>JAGDQO010001842.1:0-131898 GCA_018342035.1 Solanum appendiculatum
CTTGAATTATGGAATTACTACTACACACCCTATTATGGTCCATTTGGCATATTATCATGAAATGGAATTATTATGTGATGTTTATGGTTTACATGCTTCCATGATCAAATTATGAAGGTTGATATATATATGTATGTTGTTGGTGGGGCTGATTTATATGGATTTTGGAATTGGTTGGACTTAGTATTCTTGAAATACATGATTTCATTTACATGAACAATTGCCCACCTTGTGTTTGATAAAATGCCCATTATAGAATTCTTAGGAAAGGGAAGGTCCAAGGTACGTCCTATGAGACGGATGGTTATGTAATTACTGAAATGATGATGAAATGGACACATGTAAATGATTTTCTCTATATAAGTGTTGTGAGTCGACCAAGCCTAGTACGGGGGGTAGTAGGCCTGTATAACCGTATCGAGGGGTTGGTACCTTGGTCGCCTAGTACGGGGGGGAGTAGGCCCGTATAACCGTATCGAGGGGTTGGTTACCTTGGTCCCTACACGGGGGTGGTAGGCCCGTGTAACCATATCGAGGGGTTTTAACCGTTGTCCCTAGCACGGGGGGTGGTAGCCCGTGTACCATATCGAGGGGTTGTACCTTGGTCCCTAGCTCGGGGGGTGGTAGGCCCGTGTAACCATATTGAGGGGTTTGTACCTCTTTCGCCTCTCAAGGGGGTGGTAGGCCTTGGAAATACTATATTGATGGTCACTCGCCACACATGTACTACGTCCCACTAAATATGATTTTTATGTAAGCATCATTATACATATCATTTCATTAATATGCTATCTATTGGTTATGATTACGCATTTTTCCTATGATGTCCATCTAATGTAGCATTGCATTGCATCCCATATACTTAGTACATTCAAATGTACTAACGCATACTCTATGCCTACATGATGTCACCATGTAGGGACCGGAGCACCGCTTGACCATCCTCCTCCTCGTGGCTAGTACGATTTTCTATAGTGGTTATTGGTGAGTCCTCCATTTCGGGGACGTTGCTCATGATTTTTTGCTATGTATAAAACTTTTCCTTTCTAGTTATGTTTTGACTATGAGGGTGAGCCCGGTAGTTTGTCTTGGCCCCCGCTAAGTACTTATGTTTAGAGGTGGTGTTGGACAAAGTTGTGTTTTATGCTGAGCTTGACTCTGCCTATGGTATTTTCAGTATCATTTCTTTTTTTTCTCTTGCTCCCTTAGTCCCGATTTCCCCCTTGATTATGCTTATCGCTTATGGTCATTTAATTGCTTCCGCGACCAAGGATGTGTAATGATACGCTATGAGGCTTGTTTTGGGTTCCTTCGGGTTCCCCATTCGCCGGTCACATCTAGGCCCTAGCTGGGTCGTGACAAACTTGTATCAGAGCATAAGTTGAATGATCCTCGAGTTGCCAACACACCGCGTTGATTAGAGTCCGATTCATGGGTTGTGTTGTGCACCACAACTATGAGTAGGCAGGCTATGAGACGTTTTACGGAAGAATGTTTCCCTTCTCTATGTTCTAAGTGTGCGTAGAGTTGAAATTAAGTTCTTCCCTAACGTTGTCTTTTGCTATGCAAGGATCATGTTAAAATAACAATGAGGAAGGGACGAGTCCGAATTGTTGCGTAGTCATATAAGGTGTCTATCCTATTGGTTGAATATATGTTGCAGGAAGGTCTATAGAAATTGTCCTATTTGCATCTTGCAAATAACTATTGCCCTTGTGATCTGTGGAATTGACATGTCGATTTTGATGTTGTTCTTGGGATGGATTGGTTGCATGCATACTATGCTTCTATTGATTGTAGAACCCGAAGGGTCAAGTTCCAATTCCCAAGTGAACCAATTCTTGAGTGGGAAAGCCAAAATGTGGTAGTCAAGGGTAGATTCATCTCTTGCATTAAAGCCCGTAAGTTGATCTCTAAGGGGTGTCTCTATCACCTTGTGAGGGTTAGGGATGTGGAGTCCAAAACCCTTCTTATAGAGTCGGTTCCGGTTGTAAATGAATTCCTTGATGTCTTTCCTAATGACCTTCCCGGTGTTCCTCCCGAAAGGGAAATAGATTTTGGCATAGACCTCCTCCCCGATACTCAACCCATTTCTATTCCCCCTTACCGTATGGCCCCGGCGGAGTTAAAGGAGTTGAAAGAACAATTGAGGGACTTGTTGGAGAAGGTTTTATTAGGCCTAGCCAATCACCATGGGGTGCACCGGTGTTGTTTGTGAAGAAGAAAGATGGGTCCCTTAGGATGTGTATCGATTACCGGCAACTCAATAGGGTCACCGTCAAGAATAAATATCCTCTTCCTAGGATTGATGAGACTTCGTTTCGACCATTGCAAGGGCTGAGCCAACTCTCTAAATTGATCTTCGGTCTAGGGTAAATCATCAAGTGAAAAGCGAGCACGCTGCATTCCAGACACATTCCCGGACTAGGTATGCGACATTATGAATTTTGTTAGGGAATACTGTCCTTTGGGTTGACCAATGCACCGGCTACCTTCATGGACCTAATGAATAGGGTCTTTAAACCCTACCTTGATTCCTTTGTTGTGGTTCTCATTGATGATATTTTAATCTATTCGCATAGTGAGGAAGAACATATGGGTCACTTGAGGGTTGTGTTGCAAAGATTAAGAGAGGAGAAGTTGTATGCCAAGTATGAAAAGTGTGAATTTTGGGTGAGGGAGGTTGCCTTCCTAGGTCATGTGGTGTCGGGGGATGGTATTAAAGTAGACCCTAAGAAGACCGGTGTGATTAGAAATTGGCCTAGGCCATTGACCCCGTCGGATATTAGGAGCTTCTTGGGCTTAGCGGGTTACTACCGGAGATTTGTGAATGGTTTTCTTCTATTGCTTCTCCCATGACTAAGTTGACACAAAAGAAGGCTAAGTTTGAGTGGACCGACGAGTGCGAAAGGAGTTTTCAAACCTTGAAAGATAAACTTGTGTCCGCCCCTATATTGTCACTACCGGATGGGCTTGAGGGATTTGTTGTTGTTTGTGATGCTTCTAGAGTTTGGGCTTGGGTTGTGTCCTAATGCAAAATGGTAAGGTGGTAGCCTATGCTTCTAGACAACTCAAAGTGCATGAAAAGAACTATCCTACGCATGATCTTGAATTAGCCGCGGTGGTGTTTGCTTTAAAGATTTGGCGTCATTATTTGTATGGGGTACATGTTAATGTGTTCACCGATCATAAGAGTCTCCAATATGTCTTCACCCAAAAAGATCTCAACTTGAGACAAAGAAGGTGGCTAGAATTTCTTAAAGATTATGATATGAGTGTGCATTATCATCCCGGTAAAGCTAACGTGGTGGCGGATGCTTTGAGTAGGGTGTCTATGGGTAGCCTAGCTCATGTTGATATTGGTGATAGGGAAATGGCTAGGGAGGTACATCGGTTGGCTAGGTTGGGGGTTAGGTTGGAAGAGGTTGGTAATGGTGGGGTGGTCGTTGTTGATGGTGCTAGGTCTTCCTTGGTTGATGAGGTGATAGCAAAACAAGATCTTGATTCTTCCTTGTTTGAATTGAAGGCCTTGGTGAAAGAGGGCAAGGTGGAAGTTTTCTCCCAAGGGGGAGATGGTGCCCTTAGGTACCAAGGTAGGTTGTGTGTGCCTTGTGTTGATGGTTTGAGGGAGAAAATTCTTGAGGAGGCTCATAATTCTTCCTACTCCATCCACCCCGGTTCCACCAAAATGTATAGAGATTTTAGGGATGTGTATTGGTGGAGAGGCATGAAGAAAGACATTGCCAAATTCGTCTCCGGTTGTCATAGTTGTCAACAAGTCAAGGCCGAACATCAAAGGCCGGGTGGTCTAACCCAAGACATAGAGATTCCTACTTGGAAGTGGGAAGAAATTAATATGGATTTTGTAGTTGGTTTACCCAAGACTAGAAAAGGTTTTGATTCTATTTGGGTGGTGGTTGATAGGATGACAAAATCGGCTCATTTTCTACCGGTAAAGACAACATATGGGGCGGAAGATTATGCAAGGTTATATTTTCATGACTTGGTAAGGTTGCATGGGATTCCTCTATCCATCATATCGGACCGTGGTACTCAATTTACTTCACACTTTTGGAAGTCTTTCCAAAGGGGTCTAGGTACGAGAGTTAAGCTTACTACGGCCTTTCACCCGCAAACGGATGGACAAGCCGAAAGGCCTATCCAAACACTTGAGGATATGCTTAGGGCTTGTGTATTGGAGCTTAAGGGTAGTTAGGATGATCATCTTCCATTGATTGAGTTTGCCTATAACAATAGCTATCATTCTAGCATCGGTATGGCTCCTTTTGAGGCTCTCTATGGGAGGCGTTGTAGATCACCGGTTGGGTTGTTTGAGGTTGGTGAGGTGGCCTTATTAGGACCAGACCTAGTTATGGAGGCTCTTGAGAAGGTTAGGGTGATTAGAGAAAGGTTGAAGATGGCCCAAAGTCGCCAAAAGTCCTATGCCGATGTGAGGAGAAGGGCTCTTGAATTCCGAGTTGGTGATTGGGTTTATTTGAAGGTGACACCCATGAAGGGTGTGGTTCATTTTGGTAAGAAGGGCAAGTTGAGACCAAGATACGTGGGTCCTTATAAGGTGATGAGGAGAATTGGCAAGGTAGCTTATGAGTTGGAATTGCCTAGCGAGATGGATTTGGTTCATCCGGTATTTCATGTGTCTATGTTGAGAAGTGTGTGGGTATCCGAATGCCATTGTGTCTCTTGATGTTGTGGGTGTATGTTGAAGATGAATTTGACCTATGAAGAGGTTCCGTGTCCAGATTTTAGATAGACAAGTGAGAGATGAGGAAACAAAGATGTGGCTTCCATAAGTCCTTTGCGAAGGAGAAATCAACAAGTTGAAAGTGCTACGTGGCGAGGCCGAAGCGGACATGCAAAGGCGATATCCTTATCTTTTCCACTCCACTCGAGCCTAAGGTATTTGAATCTAAGCCTTTATAAAATCTCAGGTCTTTAAGTTTAGCCCCCATGTCATGCATACATTTATGCTTAGTTGACAAGGTTTCATTGTGGTTTCAACAACTATTTGTTGAGGTTTTTGAAATAAGGTGTAAGTGCATTGTTGCATTCCTTATGTTGGGCTGAAATTGCCTGTTTGTGTCTCTCATGTACGTTTCTTTAACATTCCGGGACGAATGTTCCCAAGGGGGAGATATTAAACAACCTGTAAATGCCCGAAAATGTTGCTTCGCGAAACACCTTATTAAATTTGTAATTTCCATAATATCTCAAAATCCGTGGATTGGATTTCGGAAATTCGACTTCATATTCATTATTCGTGGGAGTCAAATGAGCGGAAATGGGTTCTAACCCGAATTTTAGAACAAACCGTATCAAAATTCGAAAATCGCAAAAATACCGATTTGGAGGGTCAACTTTAAAGGGGCATATCTCTTAGCAAACAAGGAACTGGAAGGGCTGCAACCTATCAAATTAAAGCTCTTTGAGTTAGCTTTCCAAAGCACTTGGTTTCACCTTATTCCGCGTTAGGATGAGGGAGTTATGACCATTTTCGTAAAACCTGTCTGTGCAGATTTTTCAATTTCCAGTGAGCGAATTTTCTAGGCGGGTTGGAGTCATTTTTTTATAAAAAGGGGATATGTCCCATACTTAGTCATTTTCTAAACTCCAAAAACACTCTCTAAGCCCCCTCCAAAAAATTCAACCAAGATCTTTCAACCAAATTCAAACATCTCAAAGCCTCTAATTCCGGATTCAAGACTCAATTCAAGGCTTGTTCTCCATTCCAATCTTCATCAGTTCTCCAAAGTTGAGGTATGTGCAGTGTTTGATTGTGGGAAACTTCCTTTTCCACAAGTCCCACCATTTATCCTCTATTTCTACTTCAAGTTTATGGGTCCTTGTGATTATTTATGAACTCTTGAATTATAGAATTACTACTACACACCCTATTATGGTCCATTTTGCATATTATCATGAAATGGAATTATTATGTGATGTTTATGGTTTACATGCTTCCATGATCAAATTATAAAGGTTGATATATATATGTATGTGTTGGTGGGCTGATTTATATGGATTTTGGAATTGGTTGGACTTAGTATTCTTGAAATACATGATTTCATTTACATGAACAATTGCCCACCTTGTGTTTGATAAAATGCCCATTTATAGAATTCTTAGGAAAGGGAGGTCCAAGGTACGTCCTATGAGTCGGATGGTTATGTAATTACTGAAATGATGATGAAATGGACACATGTATATGATTTTCCCTAAATAAGTGTTGTGAGTCGACCAAGCTAGTACGGGGGGTAGTAGGCCCGTATAACCGTATCGAGGGGTTGGTACCTTAGGTTGCCTAGGTACGGGGGGTACGTAGGCCCGTATAACCGTATCGAGGGTTGGTACCTTGGTTGCCTAGTACGGGGGGCCCGTATACCCGTATCGAGGGGTTGGTACCTTGGTTGCCTAGTACGGGGGATAGTAGGCCCGTATAACCATATCGAGGGGTTTGTACCTTGGTCCCTAGCTCGGGGGGTGGTAGGCCCGTGTAACCATATTGAGGGGTTTGTACCTCTTTCGCCTCTCCAAGGGGGTGGTAGGCCTTGGAAATACTATATTGATGGTCACTCGCCACACATGTACTACGTCCCACTAAATATGATTTTATGTAAGCATCATTATACATATCATTTCATTAATATGCTATTTATCGGGTATGATTACGCATTTTTCCTATGATGTCCATCTAATGTAGCATTGCAATGCATCCCATATACTTAGTACATTCAAATGTACTAACGCATACTCTATGCCTACATGATGTCACCATGTAGGGACCGGAGCACCGCTTGACCATCCTCCTCCGCGTGGCTAGTACGATTTTCTATAGTGGTTATGGGTGAGTCCTCCATTTCGGGGACGTTGCTCATGATCTTTTGCTATGTATAAAACTTTTCCTTTCTAGTTATGTTTTGACTATGAGGGTGAGCCCGGTAGTTTGTCTTGGCCCCCCAAAACTCATGTAGAGGTGTGTTGGACAGTTGGTTCAATGCGAGCTTGACTCTCTATGGTATTATCGTATCATGTCTTTGTTTCTCTGCCCCTAGCCCGATTCCCCCTGACTAGCTACGCTTAGGTCATTTAAATTGCTTCCGCGACCAAGGATGTGTAATGATACGCTATGAGGCTTGTTTGGGGTTCCTTCGGGTTCCCCATTCGCCGGTCACATCTAGGCCCTAGGCTTGGGTCGTGACAGATGTGCCCTCAGACTCCGCATGAGAAGGAACAAATGAGAAAAGTTCCTTATGCCAATATTGTCAATAGTCTTATGTATGTGATGATGTTTACTAGACTGGATATTTGTTATGCCGTTGGGTTAGTTAGGAGATATCAATTTGACCCAGAACCATAACATTGGAAAGTAGTTAAAAGGATATTGAGGTATCTCAAAGGCACAACGGACTATTCCTTATGTTATCAAGAAAATGATCTGCAACTCAAAGGCTACACATATGTTGATTGGGGAGGAGATTTAAATAAGAGAAAATACACCTCTACATATGCATTCTTGCTTAATGATGGAGCTATATCATGAAGTAGCAAGAAGCAGCATGTATAGCCTTATCTACAATGAAAATTGAATTTGTAGCACTTTCATCTGTTGTGCAAGAAGATGTTTGGCTTAAGCGCTGTCTGGTCCACTTGGGTGTGTATAAAATTAAGTTGTGTCTGTTACAATCAATTATGATAGTCAGACTACAATAACCTATACAAAGGATCCAAACTACGATGGAAAAACGAAACATATTGACATAAAGTATAATTTTGTAAGAGACATGGTAGTACAATAAGAAGTGAACATGAAATACATAACTACATATCAAATGATAGAAAATCCCTTAGCGAAATCTCTGTTATGCTTACGTGAGAGATGTGAAGTCATTGAGTTTACATAGATGCTGATGTATTTATATATTTTTGTTTTTTCCCAAGAATGTTAAGATAATTTCACATTATTGAAGTTAACATTGGTTTATGTCTAATTTTTCATTCTTGTTGGATCATATACATATATTATTTTTATGTAGTGTACATAAATTTTTGAGGATAAAACGTATGTCAAACAGACCAAAAGATTGACCTATTCCCACAGGCTACACCTCTATTGTCTAAGTGATAAGTAGAGTCGAGACAATTATAAACTAATTATTGTCTAAAGTGGTGATAATAGAGAGTTGAAAGTTTATAATCAGAATGTCGTTTGTTAGTGTGTGTTTAATCATATATGATTAAAATGAGTTAGTCTGTTTCGAATGATAGATATAAATTCTAAGAATAAAATGATGAGTAGATTTGTGAGCTCAAAGTTAGACATGAGTTGTCTGAACTATCATCTACATAGTACTTAATTAATAAAAAACACATATGCTCCATGGGAAAGGAGTCAGTACTGTGGTACATGTTTCATACCATGTACGCATAGACTGACTTATAAGGGCGATAAAAGTTTAGTCTCTAGTTGCTATTGTGTGAAGCCCTAAAAATTATATGTAATTTTCACATTGTACCTTTATTACTTTAATCAGTTTCTTCAGATTCTGTTTAGTGTTTGCTATCTTAGTATGTTGCCAAGAAATCATGGTTGATTCCATATGGTGGGACATTTCTAGAAAAACATATCACACTGAGATTAAGAGATTCATGAGACGAGGAAGATCATTGAGTATTATCACATTACTTGTGTTCATTGACCGATCCTTTATGTTTGTCTGTGAGACAAGAACATAATGATAAACTCAACTTTTAATGAAAAGAGATGATGAGAAAATAAATGTGATAAATGATCAAGGGTAATGCGTGCTATAATCTACTCCAAGTTTCATTATCAAGATGTTATATATTTCTAACAGATGTATAACGATGAAGCTCTCAAAGTAGGCACTAGTCATACCGTCTAGTCGTCAAGTATGGAAGTTATAGAATAGAGATGAGAGTTGACCCACTATGTGTGAGTGAGAGATGAAGGAAATCAGATCGGATCACCCATGTGGATCAACCCGGATCCATATTTAAAAATAAATAAATAAAATTAGTTATATATTTAGTTCTTAATTAGAAAAGAAAAGAGAAATAACACAATGGTTAGGAGACTCCCAAGCCAATGTGTTGCATAGTGATATTAAAAAGGAGTCTCTGTGAAATCCTCGCAAAAATTCTTTGCGCATAAGAAAAAATAGAAAACTTCATCTTCTTCTTCTCTAAAAGTTCATGCAACAAGGAGTTGTTGATTGAAGATTCTTCTACAAATATTGGGAACAATCATCTGTAACAGGTACCATATTAGAATGTGACTATTTTAGAGTAGTTCGTGTTTATATACATGTTATTGCACTATTAGACTAGTGAAACGAATTCAATGATCCTCCAAACTATGCGTTTGAGTTTATTCTTCATAAAGCACATGACATGTATTGCTTCATCTTCTTCATTACTTCGTCTCTTTATGAATCCTTTGCTCTCACTCTTAGTATCTTTTTGGGTTAAAGTCATGCAAGAAATTTTAGATATTTAAAACAGGTGAAATAATGTCACTTTTAAAAATAATATAAGTGATTACAATGAAATTAAAATGATTCTTCGAATAAGGAGAGGAAAAGAATAAATTATTTTTTCATAAATACTAATTTATTAGTTTTACAGTAGTCTTATTTGATAATAATATTATATTATAAAATAAACAAAGAGTTGTGTGCTTTCAAGAAAATAACTAATCCTTTGAAAAGTTTCCTAATGGCCAAATAGTTATGTTAAAATCAAATACTAAATAAAGGATACAACTACTTAATATAGAACATAAATATATTTTATTAAAAAGGGCATTCTGATTTTTTAATTTTTTGGTTTAGGACTTCCAGTATTAGAAAAAAAGATTTTTCGCTTCGCGAATTAGTGAGTAATTTGTGCTATAGAATATGATTTTCCACTCATTTCTCACTGGACCAACTCATTGAGAAATTTTTTGCCAATCTTTGTAGATTCGACCCTGACTCATAAAGTTGGGTATTATTTACATACGACCGCCTATGCTTTAATTGTGAAGTATAGTTGCTTGTTGTCACGATGGAACTAGTGAAATCATCAAATGACTAGTTCTAACAATTAAGAGCCCTCACATTCAACGAATTATCCATTTTCACTCGTTATCAGTATCATATCAATAGGGCATGAGAGTATCAAATCTCTCCCTCTCACAAAGAAATTCAAGACATATCAAGATATGCCATAGGCTTACCAATAGAGTCTTATTCTAGATCGTATGTGAGTCTACACTTAAGTACTTTTATTTAGTTATGTTTTTCTCAAGAAAAAACTCCCATGAGGTCTAATAAAGTTTTTTATGTAGAGCTCCTTATTACTAGTGATGGAATTCATTATCTAAAACTAAAAAGATCTAAACTAACATACTTCTAAAAATAAGAGCCTAGTTAGTTCAGAGGGTCTATCCTTAGGAAAAATATCTGTCATGACCGAAATTGGATCATGATGACGCCTACCATAAACCCCCAGTAGGCAAGCCAAACCCAGTGCAATAAGCAATAAAATTAAGACTAGAATATAATTACACAAAAGCATATTAGACATGGAATAGAGTCATGGCATAGATATGTACACAATGGTACAAAATATACAATAAAGGCTCGAAAGTGACCAAGAAAAATGAATATACATAAGAACCAAATCTTAAACCTGGTGTCACCAGTAAAAAAGCGTCCAAGTCCAAAAAAGGACTATATCTAACAATCCTATCAAATCAAAATATAAAATACATAGACAGTACAAAATAGGGAAAGCAGCAAGTCTCTTAACCCCAAGAGCTCACCACAATCCAATCAGCAACACCCACGAGAGATTAGAAATCAGTGTGGTGACTCGTACTAGGAACTGCATCAGAACAACAGGCATTAGTGCAATATGATTACCAAATACAAGTACTCAATAACTGTCACAATCCAAAGCATACCGAAGGTGTAATATGGCGTATAGAACCCTGAAAGGGCCCTACACAAGCCACTTAGCATTCATCATACAAGATAATAGAGATAAAGATTTCAAAAGTAGCATTCTCATATCTAAAGAGTTTGACATAGTAAAAATCTAACAGTCTCAACATGCCATCTATTAAAAAAAAAGAAGTGGCTGGGACATAACCCATACACTACATACAATGTCTGAAAACTGAAATAAAGAAAGCAATAAAGTGTCTCGGTTCTCAAATCACGAGGACTCACCAATCTTCAAATCAAGAGAGGAGTTAACTAGCCACTAGTGTGTGAGGTAGGAGCGTCGTACCTTACATTAGTGAAACAATGTAGGCACAGGTATGCATTAGAACATGAAATGTACAAAATATGATAGCAATGCATAAAAAGGTATGAAATCATGCTAGATGAACTTTACATGTGTCACGACCCGATCCCTCAAGTCATGATGGCATCTACCATAACCCGCCAGTAAGTAAGCCAACCCGTACCCAGAACGTGAGTAGTAGGTATAAGGGTAGAACTAAACAGGAAATAATACTAACAATAAGAAAAGAAAGAAACAAAAAGCAAGCCAAAAGCTATATATTGGAAACCCTCCCAGAACTTAGAAGTCATGAGTATAGAGATATCTAGAAAGAAAAAATACAAGTCCCAAAAGTAGACCACAACAAGCTATCTCAAAGGCGAAAGACAAGCTAACATATGTACAAAAGGAGATAGGCAGGTCCAGGATGCCAAGTGCTCACCCTCATCTCCAATATCCACAAGCTGCAAAAGATGGCACGAACGATCACCATTGGTAGTTTGTACTAGGACCTGCATCACGAAAAAGATGCAGAGTGCAGCATAAGTACCAAAACAAGGGGCATCATAGATCGATTAAGCAAGAAAGGTAAAGACAATCAGAAAAGATAGAATCTAGACACAAACAAAGGATAAATCGGGAAAGAAAGAAGGCACACGAGTATAAAGAAAGTAAATCTAAGTACAACTAAACTAAACCTAACTGGACCCCATAAGCCTTGAAGGTACACTTGTGCGCAAGTTTAAATAAAAACCAAACGGACCTCTATAAGACTGACAGGTACACAAAATAGCTAAGTCTACAAGAAAGAAGAGTAACCCATATCCGAATCCAAGAATATTAGTTGGGCTCCCAGCCCAAGTAACCAAGAACCAGTCAACTCCCAGCCCAGCAAGCAAGAGTGACAATCAACACGACTAGTCAACTCCCAGCCCAGATAGCAAGAGTGACAACCAATCCAGGCCATCCAGCCAGAGAGTCCACTCCAAGGGGCGTACCACCCATCTAGCAAGAGTGACTAGGGGGCATGTCGACTCCATAGAGGATCTCAGATACCAAGGCCGTACAACCAGCCAGTCCACTGCTAGGGGCTTACCGCCCAGCTAGCAAGAGTGACTCGGGGGCATTTCAACTCTGAAGATGATCTCAAGTAGGCTCCAAGCCATCGTGGATCGACGTCCACTTCCACATTTATCAAGAGAAGGCTCCCAACTAAGCACAACTCAATCTCCAAGCATCAGGATAGCACGAACTTCCAGTAATGCCTCGGAGCCACATAAATAGGGAGGGGGAGAGAGAGTGTATAGAAGGTCCACAAGCAATGATAACGCCTAAGCTAAGGCTCAAACTATCAGACTCAAGTCTGCTATTCTAGTCTACAAGGACCTAGTCTGTCCGAATCGATGTTGAAGACAAAGCGAACCACAAGGTTCGAGAGTCTAAGGAAACACTAGCCTATCCTAGGCTAAGGCCAAACATGAATCAGAAAATAAATAAAACTCAAGTAATTTCATATAGCATGCAAGTCACACAACCAACCCTACTTAGCCTGGTGCTACCCACGATACAGTAGTAATCAACCCTAAATCATGATTTCTAAGAGGAAAGGCAGAAATAACTAGGTACCCGCCCCCAATTCACACTGATCATCACAAATTTACACATTCATGCTCAATCTAAATAAAAAGGAAGCTGTAGCGCTTAAAATCACAAGATCGGAGATTTTCCCTTCTGAGAGGCCTCTTAATGCTTCTACACTATCAAAAATAGGATCAAAATGTCAATACGCTCGTTTAAACACAAAAATCACCCAAAATGGATCCGGACCAATTTTTAGAGTCAAATGGAAATTGTGGGACCCACACTGGAATTTCTGGAATTGACTCTATCAAGATTTCCTAAACTATGCCTCAAACTTGTGTTCCAAAGATGAACACAATCCAAGGCCTAAAACAGTCCACAACAACACATGCATTAATCAACAAGTGAAGCAACAAAGAGAGATGGGGCAGCAGCTCAATCACGAAATTCACATCAAACGGAGGTCCTTCAACAACTCCCGATCATTTCACCACGTAGCCACGCTCCCAACGATCACCCTGGACTTCGAATCACTCAAATCGGAGCTTGGATGAGGGAGAAATCTCCTTTTGAAAATAAGAAATAAGGCTGCAAATTTGCTATAGAGATAGACCAGATCCGATCGCTAAAAGTCGAATTCTAGTCACTAAAAGTCTGATTTCTAGTCGCTAAAAGCCTGCACCAGATATCCGCACTTCAGCTGGTTTGCTTAAACTTTGAATTCTCCGAAGGGGAGCACGGGTTTCATTCGAAACCCCGTAAATGCAAACGAGATAAGCACCCCTACCATATTCGATATTCTGGACTCAACGGAGCAGTCAAAATTTCCATACCAGATCATCTCGGCAAAATGTGGGTCCCACACCTAACTCCGTTTTAAGCCAAAATCCACAAGGGGGCTTGAAATTAGCCAGAAGCCTAAGGATCCAAACGAAAGGTCATTGTAGACATAATTCAACATTCCGGAGCTAACCGTGCTGATGGAACTCTCATCCGAGCTCGTTTACTTAGAATGTTGACTAAAGTCAAACTTAGGCCTTAACTTGAAAGTTAAAATGCCTAATCGCACAGACTCGCACTGAAAGCCTCGGGAGTCATGCCGACCATGCTACAAGCCTTAAATGACCCTTCTGGAGTCGATGGAATCGTCAAAATTTGATTATGAGGTCATCTTCTTGAACTTTTGATCAAAACTGACCGTTCTAGGTTCAAAAGTACCAAAACACTAAAACTCATATAAAAACTAAACGAACGACCAGGTGACCAAACTGTCAGTCCCAGAAATGGCCTGGAGGTTATTACAACATCCACTACAAAAAAAGGACTTTCGTCCGTGAAAGTAAAGGTCAAGAGCTACCTGGAGGCTCAAACAAGCTAGTAAACTGCTCCCGCATATCATGCCTGGTCTCCCAGGTAGCCTTCTCAACTAGACGATGCCTCCAACGAAACTTAACCACATGAATAGCTCTCGAGAGCAACCGCCGCACATCTCTGGCAAGAATAACAATTGGCTCCTCCACAAAGGTCAAGGGATCATCCAACTCTACTACATTATACTTATCACATGAGACTCATCTGGAACATACCGGCGCAACATCAAGACATGGAAGGCTGGGTGGATAGCTTAGAACATCGGAGGCAAAGCTAACTCATATGCAACCTCCCCATCGTCTGGAGGATCCCAAAAGGCCCAATATACCTGGGGCTTAGCTTGCCCCATCTCCAAAATCTCATCACGTCCTTCATGGGCGACACAGAGAGAAAAACTTTATAGCCAACTAAGAACCTCAAAGGTCACCGCCTATGATCCGCATAACTCCGGTGCCTACTCTAAGTTGTCCGAAGCCTATCCTGAATCACCCCTCACCTGCTCTAAAGCCTCCTGAATCAAGTCTTACCACACGGTCTAGGCTCTGTAGTCTTAAACCAATCAAATGGAGAGCGACGACGCCTACCATATGAGGCCTCAAATGGGGCCATCTGAATGCTAGAATGATAGGTGTTGTTGTATGCAAACTCCACCAAAGGTAAGAACTTGTCCCACTGACCTCCAAACTCTAATACATAAGCTCGCAAAATGTCCTTAAGAACCTGAATTGTATGCTCCGACTGACCATCAGTCTGTGTGTGGAAGGTTGTGCTAAGGTCAACATGAGTGCCCAACTCATCCTGAAAGGTCCTCCAAAAGCTAGAAGTGAACTGAGCACCCCGATATGATATAATAGAGATCGGCACACCATGAAGACGAACCACCTCACCAATGTAGATACAGGCTAACCTCTCAGCACTGAATGAAGATTAAACAGGGAGGAAGTGTGCTGACTTGGTCAGTCGATCAATGATGACCCAAATGCTATCAACACCTCTAAAAGTTTGAGGCAAAAGTTCCACAAAGTCTATGGTGATTCAATCCCACTTCCACTCCGGAATGGGTAATCTTTGAAACACACCACCAGGTCTCACATGCTCGGCCTTCACCTTGTGGCAAATAAGGCAATGAGATACATAGTCTGAAATATCTCTCCTCATACCGCTTCACGAGTAATGCTGCCTCAAGTCACGATACATCTTCGTGGCGCCCAGATGGATAGAATATCTATAATCATGGGCCTCTCGAAGTATCAACTAAATCAAACCCCCAACTATCAGAACACAAATACGACCTACAAACTCAAAACCCCATCTGAATCCAAGGTAACTTGACCGGCATCACCTGCTAACACACGATCATCAAGTGCCACCAAGGCCTCATCGTCAAACTGATGGCTACGAATCCGATCAAATAGAGAGGACTGAACTCCCACATAGGCTAGAGCACGCCTAGAATATGAAACATCCAACTGAATAATCTGATTAGCTAAGGACTGAATGTCCAAAGCTAAAGGTTGCTCCACTGTAGATAGGAAGTCTAGAATTCCCATATTCACTGCCTTCCGACTTAAGGCATCTGCAATTACATTCGCCTTGCCTGGATGGTCGAGAATAGAGAGGTCATAGTCCTTTAGAAGATCAATCCAGCCATGCTTCCATGAATTAAGATCCCTCTGGCTCATAATATACCGAAGACTCCTATGATCAATGTAGATTTCACAACAAACTCAATACAGGTAGTGCCTCCAGATCTTAAGCACAAAAATTACCACTGGCAACTCCAAGTCATGAGTGGGCTTGTTGCGCTCATGTAAACTAAGCTGCCTCGATGCATATGTAATGACCAGCCCCGCTCCATCAAAACACAACCCAAACCAACACCAGATGCGTCACTATATATCATGTAGCCCTCGCCTTCAACCGGAAGAGTCAATACATGAACAATTGTCAGCAACTTTTTGAGCTTCAAAAAGCACAACTCACACTCCTCAAAAGACTCAAAAGGAACATCAAGGGGAGTAACCGGGTCAAAGGTGCAAAAATTGTGGAGAAGCCCTCCACAAATCGTCTGTAGTAGCCTGCCAAACCGACGAAACTCTGAACCTCAGTAACTGAAGTAGGCCTAGCCCAATCACGGATAGCCTCAATCTTTGTTGGATCTACCATGATGCCATCCTTGGACACCACGTTCCCCAAGAATGCTACAGACTCAAGCCAAAACTCGTACTTTGAGAACTTGACATAAAGTCTCTGATCTCTCAAAGTCTAGAGCACAATCCTCAAATGCTGGTCATGATTACTCTTACTCCACGAATATACCAGAATATCATCTATGAACACAATGACGAACAAATCAAGATACATCCTGAACACCCACGTCATCAAGTCCATGAAGGCAGCAAGGGTATTAGTCAACCCAAAAGACATGACTAGGAACTCATAGTGGCCATAACGAGTCCTAAATACAGTCATAGGGATGTCCGCTGCCCTAATCCTCAGCTGATGGTAACCAAATCTCAGATCAATCTATGAAAATAGTGCGGTACCTTGAAACTGGTCAAATAGATCATCAATCCTAGGCATGGTGTAGCGGTTCTTCACCGTCACCTTGTTTAACTGCATATAATCAATAAACATGTGCATCGTGCCATCCTTCTTCTTCACAAATAAAATGGGAGCACCCTAAGGTTACACACTAGGCTTGATGAATCCCTTACCCAAGATATCCTGAAGCTGAACAATAAGATCCTTGAGCTCTGCAAGAGCTATCCAATATGGCGGAATGGAAATAAGTCGAGTACCCGGCTCAAGATCAATAGGAAATTCAATATCACGCTCTAAGTAGGCCATGTAGGTCGATAGGGAACACATCTCTTAGATCTCAGACAACAGGCAAGTACTCAACTAAAAGGACCTCTCTATTCACATCCTGCACATATGCCAAATAAGATAGACATCCGTGAGACACTAGCTTCCAAGCCTAAATAAAAGAGATAACTCCAACCAGTGTGCTACTAATGGAGCCGTGCCACACCACTAGAGGAATACCAGACATAGCTAAGGTAACGGTCTTAGAGAAACAATCTAAAACCACGTGATAGGGGAATAACCATTCCATGCCCAGAATCACATCGAAATTAAGCATATATAGCAACATAAGGTCAGTCCGGGTGTCACACCCCAGGATAGTAACTAAGCAAGATTTAACACCTAATCCACTACTAAAGATTCACCTATGGGGGTCGACACATGAAACGGTGCTGCCATTGGCTCAGAACTTATACCTAAACGAGAAGCATAATACACAGATACATAAGAATATGTAGAACTAGGGTAAAGTAAAGCCAAGGTAGGCTGACGATATAAAATAATTGTACCTATGAAAACATAGTCCGATGCCTCAGCCTCCTCCCTTGTTGGAGTTGCACAGAAATGTCCCTATCCACCTCTGTCTTGGCCATCAGTCCTATTACCTGACCTGCCTCCATGGGGACAACCCCGAATACCCTGGTGTCCACCACGACGGTCTTGACCCTAACCTCGACCCCTAGCTAGAGGTGCTACTGGTGGAGCTGGTAGAACAAGCTGTGGAATTGGAGAAATCCGTCTACGCAGAGGTGAATCTCTGGTCCAGTGACCTAACTCACAATAGTCAAAACAACTCGAAGATGATCTTCTCCAAGAAGAACAACCACTACGGCCTGAATCACTAGCGTGGGACCCATGAATCTACTAAAGCCAACCTTACTTTGGCTATACCGATCACCCTCTAAACTCTAAAATGAGGTTTGAACAGGCCGAATGGGCTGTCCCTACTGAAACCGCTGTTGAACCCCATCATATACCTTTCTGGTCTTGGAGCAGGACCCACTATAGCTACCATCATATCTATCTCTCTTGTCGCTGCCCCCCTGGGGCCTCATGACAGAGCTCCTCAACAGTGTGGGCATGATCAATAACATCTAGAAAAGAGTGACCCACAGAGACTATGGACTGAGTTTCAATCCAAAGCTGAAGCCTCAACCCATGAACCAAACACCAAACTCTCTCCTCCTCAATGGGTAGATCATGGTGGCATGACGGGACAACTCGTGAAACCTTACTTCATATTATGACACAGTCATGGACCACTGATACAACCTAGAGAACTGATCTCGGAGGTGATCTCTGATGTTGTGAGGGATCAATCTGGCCAAGAAGGCCTCAAAGAATTAAGTTTAGGTTACCGAAAGGGAACCAACTGGCCTGGTCTCATTGAATGTACGCTACCACTACCTGTCTGGCCCATCTAGCTGATATGCAGTGAAGTCAGCTCCTCTCGACCCCACTAACCCCAAAGTATGAAGCCGCTCCCGAAAGGTAGTAAGAAACTCATAGGCATCATCACCCAAAGCCAAGAAAACCTCAAAAAAACTCTGAGCATCTTCTACTCTAGCGGCATAGCTCCGGCTGCAATCACGGGCTAGGCACCCCCAGGTGGTACCCGGACCTTGGGTGCAATGTATTGTAGGCTAATCTTGCTGAACTGGTGCTGGCGCAGGTGCCGGTACTGGTACAGGAGTTGGGGCCTGCTGCATGCCCCCAAGCACTGTCAAAAGCTAAGCAATGGGTGCTTTTAGGTCTGGAGCCACAATCAGTATGGGTGGTGGCTGGGCTGATCCTGACCCCACCGACTGATCTAAAATACGGGCTTCTAGAGGTCCCTTGTGGGCTCCAGACCTCGCTCTCTATCTAGGGGTGGTGTTGCACCCTTACTAGGAAAGGGAGGTTGTCCCCTAACCCTAGCTGTCGCGTGGCGTATATGAGCCATCCTGCGAAAAGAATGAAACAAGTGAGATTCTAAGAAACCAATAACACAGGCTACATGAAAGCGATACAAAAGAGGAGAATTCCTAAAGACACCTTGTAGCCTCCCAAAGATAGGATACGGATGTCTCCGCACCGATCCGTAGGACTTTACTAGGTATTAGCTCTATACAAGTGAGATCGGTGAACCTGGGGCTCTGATACCAACTTGTCACGAACCCATCCCTCAAGTCATGATGACACCTACCATAACCCGCAAGTAGGTAAGCCAACCCGTACCTAGAACGTGAGTAGTAGGTATAAGGGTAGAACTAAACAGGAAATAATACAAGATAGAAATGAAAAGCAAACCAAAAGCTATATATAATTGAATACCAGAACCTGGAAGTCACGAGTAAAGAGTTATTCAGTAAGAACAAATACAAGTCCCAAAAGTAGACCACAAGAAGCCATCTCAAAGGTGAAAGACAAGCTAACATACGTACAGAAGGAGATAGGTTGGTCCAGGACGCCAAGTGCGCACCCTTGTCTCTGATATCCACAGGCTATAAAAGATGTCACGAATGATTACTGCTGGTAGCTAGTACTAGGACCTGCATCAAGAAAAATATGAAGAGTGCAACATAAGTACCAAAACAAGGTACTCAATAGGCATCATAGGCTGACTGAGCAAGAAAGGTAAGGAAAATTAGAAAAGGTATAATCTAGACACAAATAAAGGGCAAAACAGGAAAGAAATAAGGCACACGAGTACATATAAAGTAAATCTAAGTACAACTAAACTATACCTAACTGGACCCCATAAGCCCAGAAGGTACATTGGTGCTCAAGTTTAAATAAAAACCCGATTAGACCCCTTAAGCCTGACAGGTACACAAAATAGCTAAGTCTACAAGAAAGAAGAGTAACCCAGATCCAAATCCAAGAACATCAGCCGTTCTCCCAGCCCAAGTAACCAAGAACAAGTCAACTCCGAGCCTAGCTAGCAAGAAGGACAATCAACACAACCAATCAACTCCTATCCCAACTAGTAAAGTGACAACCAATCCAGGTCACCCAGCTAGACAATCCACTCCTAAGGGCGTACCACGCAGCTAGCAAGAGTGACCTAGGGGTGTATCGACTCAGTAGAGGATCTCAGTTAACAAGGCCGCCCAGCCATCCAGTCCACTTCCAAGGGCGTACCACCCAACTAACAAGAGTGACTCGGGGGTGTATCAACTCTGAAGAGGATGTCAAGTAGGCTCCAAGCCACCGTGGATCGACGTCCACTCCCACAGGTATCAACAGAAGGCTCCTAGACAAGCACAACTCAATCTCCAAGCATCGTGATAGCATGAACTTTGAGTAATGCCTATGAGCCACATAAATAGGGGGAGAGAGAGTATATAAGGTCCACAAGCAATGATAATGCCTAAGCTAATGCTTAAACTATCAGACTTAAGTCTGCTATTCATGTCTACATAGACTTAGTCCATCTGAATCAACGTCGGAGACAAAGCAAGCCACAAGGTTCGAGAGTCTAAGGCAACACTAGCCTATCCTAGGCTAAGGCCAAACATGCATCAGAAAACAAAAAAAACTCAAGTAATTTCACATAGCATGCAAGTCACACAACCAACCATACTTAGCTTGGTACTACCCTCGATACAATAGTAATCAACCCTAAATCATGGTTTGTAAGAGTAAAAGCATAAATAACTAGGTACCTGCCCCAATTCACACTGATCATCACGAATTCACATATTCATGCTCAATCTAAATAGAAAGGAAGTCGTAGCTTTCCTAAAGGTCGACTGTGCACACTCCAAATAACAAGGCCGGAGCTTTTCCCTTCCAAACTGCGTCTGAATGTTGCCACACTATCAAAAAGAGGATCACAATGTCAATACTGTCGTTTAGACACCAAAATCACCCTGAATGAAGTCAGACCAATTTTTAGAGTCAAATGGGAATCATGGAACCCATGCTGGAATTTTCAGAATTAACTCCGTCAAGAGGTCCTAAACTATGCCTCAAAGTTGTGTTCCAAAGATGAACACAATCCGAGGCCTAAAACATCCCACAACAACACATGCAAATAATCAACAAGTGAAGCAACATAGAGAGATGGGGAAGCAGCTCAATCAAAAAATTCACCTCAAACGGAGGTCCTTCAACAGCTCCCGATAACTTCACTACGTAGCCACGCTTCCAAAGATCACCCTGGACATTGAATCACTCAAATGAGAGCTTGAATGAGGGATAAATTGCCTTTCGAAAATAAGAAATGAGGCTGTAAATTCGCTGTATAAATAGTCCAGATACAGTCGCTAAAAGTCTAATTCTGGTCGCTAAAAGTCTTAGTTCATGTCGCTAAAAGCCTGCACCAAATATCAGCACTTCAGCTGGTTTTCTTAAACTCCAAATTTTCCGAAGGGGAGCCTGGTATTCATTTGAAACCCGGTGAATGCAAACAAGATAAGCAACCCTACAAAATTTGATAATACAGACTTAATGGAGCAGTTGAAATTCCCATACGAGATCATCACGATAAAAAGTGGGTTCCACACCCAACTCCGTTTTAGGCCTAAATCCACAAAGGGACTCGAAATTAGCCCGAATGCCTCGGGATCCAAATGAAGGGTCATTCTAGACCAAAATCAACATTTTGGAGCTAACTGTACTGATGGAATCCTCATTCGAGGTCGTTTACTTAGAATGTTGATTAAAGTCAAACTTAGGTCTTAACTTGAAAGTTAAAATGCCTAATCGCACAGACTAGCACTGAAAGCCTCGGGAGTCATGCCGACCATGCTACTGGCCTAAAATGATCCTTTCGAAGCTGATGGAATCGTCAAAATTAGATTCTGAGGTCATCTTCTTGAAGTTTGGATCAAAACTGACCATTTAAGGTTCAAAATCTCCAAAACACTAAAACTCACATAAAAACTAAACGAACGACCGTGTGGCCGAACTGTTCGTCCCAGCAGGTCATAAAGGACTTGGGGTCGTTACAGAAAATCTCTAAATGACAAACATGAGGCATAAATATAGAAATGATCTGGTCATTACAACAACCACTACTAAAAAGAACTTTCGTTCGCGAAAGTAAAGGTCAAGAAGAACCTGAAGGCTCAAACAAGCCAGGAAACTGCTCCCGCATATCATGCTCAGTCTCCCTGCTTCCAATAGACCTTAACCACTGGAATGGCTCTCGAGCGCAACCACCGCACTTCTCTAGGAAGGATAGCAACTATCTCCTCCACAAAGGTCAAGCGGTCATCCAACTCTACTGCATTATGCTGGAGCACATGAGACTCACTGGCATCGAGACATGAAAGACTGGGTGGATAGCTGAGAACATCAGAGGCCAAGCTAACTCATATGCAACCTCCCCAACCGTCTAGAGGATCTCGAAAGGCCTAATATACCTTGGGCTAAGCTTGCCTGCCTCCCAAATCTCATCACACCCTTCATGAGCGAGAGGCAGAGAAAAACTTTATCACCAACTGAGAACCTCAAAGGGCAGCCTACTATCTGCATAACCCCGGTGCCTACTCTGAGCTATCCAAAGCCTATCCTGAATCACCCTCACTTGCTTCAAAGCTTCCTTAATCAAGTTTGTGCCACGCGGTCTAGGTTCAGTAGTCTCAAAGAAACCAACTGGAGAGCGACATTGTCTACCATATAAGGCCTCAAACTGGGCTATTTGAATGCTTGAATTGTAGTTGCTTTGTACGCAAACTCCGCCAAAGGCAAGAACTTGTCCCATTGACCTCCAAACTCTAATACACAAGCCCTCAACATGTCCTGAAGAACCTGAATAGCACGCTCCAATTGACCATCACTCAATGGGTGGAAAGTTGTGCTAAGATCAACACGAGTGCCCAACTCATCCTGAAAAGTTCTCCAAAAGCTAAAAGTGAACTGAGCACCCCGATTTGATATAATAGAGATCGGCATACCATGAAGACCAACCACCTCATGAATGTAGATACGGGCTAACCTCTCGGCGCTGAATAAAGACTGAACAGGAAGGAAGTGTGCTGACTTGGTCAGTTGATCAATGATGACCCAAATGCTATCAACACCTTTAGAAGTCTGAGGCAAACCTGCCACAAAGTCCATGGTGATGCGATCCCACTTTTACTCTAGAATAGGTAATATCTGAAACTCACCACAAGGTCTCAAATGCTCGGCCTTCGCCTGCTGGCAACTAAGGCAACGAGATACATAGTTTACAATATCTCTTCTCATACTGCTCCACTAGTAATGCTGCCTCAAGTCATGGTACATCTTCTTCGTGCCTGGAAGGATAGAATATCTAGAATCATGGGTCTCCTGAAGTATAAACTGAATCAAACTCCTAACTCTCGAAACACAAATACAACTTGCAAACCTCAAAACCCCATCTCAATCCAAGGTAACGTGTTCGGCATCACCTGCTAACACACGATCTTGAAGTGCCACCAAGGCCTCATCCTTAAATTGATGGCTACGGATCTGATCAAGTAGAGAGGAATGAACTCCTACATAGGCTAGAACATGCTTAGAATCTGAAACATTCAATCGAACCATCTGATTAGCTAAGGAATGAATGTCCAAAGCTAAAAGTCGATCCACCGTAGATAAGAAGGCTAGACTTCCAATACTCATTGCCTTCCAACTCAAGGCTTCCTCTACTACATTCGCCTTGACTAGATGTTAGAGAATAGAGAGGTCATAGTCCTTCAGAAGCTCAATCCAGTGACGTTGCGTCGAATTAAGATCCCTCTAGCTCATAATATACTGAAGACTCCTATGATCAGTGTAGATTTGACAAAGAACTCCATACAGGTAGTGCCTCCAGATCTTAAGCATGAAAACTACCGCCGCCAACTCTAAGTCATGAGTGGGGTAGTTGCACTCATGTATGCTAAGCTGGTCGATGCATAAGCAATGACCTTGCCCCGGCGCATCAAAACATAACCCAAACCAACACCAAATGCATCACAATAGATCGTGAAGCCCTCGCCCTCTACCAGAAAAGTCAATATAGGAGCAGTAGTTAGCAACTCCTTGAGCTTTCGAAAGCTCAACTCACACTCCTCAGACCACTAAAAAGGAACATCAAGGCGAGGAACAGGGTCAAAAGTGCAGCAATGGTGTAGAAGCCCTCCATAAACCATCTGTAGTAGACTGCCAAACTGATGAAGCTTCGAATCTCAGTAACTGAAGTGGGCCTAGTCCAATTACGTATAGCCTCAATCTTTGTCAGATCTACCATGATGCCATCCTTGGACACCACGAGCCCCAAGAATGCTACAGACTCAAGCCAAAACTCGCACTTTTAGAACTTTGCATAGAGCTGCTGATCTCTCAAAGTCTAGAGCACAACCCTCAGATGCTGCTCATGATCACTCCTGCTCTGTGAATATAAAAGAATATCATATATGAACACAATGATGAACAAATCAAGATACAGCATGAATGCTTACATCATCAAGTCCATGAAGGTGGCAAGAGCATTAGTCAACCCAAAAGACATCACTAGGAACTAATAGTGGCCATAACGAGTCCTAAATGTGGTCTTAGGGATGTTCATTGCCCTAATCCTCAGCTGACGGTAACCAGACATCAATCAATCTTTGAAAACACTGCAACATCCTGAAGCTAGTGAAATAGATAATCAATCCTAGGCATGGGGTAGCAGTTCTTCATCGTCACCTTGTTCAACTTCCAATAATTAATACACATGCGCATTGTGCCATCCTTCTTCTTCACAAATAGATCGGGAGCTCCCCAAGGTGACACACTAGTCCTGATGAATCACTTACCCAAGAGATCTTGAAGCTAATTACTGAGCTCCTTTCGCTCCATAGGAGCCGATCGATATGGCGAAATGGAAATAGGCCAAGTACCCGGCTCAAGCTCAATATGAAAGTCAATATCACGCTCTAGGGTAGGCCAAGTAGGTCGGTAGGGAACACATCTATAAAAGCTCAGACAACATGCATAGAATCAATTAAAGGGACCTCCCTACTCACATCCCGCACATATGCCTAATAGGATAGACATCTGCTAGCCACTAGCCTCTGAGCCTGAATAAAAGGGATAACTCCAACCGATGTGCTACTAATGGAGCCCTTCCACACCACCAGAGGAATACCAGGAACGTCTAAGGTAACGGTCTTAAAGAAACAATCTAAAACCACGCGATAGGGGGATAACCTGTCCATACCTAGAATCACATCAAAATCAAGCATATCTAATAATATTAGGTCAGCCCGGGTATCCCCTTGATAGTAACTAAGCAAGATTGAAACACCCAATCCACTACTAAAGACTTACCTATGGGGGGCGACAAATGCAACAATGCTGCCATATGCTTAGAATTGATACCCAAACCTGTAGCATAATACATAGACATATAAGAATATGTAGAACCAGGGTCAAATAAAGTCGAGGCAGGCTACCAGCATAAAAGAATCATACCTGTGATAACATCGTCTGATACCTTAGCCTCCACCCTCGCTGGAGCTGCTTAGAAATGGCCCTATCCACCTCTACCCTGGCCATCAGTCCTACCACCTGACCTGCCTCCCCATGCTCCACCCCAAATACCATACTTTTTACAATGAAGGTCCTGACCCTGACCTCAACCCCTAGATGGAGGTGTTGCTGGTGGAGCTGACTGTGGAACTAGAGCAATCCATCTATGCAGAGGGAAATCTCTAGCCAAGTGACCTAACTCACCACAGTCGAAACAACCTGATGATGATCTTCTCCTAGAAGAGCGGCCACTACGGCTTGAAGTACTAGCTTGGGACCCATAACTCTGACTAGAACAAACCTCACTTTGGCTATACCGATGACCCTCTAAACTTTACAATGAGGCCTGAAAAGGCTGACTGGACTATCCCTGCTGAAACCATTGTCAAACCCTATCATATACCTCACTGGGCCTAGAGCGGGATCCACTGTAGCTACTTCATATCTAGCTCTCTTGTCACTGCCCCCTTGGTCCTTATGACAGAGCTCCTCACTAGTGTGAGCGTGATCTATGACATCCAAAAAAGAGCGACCCGTGAAGACCATGGACTGAGCCTCAATCCGAAGCTGAAGCCTCAACCCATGAAAAAAAGACCAAACTCTCTCCTTCTTAGTGGGTAGAATCATGGTGTCATGATGGGAGAGCTCGTGAAACCTCACCTCATACTCTAACACAGTCATAGAGCCTCGCTCCAACATAGAAAACTGATCTTAGAGGCGATCTCTAATGCTGTGAGGGATGAATTTGGCCAAGAAGGCCTCAGAGAACTCAATCCAGGTGACTGGAGGTGAACCAACTGGCCTGGTCTCAATGAATGTACACCATCACTTCCTGGCTAGCCTATCTAGCTGATATTCATTCAAGTCAGTTCCTCTCGACTCCACTAACCCCAAAGTATGAAGCCGCTCTCGGTAGATAGCAAGAAACTCATGGGCATCCTCACCCACTGCCCTAGAAAACCTCAAAGGTGAAAGCCTCAAGAACACTCGGAGCATCTTCTACTCCTCTAATGGTTTAGCTCCATCTGCAATCACAGGCTGGGCACCCCCTGGTGGTACTTGGGCCTAGGGTGCCTCTATTGTAGGATGATCTTGCTGTACTAGTGCTGGCGCAGGTGCCGGTACTAGTGCTAGTGTAGGAGCTGGGGCCTGCTGCATGCCCCCAACTGCCTGGAGGTCTGGAGCCACAACCGGTCTGGGTGGTGGCTGGGCTGGTCCCAGCCCCACCAATTGATCTGGAACACATGCTGCCGAAGGGTCTGCTATGGGGTCTAGACCTCGCTTTCTTTCTGGGGGTGGTGCTGTACCTCTACCAGGCATGGGAGGTTGACCCCTACCCCTAGCCGTCCTGTGGCGCATACGAGCCATCCTGCGAAAAGAATGAAACAAGTGAGATTCCATGAAACTAATAACACATGCTACACGAAAGTGATACAAAAGAGGAGAATTCCTAAAGACACCCTGTAGCCTCCCAAAGATAGGATATGAATGTCTCTGCACCGATCCATAGGACTCTACTAGGTATTAGTTCTGTAGAAGTGAGACTAGTGAACCTGGGCTTTGATATAAACTTTTCACGACCCGATCCCTCGAGTCATGATGGAACCTACATAATCCACCAGTAGGTAAGCCAACCCGTACCCAGAACGTGAGTAGTAGGTATAGGGTAGAACTAAATAGGAAATAATATTGACAATAAGAAAAGATAGAAACAGAAATCAAAACAAAAGCTATATATAATGGAAACCCTCCCAGAATATGGAAGTCATTAGTACAGAGCTATCTAATAAGACAAATACATGCCAAAAAAGTAGACCACAACAAGATGTCTCAAAGGTGAAAGACAAGCTAACATATGTACATAAGGAGACAGGTTGGTCTAGGACGCCAAGTGCTCACCCTCGTCTCCAATATCCACAAGCTTCAAAGATAGAACGAACGATCAACGCTAGTAGCTGGTACTAGGACCTACATCACAAAAAAGATGCAGAGTGCATCATAAGTACCAAAACAAGGTACTCAATAGGCTTCATAGGTCGATTGAGCAAGAAAGGTAAAGGCAACCAGAAAAGATAGAATCTAGATACAAACAAAGGGCAAAGCGGGAATAAAGAAGGCACACGAGTATACAAAAAGTAAATCTAAGTACAGGTAAACTAAACCTAACTAGACCTCATAAGCCCAGAAGATACACTCATGCACAAGTTTAAATAAAAACTTGAATGGACCGCAAAAGCCCGGCAGGTACACATATTAGCTAAGTCTACGAGAAAGAAGAGTAACTCGGATCCGAATTCAAGAACATTAGTCAGGCTCCCAGCCCAAGTAACCAAGAACCAATCAACTCCCATCTCAGCTAGCAAGAGTGACATTTAAGACAACCAGTCAACTCCTAGCCATCTAGCAAAATTGACAACCAATTCAGGTCGCCCAGTCAGACAGTCCACTCCTAGGGGTGAACCGTTCAGCTAGCAGAGTGACTTGGGGGCGTGTCGACTCCATAGAGGATCTCAGATACCAAGGCTGCCCAGCCAACCAGTCCACTCCCAGCTAGCAAGAGTGACTCAGGGGTGTATCAACTCTGAAGAGGATCTCAAGTAGGCTCCAAGCCACCGTGGATCGACGTCCACTCCCACAATTGTCAAAAAAAAGCCCACAACCAAGTACAACTTAATCTCCAAACATCGCGATAGCATGAGCTTCAAGTAATGAAACACCTCAGAATTTGAAAAAGGGAGAAAATAAATTTCTGGGCTACAAGTTGAGCCTACAGTTTCCACCCACAGAATGTAGAAGCTTATACGGACCATAGATGGTGGCCGTAGGTAGTGGGAAAATAGTTTTCAAAAAAATCAAGTCCCTGGATCCTTTTTATGGTTCACTAGGACAGCTTGTCAACCTATGTACGAGTCATAGGTACGTCTCGTAGGTCATTCCCTGACTTAGTAAAATTTTAAGAAAGAAGTTGTGACCTACGGTGGCCATGTACGGTCCATAGGTTGACCTATGAACCGTAAATGGATCTCGTAGTTTGATGGTCCAAAATTAGGTTTTTGAATCCCACCTACGGTTGACCAGGATGGTTCAAAGTAGGGCCTACGAACTGTAGGTCTGAGCCATAGGTAGGCTCGACAGTTATTTTAAAGGGACTTTTTGGTCTTTTCTTAAATGTTTTAACCCAATACTATATCATTTTGTCTTCTACCCTAAGCCCTATATAAAGGATTATAACCCCCAAATTACCCATTCTCCTAATTTTCCAAAACTTGACCAAATTCATCCTCCCAAATTCTCTCAAGTCTAAGGAGAAGAAGGAGAGCGAAGGTTCCATTCAAGTCTCCAATCTTTCATTCTTTTTGGGCATCTAGCATCAAGGTATGTGTGTATTCACACATGGAGTCCTTTCCTCCATGGGTTCCCCAAAGATTTCAATTTCCCAACTCAATTTCTAATTGATCAAATTAGGGTTTCAATGCAAGAATGTGGGTTTCTTCCAATTATGATTGATTATGAATAATTAAGCTTACTAATGCATGATTTGATATTAATCTATGATATTTAGTTGAAATTGCATTTACCCATGCCTAAATTATGATTTTTCAACTACGATCCTATGATGAACCCATGAATTATAAATTTCAAAGTTACGAAGGTATGCATGTTTTCATGAAGCTATGGTAAATGAATAAATGATGCTTTGAAAGAAAAGTATTGATGCTATGGTGAAAGGATTTCTCACTTACTATGATGATCATGATTGTGAAAGGTATTTCTCACAAATGAATCCACATGGGTGAAAGGTTTTCTCATCCATGTTGAATTATGTTTAAGGAGCTATTCTATGTTTTGATCCAAAAATGTGTGGATTGGTATTGATCATTGTCTTTCCCTATGTTATATTGATAATTGACTTTTATCTATTCCGTTGGGATTTAGACTTAGCACCGAGAGGGTTTTGAGGTGAAGGCTCAAATAGGGTAATCTTTAGTAGAAACCTCTAGTCCCAAACTATGTGCCCCCGTAGGATTATCTTAAATGACCTAGATAGTGGATCTACTTTAGCAAATGATGATACGTACGGGTTCTACCTTGGCAAGTTGTTTTCTATTCTTTTAGTATGAGGGATATACCAGTTTTCATGATATAATTCTCATGGTATTATTGTCGGTTAAAGCTAATAACCCACAAAATGATTATGTTTTCTTCAAAGCTTTTCATATGTCCTTTATATTAATGTATTTGACTGTGCCTTATGAATTTCATGTCATTTCTTCTCTATAGAGCTTTTAAATGTTTCATTATGATCATGCCTATTTGATTTGAGTCATTTTTACTATCATGTTCATGTTTATGCATATTGCCTCATACTTAGTACATTCCATGTACTAATACATACTTGTGCCTACATTGTCTCATTAATGTAGGGCTTGGCGACTCTTCTCCCTCCAATCGTGGCTAGTGTAAAGGAGGTCAATAAATGTGTAAATGTGCCTTAGTTTATTAGAGTTAGTTACTGATAGTTAGCCTAACTAATTATATGATTAGAGGAATAATTAGATGGTTGGGAAATGATGTACAAAGTTAGTTAGGATGAGTCGGTTAGAAAGTTTGTTAGACACAGTGATGTCAACTTGTATATAATGTAGATGTCACGACCCAAGGTACCCTCTAGATGTGACATGGCGTACAAGACCCCAAAAGGGCCTCATACAAGCCACTTAGCATACATACATCCAAGATAATAGAGATTAAGAGTTCAAAGAGTTTCTCATATCAAAATTTAAAAAAGAAATAGCGAAAGTCTACATCTCATGTCTCAAAGCCATTCTAACATAAAGAGATAAAGTTTGGGACGTAACCCAATACAATCCGACCAAAGGGAAAATACATGAAAAATAAGAACAACTAGGCTATGTCCTCGGATGGATGAGGACTTACCAAGTCTTCTATCAATCTTCTACTAAAACTCTAGCCACGAGTGGGAGGTGAATCGCCAAGTCCTACACCAAAGAAGTTAATGTAGGCAAGAGTATGTGTTAGCACAATTAAGTACTAAGTATGATAGCAATGCACATAAACATATAAATCATGCTAGAGAGAGATATAATTATGACATGCAAATGACCAAGATAAAATATGATAAACATGAGAAACATGAAGCATAAAGCATATATCATGGCCCAAGCAAGCTAAATCATCTTTCTTTACTTTTCTTTACTTTAAGTCCTCATAGCACACTTGTGCTTGTTAATTTGTGGCAAAAACCTTAACCGACATGTAAGACCATGTGAGCTATCAACATGGAATCCGGTGTCTGCCCCACACCGAAAAAAGGTGTCCTACTTTCCAAGGTAAGACCATGAACTTCTTAGCTTATGTGGATCCACTAGCTAATCAAAGGTCTATTCAAGACATCCTATGGGGGCACATAGGTATGGGACATGAGGGATCTCCTCTTGTCCTCTCGGTGCTAAGCATAGTTCCCACGGATTAATCATAGTCATAATCTTTTCATATCATTAGGAAGCATGGGGGATCTCCCCTACCTTACTATGAGTAGACATGCGGGATCTCCTCTTGTCCTTTCCATTAGAATAGCTCCATAGAAGACATGAGGGATTTCCTCTTATATTGTCTTGGATAGGCATGAGGGATCTCCTCTTGACTATCATAGGGATGGGGAAAACATGAGGGATCTCCTCTTGTTCATTTCATTGAATCAACTCCCTATTCTCTTTACTTAAGAAAATCCTTTCATAATTCATCATCAGTATTTACATGTCATAAACTTTGGCACTTCAATCTCAAAGCATCCTTAATTCATCATTTAGCTCATATGAAACATGCATAAGTTCATTAGCTTCTTCTTTACTTAGTTCATCATGCTCATAATTCATAAATTATAGAATTCATGTTGCAATTAAATGCAAGCCCATACTTAGAAAATCATAAACAAGTCAAATTGACCATATTTGAAGAAACCCACATGTTAGAGGAAAATCATGCTTTTGACTTAATCATGCTAATTTCATAAAATTTATCCTTAATTCATTCATACTTCATGCATAATCTCATAAAGAATTCACAAACTTCATCAATTCATATCTCAACCCAACAATCAAAGCATCGATTATCAATTTGAGGAGAATTTACTTGGGATCATGGGGGTTCATGCAATCTTTACATCAAATCATGTAATTCACGATAATTCGTGCACTAAGTTACTTTATCACGATAGATCGTGCACTACGAATCATAAAATCAACAATTGAAATCATAATTGAAGAACTCATAAGAATTGATCAAAACCCTAATTCAATTGGAGAAGGTTGAACCTTGAAAATCTTGAAGAAAAGGGAGGACCCATTGGAGGAAAGGGCTCCAAATGGTGAATACTATCATACCTCAATGGAATCCACAAGAAATTAATGGGAATTGATGGTCTTCAATGGAGGAATTTAGCCTTTTTCTTCTTCCTTGAGAGTTGAGAGAGTTTCCTAGAGAGAAATATTTGAGGTGGAAGAATTTGGGGAAATCTTGTAAATTGATTTGGGAAGGGTAGTTTCTAGGATTACAAGGCTTTATGTAGTGTTAGGAAGGGTTAAATAACCGACCTAATAAGTAACTAGGCCATTAGGAGAAAAGACCAAATGATCCCTCATTAAAAAATCCCGACAGACCCCACCTACGACCCTGACCTACGGTTGGTAGGTCAACCTACGGCCCGTAGGTGACCAACCGTAGGTCACACTGCCTTAGCACCACAATTTAAATAATTTATTTCCTCCAAAACAGTTGCACCCACGACTTCCCCTCATCTCAAACGACTATTGGTAGATCAAACAACTATTGGTAGATGAAATGACTATTGGTAGATGAAATGACTATTGGTAGATCAAACGACTATTGGTAGATCAAATGACTATTGGTAGATGAAATGACTATTGGTAGATGAAATGACTATTGGTAGATCAAATGACTATTGGTAGATGAAATGACTATTGGTAGATCAAATGACTATTGGTAGATGAAATGACTATTGGTAGATCAAATGACTATTGGTAGATGAAATGACTATTGGTAGATCAAAGTAGTAGGTCATTACTTAGAATGTTTTTCAACTCCTTTCCTTTGGGCAGCCTCACCAACGACCCATAGCCCCTTGACCTACCATTGGTAAGTCCACCAACGGTTGGTAGGTCAAGTGGTAGGTCACCAAAGTTCCCAAAAATTGAAAATTTTCACCTTTTTGAAATCCGGGGTGTTACAGTAGATCACTGCATTCATTCCTTCTCAATGCAAGATATTTTTCTTTTCTTCCAAGTCATCTCTTTCTTTCTTGCATTTTTCATGGATTCTATCATGCATTGTCAGTAACTTGACATGGTATCAGAGCCATCATGTGCAAATCGAGGGGATTTCTTCCATCTGAAGTAAAGATTCTGATAAGTTCTGCACTCGTCTCTTCTTTTTCCTTTTTTTCTATTCTTTTTCATGGTGATTTCAGGATATTTGGGGGAAAATACATCAAGAACTTCAGAGGGGAATGCTTCCGCTGCTGCCATACCTTCAATCGATTATCATCATTCACTTTTCATGTATCCTTCAGATGCTTCTGGTTCTCTATCGATTGGTATCATGTTAACTGGATTAGATAACTACACCTTGTGGAGCAGAGTTGTGAAAATTGCATTGCTGGGGAGGAATAAACTTGGTTTCATTGATGGATCAGTGAATCGAGGACAATTCAATAGAGATCTAGCAAAGTTCTGGGATAAATGCAATGCGATCATAGTCTCCTGGATCATGTGTAATGTCAGTAAGGATCTATTTAGTGGTGTTTTGTTTTATTCAAATAGCCATTTGATTTGGGAGGACTTGCGAGAAAGGTTCGATAAGATTAATAGTTCTAGAACTTTTCAATTGCATAAAGAGATCTTTACTTTGGTTCAAGGTGTTTCTTCTGTCTCTGTTTACTACTCTAAACTGGAGGACTTATGGGATGAATACGACTCCATCATGCCCCCTCCTTCATGTGATTGCCCTAAATCCAGAGATTGCATTGCACACCTTCAATATCAGGGGGTCTTGCAGTTTTTGATGGGATTAAATGGCAATTACAGCCAAGCTAGAAGTCAGATCTTGATGATGCCACAAGTTCTCGGTGTCAATCAAGTGTATGCTATGGTGAATCAGGATGAGTGCCAAAGGATCTTTGCTGGAACTAGCCAACTGATGATTGATCATTCCATTCCTGCAGCTATGTATTCTAAAGCTGGGAGTGATAGTTACAAGAAGAGGAAGGGCTATAATGGACCATCATTTTGTGACTCTTGTCACATGAAGGGTCATACCAGGAGTGATTGCAACAAGCTGAAAAATGTGACTTCTGTCACTTAACTATCCATGTGAAGGCTTATTGTTTTCGACTTATTGGGTACCCTGCTGATTACAAAGGGAAGAAATGAGCTAATTTTGTTACTGGTCCTCTAACAGGTGGCATTCTAGCTAATACTAACTTTGCAGGTCCTCAAGATATGTCATACTCGACTCAGCACATGTTACCTCAGTATTATTAGCATTCAATGCAACCTAGATATGATCCATGCCATCAACAACATGCACAACAGCAGGACACAATGTCAATGCCACATTCTACACAATCCACCTCTGTCAGTAGAGATGTTCACAGTGGTGGACATAATATTGCCAATGGCAGTGTCAACATGGCATGTACAATTATTTTTTGTTCACATGAAAATACTCCTGTAAAATGGATAGTAGATACAGGTGCTACTAATCACATGATAGGTGATCCTAAGAATTTAATGAATGGAGGAATGATATAAAATGTAGGCCGAGTGCAATTTCCCACAAGAGATTCTGCAAGAGTTTCACATATTGGAAACTACAGCCTAGGTGGAGGTGATATTCTAACAAATGTCTTATGTGTGCCATTTTTCAAGATTAACCTTATGTCAGTCTCTAAGCTGACAAAGGACTTGAATTGCAGTGCCACATTTTATCCCAATTATTGTGTCTTACAAGACCTCTCCTCTGGGAAGGTGAGGGAGATTGGTAAAGAAGATGTAATACCCAGATTCGAAAGGGTAGAAAATTTCTAATTTCTGGGTTGGTGCAAGTAACGACGGAGGCCACCTATGATTCGTAGGTTGACTTATGGACCATAGGTGGGAACCGTGGGTGGCAGATTAGAAATCTCAAAATGTCAAGTCGCAGAACTCCAACGACGGCTTGCCAGGACAGCCCGTCGTCCAGTGTACGAGCCGTAGATGGATCCCGTCATTGCATGGTCTGAAGTGACTGATTCTAAACCCAACGAAGGTTGACCAGGGTGGTCCGTGGTTGGACTCAACCCGTCAATGGGGTCGGCAGTAAAATTTTAAAAGGGGGCTTTTGGTCTTTTCATTTAATGACTTATTTATCAACCAAGGTCGGTCCCTAACTATTCCTAACACTATATCAGCCTTTTTAATCCTAAAATCTACCCTTCCAAATCACTTTACAAGTTTTCCCAAACTCTTCTCCCTCAAATATTTCTCTTTCTAGAAGTTAGAAGAAGAAGAAGAAGGCAAGCTAGGGTTCAAGGAAATCAAATTTTTTCTTCATTAATTGCTTAAGGAAATTGATTACTAAGGTATGATAGTCTTCATTCATGGAGCCCTTTCCTCCATGGAATCCCTAAAATCTCCAATGTTCAAGTTAGAAATTCCCAATTGAATTATGGGTTTTCTTCCATGTTATGAGTTCTTTGGAATGTTGCTTCAATTGATTGTTTTATGAACTTTGAAGTATAAATTGAGTTGAATTTCATAAATTTAAATGAATCCCCATGAACCCATGCCTTTTCCCCAATTTTTGAAATTATGAATGTATTGATGGGTTGAATTGTGAAGACATGAATTTCATGAAGACTATGTTAACCTATGTATGAATTATGATTTCTAAGCTAAGACTTTTCATGATGAGATTATGGATGTCCTAAGGATGGTTTTATGAAAGTAAGCATGTTCAATCAAAAACTATGATTTTTCTCTATTATGTGGGTTCCTTCAATTATGGTCAAATTGCATTGTTTATGGTTTTCTAAGCATGAGTTTGCATTGAATTACATGATTTAAGAGGAATTCTAACGAACCTATGTGAACCCTATGATTTATAAGTTATGAGCATGATGAACTATGTAAAGATGAAGTTTATGAAATCATGCATGTCTCTTATGAAGCTAATTATGAATTAAGGGTGCTTTGAGATTTAAGCATCAAAGTTTATGATATGTTGATGTTGTTGTTATTGAGTTGTGAAAGGAATTCTCATATATTACTCAACCCATGACTGTGAATGGTTTTCTCACATGTAATGATTCATAACATGTTGAAAGGCTTGCTCAACTAAATTTGAATCGATGATTAAGGAGTTATTCTAATGAAGGGACAAGAGGCGATCACCCATGTTCCCTAATGTAGGCAAGAGGCGATTACCCATGTCCCATAAACTGTGTGCCACCATAGGATGATGGTCTATGATAGACACTAACTAGTGGATCCACGTAAGCTATATGTTAAGTAAAGGGTCAAACCTTGGCAAGTAGGATGACCCTATCGGTGTGGGGTTAGACACCAGACATGTTCTTAGCTCGCATGGTCTTACATGTCAGTTAAGGCTACTCCCCACAATAAAGAACTAAAGTGTTTTTAAGATGCTTCTTAAGTATAGTAAATATGTTTAGCTTGCTTTGACCATGATTTGTGACTTATGTTTCTAACCTTTTTCATGTTTTAGCTTGATCATTGCATGTCATGAAAATGTCCCATTTTAGCATGGTTTAAATGATTTTGTGCATTGCTATCATACTTGGTACTTGATTGTGCTAATGCATACTCTTGCCTACATTGACTTGTTAATGTAGGGCTTGGCGATTCTCCATATACTTGTGGCTAGAGCTTAGTAGAAGGATTATTGAAGACTTGGTGAGTTCTCATCCATTCGAGGACGTAGTCTTATTGTTCATTTATGTTCTTTCATTTTGACATTGTATTGGGTTACGTCCCAACGTTATTTTCATCCTTAGGTTAGATTGTCTTTGAAACACTTTATGTAGACTTCCAATACTTTTATCAAACTCTTATGATTTGAACTTCATTTTTATCCTCTTGATTTCTATTATCTTGTCTATGTATGCTAAGTGGCTTGTATGAGGCTCTTTCGGGGTCTTGTACGCCATGTCACAACCAGGGGGTACTTTGGGTCGTGATAGAAGAAGATGGGCTTTACACTATATACTCACAAGTAGGACATCAAAAGGATGGTGATAGATGCTTCGCAACAACACAGGAAGTAGGTGCTCTTACTTAGCATCAAAGACTATGTCATGTTTCAATAAATGTCATTAAGAGGATACCTATGTTTCATAATGTTAAGTCTTTTACTTTGAACAACTGTGAGATGTGCCCTCTTGCAAGGCAAGCTAGGTTGCCCTTTCCACATAGTACAAATAGATCTACTTCTATTTTCTAGTTGTTACATGTTGATGTTTGGGGACCATATAAATGGAATACTTTTGATGGAATGAGGTTTTTTAAACTATTGTTGATGATCATTCTAGATGGACATGGGTTTTCTTCTTAAGATTGAAATCAGATGTTTTGTTAGTGTTAAAAAATTTCTTTATTCAAGTACAAATTCAGTTTGGAAAGACAGTGCAGAAGTTGAGGTCTGATAATGGTGGTGAATTCTTTAGCCATGACTGCCATCAGGTACTTTAGAGTCTTGGTATATTACATGAAAGTTCATGTCCTTACACACCACAACAAAATGGTGTTGTTGAGAGGAGACACAAACACATACTTGAAACTACAATGGTAATTAAGTTTCAAGGTGGTCTGCCTAACAAGTTTTGGGGACTATGCATTGAGACAACTGTGTATATCTTAAATAGAATACCTTATTCGGTGTTAAATGGGAAGTCACCTTTTGAGTTGATGTATAACAAGGTCCCTTCTTTAGTACACCTAAGGGTCATACAATGTTTATATTTTGAAACTAACCTCACATAGAAGGACAAATTTGGCCCCAGGGTAGTGAAGGTTGTGTTGGTTGGGTACAACCCTCATCAGAAAGGCTACATATTATATGACATTGAGAACAAAATCATCTTTGTTAGTAGGGATGTAGTATTCATGGAGACCATATTTCCTTTCAGGAGAAGTGTGGAGGACAAACAAAGTGACACTATGTTGCAATACCACTTTTATTATGATGATTTAAATGTGCACTCAATTACTGTTAGTGTTGAATCTGAGGTTACTTCTAAGGACAATGTGGTTACAACTTCTGAGGATAGTGTTGAGGTCCCAGACAACATTGAAGTATTACCTCCTCATGCTGTAGATCACACAACTGCTGTGGAAGTCAGGAAATCAGCAAGAGGATCTAGACCCCCCATATGGCACAAGGACTATGTAGTCAAGGAAGGTTCCAGCTCTTGCATGTATCCAATTAGTGCTAACATAGACTACTCTAGGCTTTCTTCAAAATATCAAAGCTATGTGTCCAAATTTTCAAAGGAGATTGAACCCTTTAGTTATACTGAAGCTGCTACTGATAACAGATGGGTGCTTGCTATGAAAGCTGAAATACAGGCATTGGAGGATTACAAGACTTGGGAGATTGTCACACTTCCAAAAGAAAAAAAGGCAATAGGATATAGATGGATATACAAAATTAAGTATAAGGCAGATGGGGAAGTGGAAAGATTCAAGGCAAGACTAGTGGCAAAAGGGTACAATCAAAAAGAGGGATTATCAAGAGACATTTTCCTCTGTGGTCAAGATGCCCACAGTCAGGGCAGTTGTATCAATAGCAGCAACTAAAGGACGGAAGTTGTATAAAATGGATGTTTATAATGCATTCTTTCAAGGAGATTTGTATGAAGAAGTGTACATGACTATTCTAGAGGGTTTTACTGGAAAAAAAAGAAGTGATGGTTAGGTGTGAAGAATTTTAAAGTCATTGTATGGACTGAAGCCAGCATCAAGACAATGGAACATTAAGCTCACCTCAGCCCTAACTACAGTTGGTTTTTGTCAAAGCACAGTTGACTACTCTTTGTTTACAAAGAAGGAGGGTGACATGATAGTTATAGTCCTGGTTTATATAGATGATCTTCTACTCACAGGGAATGATCACTCTATGATACAACATACCAAAGAGGTTCTGCATATAACTTTCAAAATCAAAGACTTGGGAGAACTAAGGTATTTCCTTGGGATAGAGTTTGTTAGAAGTGAAGCTAGAATTCCAATGCATCAGAGAAAGTATGCATTAGAATTGGTGGCAGACATGGGACTGGCAGGGGCTAAGCCTATTACAACACCGATGGACCAAAATTAGAAGCTCACCACAACTGAATTTGATTATCACATATTATCATCATGTGAAGATTTGGCATTAGAAAATCCCATCAGCTAGCAGAAACTCATTGGGAAGCTACTATATCTTACAACCACAAGACAAGAAATTGCATTTGTTGTACAAAGTTTGAGTCAATTTATGCACTCTTCAAAAATAATCTCACATGGAAGAAGCTCTCAGGTTGGTGAGGTATGTGTAGTATGCACCAGGGCTAGGGATATTGATGTCTTTAGATAGTGATGATCTTTTAAAAGTTTACTGTAATGCGGACTGGGGAGCTTGAATTAATAGCAGAAGGTCCATTATAGGTTAACTAGTACACTATGGCAATTCTCCTGTGTTTTGGAAGTCTAAGAAGCAAGCAACTATTTCCAGAAGCTCAGCAGATACTGAGTATAGGGCCATGGCTTCTTGAGTGGCAGAAGTAGTATGGATGACTAGCCTGTTATGGGATCTTGGTGTCAATATTAAAGTCCCTATTACATTTTTCTCTGATAGTAAGCCATCACTCCAGATAGCTGCTAATCCTATTTTTCATGAGAGAACCAAATACATCGATATAGATTGTTACTTCACCGGGGAGAATATTCAGGAAGGCCTGATTGTTGCTACTTATATACCTTCTACAAAACAACCTGCTGATTTTTCCACCAAGGGACTTGGTCGATGTTTACATTCACATTTGATATCCAAGCTAGGCATGAAGAACATCTTCATAAGTCCAAGCTTGAGAGGAAGTGTAAAGGAGATCAATAAATGTGTAAATGTGCCTTAGTTGATTAGAGTTGGTTACTGATAGTTAGCCTAACTAATTATATGATTAGAGGAATAATAAGATGGTTGGGAAATGATGTACACAGTTAGTTAGGATGAGTCAGTTAGAAAGTTTGTTAGACACACGGATGTCAACTTGTATATAATGCAGATCACGGCATTCATTCCTTCTCAATGCAAGATATTTTTCTTTTCTTCCAAGTCATCTCTTTCCTTCTTGCATTTTTCATGGATTCTATCATGCATTATCAATAACTTGATATCTAGTTCATTACATTAGAAATTTGAAGACTTGGTGAGTCCTCATACTTCAAGGACGATGTCACTTTTATAGCTTTATGTCTTTTCATTTTTAACTTCATATGTGATGTATGAGTTACATCCCAATCACTTTTCTTATCATGTATTAGATGGCTTTGAGACTTATGTATACTTCCATTTTTTCAAACTCTTTCATATGAAATGCTACTCTTAAGATCTTTGTTTCTATTATCTTGCATGATGTATGTTAAGTGGCTTGTGTGGGGCCTCTCAGGGTCCTATATGCCATGTCATGTCTAGGGTGTAATTTATGTCGTGACAAACTTTGTATTTAGAGCACAAGGTTTAGAAAGGACCTAGGATATCTCATAAGCCACGTCGAGTAGAGTCTTGTTCATGTGTGTGAAGTGCGCCACACTTACGAACAAGAGGCTGAAAGATGTTTAGGAAATTCCACTTCTTTCATCATTCTAAAGTTGTGCGATAGAGTGCAACTCTATATGTCTCTCTCCTAATCCTTATCCAATGCTTTTCAGGATATGGCTCCTCGAAGAGCATAAGATAGGAGAAGTGTGGGTGAGAATATGGAATTAGAAGCTCCTCAAGAAGCTCCCCAAGTTTCGGTCGACCCTTGGCCGAACAAGTGACTAATACGGAGTTTAGGGCTTCTTTTCAAGTGTTGACCCAAGCCATGATGACTCAAGCCAATAGGGAGGCAAAGGTGCTTGAATTCATTAACCTTCATCAAGGAAATATGAGTGTGAAAGAGTATTCTTTGAAATTCACACAATTGTCTAGATATGCTCCTACTATGGTTGTCAATCCTAGGGCAAGGATGAGTAAGTTCGTTTCGGGAGTGTTTGAAATGGTGGTTAAGGAATGTCGTATCACCATGATAATCAATGATATTGACATTTCTCGTCTAATGATATATGCTCAAAAAATCAAAGAGGAGAAACTTAAGGAGAAGTCTAGGGAGGCAAAGAGGGCTAAGACCGGTGATGGTAACTTTTCACACTTAAGGTCCGACAGACATGGTCGTTATAAGTTTTGACAAAGGTTTTCTGGTAAAGGTTCCTCCAAGGATCTTACTCCTAAGTTCAATAAAGAAAGGGTGTCTCTAACACTAAGCCATAAGGAGGAAATGGTGGTGGAAATGGATCTTCAGTTCTCACATGCCAAAAGTATGGCAAGAGTTATCTGGGAAAATGCTTGATGGGTACGGACAATTACTTTGGTTGTGGAAAGTGTGGTCACCGCTTGAGGGATTTTTCATTTTGGCTTTACAAAGGCAAAGATGGTAGGCAAGCTCCGCTTAGTGGTTCGGGTTCAAGTGCTCCTAAGCAAAACCGGTCCTATGCACTCCAAACTCGAATGATGAAGAGGGTTCTCCCGATGTTGTTACCAATATGTTGAAAGTTTTTCATCTTGATGTTTATGCTTTGCTTGATCCCGGTTCTACCTTGTCTTTTGTGACGCCATATGTGGCTATGAGGTTTAATGTTCTTCCGAATGTGTTAATAGACCCTTTTTTGTCTCTACTTCTATTGGTGAATCTATTGTGGCTAAGAGAGTCTATAGAAGTTGTCCCATCTCCTTATCCCATAGAGTCACTCATGTTGATTTTGTAGAGCTTGATATGGTAGAGTTTGATATTATTCTTGGTATGGATTGGCTCCATTCTTGTTATGCTTTTATTGATTGTAGAACCTGAGCAGTCAAGTTTCAATTTCCAAATGAGATCATTCTAGAGTGGAAAGGGGGAAATTATATGCAAAAGGGTCAATTTGTTTCTTGTCTTAAAGCTAGAAGGATGATTTCTAAAGGTTACACATACCACCTTATTCGGGTTAGAGATATGGATTCTGAAACCCCTATGTTTGAGTCGGTCCCCATTGTTAATGAGTTTGTGGAAGTGTTTCCCGATGATTTACCCAGTGTTCCTCCCGAAAGGGAAATAGACTTCGGCATTGAACTTCTCCCCTATACACAACCTATCTCTATTCCTCCTTACCGAATGGCTCTGGCAGAACTTAAGGAATTGAAGGAGCAACTAAAAATTTTGTTGGATAAGGGTTTCATTTGACCGAGTATCTCTCCATGGGGTGCTCCAATTTTTTTTGTTCGAAAGAAAGATGATTCACTTCGTATGTTTATTGATTACCACCAATTGAACAAGGTTACCATTAAGAATAAGTATCCTTTTTCAAGAATAGATGATTTGTTTGATTAACTCCAAGGACCAAGTTACTTCTCTAAGATTGACCTATGGTCGAGTTATCACCAATTGAGGGTGAAGGAAGATGACATTCCAAAGACGGCTTTTCGAACTCGATATGGTCAATATGGGTTCTTGGTAATTTCATTTGGGTTGACTAATGCTCCAGCCGCATTTATGGATTTGATGAATAGGGTGTTTAGACAATACCTTAACATGTTTGTGGCTGTGTTCATCGATGATATCTTGATTTATTCAAAGAGTGAAGGTGAGCACACCAATCATTTGAGGATTGTGTAGCAAGTCCTGAATGACCAACAACTCTTTGCAAAGTTTTATAAATGTGAGTTTTGGTTGAGATCCGTGGCTTTTCTTGGTCACATTGTTTCGGGTAAGGGTATTGAGGTAGATCCTAAGAAGACGAATGTGGTTAAGAGTTGGCCTAGACATCTATCCCCTTTGGATATTCAAAGTTTCTTGGGTTTGGCTGGTTATTATATAAGGTTTGTAGAAGGGTTTTCTTTGATTGCCTCTCCATTAATGACATTGATCCAACAGAAAGTTAAGTTTGAGTGGTCTGAAGCCTGTGAAAAGAGTTTCCATGAATTGAAAGATAGACTTACCTCCGCTCCGATATTGACTTTATCGAAACGGTCCGATGGGTTTGTGGTTTATTGTGATGCTTCAAGGGTTAGACTAGGATATGTCTTTATGAAAATGGGAAGGTTATTGCTTATTCTTCTCGGCAACTTAAGATCCATGAAAGGAACTATCCTACCCATTATTTGGAACTAGCAGCGATTGTATTTGCTTTAAAGATTTGGAGACATTACCTATATGGTGTTCATGTTGAGGTTTTTACCGACAACAAAAGTTTGTAATATGTATTCAAGCAAAAAGATCTAAATCTTCACCAAAGGAGGTGGCTGGAGTTGCTAAAAGATTATGACATGAGTGTCCTCTATCACCCCCGGTAAGGTGAATGTGGTGGCAGATGCTCTTAGTTGACTATCTATGGGTAGTGTTGCTTATGTTGAGGACGATAAGAAAGAGTTGGTTTGAGATGTTCATCGGTTGGCCCGATTGGGTGTTCGGTTGGTTGATTCTACTAAAGGTTGTGTTATGATTCATAATGGTTCAAAATCGTCATTTGTGTCGGATGTGAAAGCCAAGCAAGATCTTGATCCGATATTGGTTGAGTTGAAGGAAGCGGTGCTTAAAAGGTCCGTTGAGGCTTTCTCCCAAGTGGGAGATGGTGTGCTTCGATATCAAGGTCATTTGTGTGTTCCTAATGTTGATGATTTGAGGGAGTAGATTTTATCGGAAGCCCATAGTTCTCGATATTCCATTCACTCGAGAGCCACCAAGATGTACCGTGACTTGCAGGAGGTCTATTTGTGGAATGGGATGAAGAATGATATTGCCGAATTTGTTGCTAAGTGTTCTAATTGTCAATAAGTGAAAGTTGAGCATCAAAAGTCGGGAGGTTTGTCCCAAGACATTAGCATTCCTACTTAGAAGTGGAAAGATTTGAATATGGACTTTATTGTTGGTTTACCCCGCACCCGGTGGTAACATGACTCGATTTGGGTTATTGTGGATCGTATGATGAAATTGACTAATTTCATCCCCGTCAAGGTTTCTTTTTCTGCAGAGGACTATGCTAAGTTGTACCTTAGGGAGATGGTTAGGTTGCATGGAGTGCCCCTATCCATATCTTTGATCGTGGTACCCAATTCACTTCTGAGTTTTGGAAGTCTTTCCAAAAGGGCCTTGGTACTCGTGTTAAGCTTAGTATGACCTTTCAATCTCAAACCGATGGGCAAGCTGAGCGTACTATCTAGACTTTGGAAGATATTTTGAGAGCTTGTGTGATTGACTTCTAGGGTAATTGGGATGATCATTTGCCTTTGATTGAGTATGCTTATAATAATAGCTATCATTTGAGTATTGGTATGGCTTCATTTGAGGCTCTTTATGGTAGGAGGTGTAAATCTCCTATAGGTTTGTTTGAAGTTGGCAAAGTTGCTTTGATAGGTCCTGAGTTGGTACATGAGGCTATGGAGAAAGTTCAACTTATTAGAGAAAGGGTGAAAACGGCTCAAAGTGGACAAAATTCCTAGGCCGATGTTAGAAGAAGAGATCTTGAATTTGATATTAATGATTAGGTTTACTTGAAAATATTACCCATGAAGGGTGTAATGTGGTTTGGAAAGAAAGGGAAGCTTAGTCCCAGTTATATGGGCCCATATAAGATTTTGAGGTGAATTGGTAAGGTTGCTTATGCACTTGATTTGCCGAATGACTTAGCATCGGTGCATTCGATTTTCCATGTCTCTTTGTTGAAGAAATGTGTTGGTGATCCTACATCTATCATACCATTGGAGAGTCTTGGTATAAAAGATAGTCTTTCTTATGAAGAGATTCCGGTTGAGATTTTGAACCGGTAAGTTAAGAAGTTAAAAAATAAGGAAGTTCCATCAGTAAAGGTCTTATGGAGGAATTAAAGAGTTGAGGGTGCTATCTCTTTACCTCTGATCCTACTCTAGCTAGAGTTATTTAGTTCCTCGTGGTTTATCCTCATGTATTAGCCATTTTCATGTTTCCTCATGCATGCATGCTCATGAAAACTTTCTTTTGAGATTTTGATTTAGCTATGATTGAATTCTTCATGATTATGTGCATTTGAGTATGACTTGCATTGATATCTTATGAAATGATGTTTTGAATATGTTTAAGCTAGGAGTTGATGTTCTCCTTGGTTATGTGATGCTGATGAAATTGTATTCTTGTTGGGCTATTAAATCCCCTCCCCTACCCTCCTTATGTTACCTTGAGTCCCATTCAAAGATGAATTTTCCCAAGGGGGAGATATTGTGACACCTCTAAATTTGGAAAAGGGAGAAAATAACTTTCTAGGCTGTAGGTTGTGCCTACGGTTCCCACCCACGGATCTTAGAAGGTTATATGGACCATAGATGGTGACCCTAGGTAGTGGGAAAATAGTTTTCAAAAAATCAAGTCCCTGGATCCTTTTTACAGTTCACCAAGACGGCTCGTCACCTATGTACGAGTCATAGGTAGGTCTCGTAGGTCATTTCCTGACTTAGTGAAATTTTAAGAAAGAAGTTGTGACCTACGGTGGCCATCAACTGTCCATAGGTTGACCTACGAACCATACATGGGACCCATCGTTAGATGGTCCAAAATCAGATTTCTGAATCCCACCTACGGTTGACCAGGACTGTCCGTAGGTCCTTAGGTTTGAGCCGTAGCTAGGATCGGTAGTTATTTTAAAGGGACTTTTTGGTCTTTTCCTAATTTTTTTAACCCAATACTAAGTTGTTTTGTCTTCTACCCTAAGCCCTATATAAAGGATTTTAACCCCCAAATTATCCATTTACAACTCATTCTCCTAATTTTCCAAAACTTGACCAAATTCATCCTCCCAAATTCTCTCCAGTCTAAGGAAGAAGAAAGAGAGCTAGGGTTCCATGCAAGTCTCTAATACTCCATTCTTTTTTGGCATCTAGCGTCAAGGTATGTGTGTATTCACCCATGGAGTCCTTTCCTCCATGGGGTCTCCAAAGATTTCAATTTCCCAACTCAATTTCTGATAGATCAAATTAGGGTTTCAATGCAAGAATGTGGGTTTCTTCCAATTATGATTAATTAAGCTTTCTAATGCATGATTTAATATTAATCTATGATATTTAGTTGAAATTGCATTGACCCATGCCTAAATTATGATTTTCAACTATGATCCTATGATGAACCCATAAATTATGAATTTCAAAGCTATGAAGGTATGCATGTCTTCATGAAGCTATGGTAAATGAATAAATGATGCTTTGAAAGGAAAGTATTGATGCTATGGTGAAAGGATTTCTCCCTTACTATGAGGATTATGATTGTGTAAGGTATTTCTCATAAATTAATTTACATGGGTGAAAGGTTTTCTCATCTATGTTGAATTATTTTTAAGGAGCTATTCTATGTTTTGATCCTAAAATTTGTGGATTGGTATTGATCATTGCCTTTCCCTATGTTAAATTGATAATTGACTTTTATCTATTCCGTTGGGATTTAGACTTAGCACCGAGAGGGCTTTGAGGTGGAAGCTCAAATAGGGTAGTGTCTAGTAGCAACCTCTAGTCCCAAACTACAAGCCCCGTTAGGATTGTCCTAAATGACCTAGGTAGTGGATCCACTTTAGCAAATGATGATATGTATGGATTCTACCTTGTCAAGTAGTTTCCCCTTCTTACGGTATGAGGTATATACCGGATTCCATGATATAGCTTTCATGGTCTTATTGTCGGTTAAAGCTAATATCCCACAAAATGATTATGTTTTTCTTCAAAGCTTTTCTTATGTCCTTTATATTATTGTATTTGACTATGTCTTATTAATTTCATGTCATTTCTTCTCTATAAAGCTTTTAAATGTTTCATTATGATCATGCCTATTCCATTTGAGTCATTTTTACTACCATGTTCATGTTTATGCATATTGCCTCATACTTAGTACATTCCATGTACTAATGCATACTTGTGCCTACATTGTCTCACTAATATAGGGCTTGACGACTCTTCTTCCTCCACTTGTGGCTAGTTCATTGCATTAAAGATTTGAAGACTTGGTGAGTCCTCATACTTCGAGGACGATGTCACTTTTATAGCTTTATGTCTTTTCATTTTGAACTTCGTATGTGATGTATGTGTTACCTTACAATCACTTTCCTTATCATGTATTTGATGGCTTTGAGACTTATGTAAACTTCCATTTTTGTCAAACTCTTTTAAATGAAATGCTACTTTTAAGCTCTTTGTTTCTATTATCTTGTATGATGTATGCTAAGTGGCTTGTGTGGGGCCTCTCGGGGTCCTAAACGCCATGTCATGTCTAGGGTGTACTTTAGATTGTGACAGGTAATGCCTCAGAGCCACAAAAATGGGGAGAGAGAGAGAGATAGAGTACAAAAGGTCCACAAGAAATGATAATGCCTAAGCTAAGGCTCAAACTATCAAACTTAAGTCTGCAATTCCAGTTTACAAGGACCTAGTCCGTTCATATCGACGTCAGAGACAAAGTAAGCCACAAGGTTCAATAGTCTAAGGCAACAGTAGCCTATCCTAGGCTAGGGCCAAACATGCATCATAAAACAAATAAAACTCAAGTAATTTCACATAGCATGCAAGTCACACAACCAACCCTACTTAGCCTGGTGCTACCCTCGATACAATAGTAATCAACCATAAATCATGGTTTCTAAGAGGAAAAGCAGAAATAACTAGGTACCCACCCCCAATTCACATTGATCATCACGAATTTGCATATTCATGCTCAGTAGACATAGAAAGGAAGTAGTAGCCTACCTGTAGGCTGACCGCGCACGCTCCAAATTTTAAGGCCGAAACTTTTCCCTTACAAATGGCCTCCAAGCGCTGCCACATTATCAAAAATAGGATCGCAGCGTTAATACAATCATTTAGACACAAAAAAAACCCAAAACAGAGCAGGACCAATTTTTAGAGTCAAACAGGAATCGTGGAACCCGGGATGGAATTTCTGGAATTGACTCTGTCAAGAGGTCCTAAATTATGCCTCAAACTTGTGTTCCAAAGATTAACACAATCCGAGGCCCAAAACAGCCCACAACAACACATGCAAACAATCAAGAAGTGAAGCAACAAAGAGAGATGGGGCAGCAGCTCAATCACTAATTTCACCTCAAACGGAGGTCCTTCAACAGATCCCGATCACTTCACATGTAGCCACGCTCCCAATGATCACCCTGGACTTCGAATCACTCAAATTAGAGCTCGGATGCGGGATAATTCACCTTTTTCAAATAAGAAATAAGGCTGAAAATTTTCTATATAAATAGCCCATATCCAGTCACTAAAAGTCTAATTCTAGTCGCTAATAGTCTGATTTCTGGTCGCTAAAAGCGTGCACCAGATATTAGCACTTCAACTGGTTTGCTTAAACTCCGAATTCTCCTATGGGGAGCTCAGGATTCATTTGGAACCCCGTGAACGCAAACGTGATATGCAACCCTACCAAATTTGATATTCCAAACTCAATAGAGCAGTCAAAATTTTCATACGAGATCATCTTGCTAAAACGTGGGTCCCACATCCAATTCTGTTTTAAGCCAAAATCTACAAGGGGTCTTGGAATTAGCCCGGAAGCCTCGGGATCCAAACGAAGGGTCATTCTAGACCAAATTCAACATTTTGGAGCTAACCGTGCTGACAGAATTCTCATCCGACCTCGTTTACTTAGAATGTTGACTAAAGTCAAACTTAAGCCTTAACTTGAAATTTTAAATGCCTAATCGCACAGACTTGCACCGAAAGCCTCACGAGTCATGCCGACTATACTACCAGCCTAAAATGACCCTTTTGGAGTTGATGGAATCATCAAAATTGGATTTTGAGGTCATCTTCTTGAACTTTTGATCAAAATTTACCATTCAAGGTTCAAAAGCTCCAAAACATTAAAACTCACATAAAAACTAAACGAACGACTAGGTGACCAAACTGTCAGTCCCAATAAGTCATAAATGACTTGTGGTCGCTACAGGAAAACTCTAAACGATAAACATAAGGCATAAATACAGAAATGACATGGAGGTCATTACAACATGACATGCAATGACCAAGCTAAAGCATAAGATAAGATGTCAGAAAACACAAGTCATGATCATGGTCGTTGCAAGCTTAACACATTTTAAACACTTTGTGAGATACTTTGAAAGTAACCTTAGTTCATTATTGTTGGATGTTTATCATTAACCGACATAAACCATATGAGATAAAACATGGAATCCGATTTCTATCCCACACCGAAAAGAGATGTCATTGTTATCCAAGGTATCAACCTTAAACCTCTAGCTTACGTGAATCCACTAGCTAAGACATTCTAGAGGGGCACATAGTTAGGGATAAGAAGACTGCTACTAGAGACCTGGCCTCTACTAACGGGAGAGCCTCCATCTCAATATTCTCTCAGTGCTAAGTAAAATCCCACAAAATAGTCATTAATCATGTTCATTTTATCATCTATGGAAAGACACAATTTAAGCAACCAATCATAGCTAAAGTTATTTAGAATAGCTCCTAAAACTTGATTCAACTTAGGCGAGTAAACCTTTCAACCTTATGAATCCTTATGTGAGAAATCCTTTCACAATCATGATCATATTAATATGTGAGAAACTCTTTCACAACAACATTGATACTTTCATCTCAAAGCATCCTCAAATCATTTACATGAATCTCATAAAAGCATACATAACTTTATAAATTCATAAATCATAGTTCATAAGCTTCATCATGTGTTCATAGTCAAAAATCATGGATTATGGATGGGTTCATATGAATTTAACTCAAATTCATGTAAATACTTCAATTCAAGCATTAAAAGGTAGAAAATAGACAATTGATCATAATTGAAAAGAACCCATGAAAATTAAATAAAACTCTAACTTTGAATTGAGAATTGAACTTGTAAAATTTGAAGATCTTAGGAACCCTATGGAGGAAATGACTCCATAGGTTAATACTAACATACCTTAATGATCAAAACCCAAAAGCTATGGTAAATTGGAGACTTGAATTTGAAATCCTAGCTTCTTCTTCCTTAGCTTGAGTGAGAATTGGAGAGGATGAAGGTAGTTGGGATTTGGGAATTTGGAGAATGATTTAGAATTTGCTAAAATTAGGACTTAAAATACTTATATACGGCATAGAATAGGGGTCAAAACGACATTGCTTAGGCTTTAAACACATAGGTAAAAGATCCAAATGCCCCTAGAAAATAATTGCTGACTCGATCTCCGGATGCGACCTACGGACCGTAGAAATTCCTACGGTCCGTACTGGTCAATTGTAGACCAAGTATTAAATCCCTAAATTTCCTTCAATTTTGACGAGACTGGTCTACGGCCCATAGAACCTTCTACGATCCGTAGACCCCAACCGTAGAACTCACCTTTTACCTTAAAATTTCACTAAGTCTTGGACCTTTCTACGAAACTTATCTACGACCCGTAGACCATTCGATGGACCATCTTGGTCAATCGTAGACTCAACTTCAGAAACTTGATTTTCCCAAAACTCAACCCACTTTCTACAGATGCCTTCTATGGTCCGTAGAAGTTTCTACGTCTGTACACTGGACCCGTAGAACACAACAGTAGCCCAAAAATGAAATCTTTTCCTTTTCCAAAATCTGAGGTGTTACAATAAGCATCATAGGCCAATCGAGCTCACATATAAACTATATAAATGATAGGCATGATAGTACTATCACTAAAAATGGGAATCAAATGGAAACATGTTCATACTACTAATAGTGAAGATAATAAAATAATAAGCAATCACAACCACTACAAGTCAATCACAGACAAACAAGTAATGTAGGATGATGGCATGTGTTCTGAATTTTAGTTGTTACTAATCTTTACCTATTGACTTCAAAACGAGATCATGCTAGTTTGTTTTGAATTACATAATCAATTGAGGGCCATCCCATCTTCCAATTCGATCTCGACCTCTATAGTTGGGTATTGTTTTGCATACGGCTGCTTATGCTCTGAAAAATGATATAATATCTTTCAATCATTGTTGTTCGATCTCGACCTCTGAAGTTGGGTATTATTTTGCATATGACCGCCTATGCTCTGAAAAATGAGACATAGTTGAGCGTTTATGTCGGTGAGGCAATTTTGGGGGGAGGGTTTAGTAACAACTAAAATTCGCCAATATTAAGTAACAAAATAGGGAATCAACGCAAATATAATCTACCATATTGTGAAAAGACTAAGGGAGTGTGCATTACGATGGGGCTTCAAGTCAATAGGTAAAGATTAACCACAGCTGAATTGATTAACACTGGAATATTGTTTGGTCTAGGCTACATTCGATATTGTCTCAAACTATCAAACATATGTCCTTTGAATTCTCTTGAATTCCAAGACCCTTATCAATAAAATTCCAAACATTGCTTGAGTAGATAGACTATCCCTAGCTCATATTATTAAATGTGAAATTACTCGGATTAAGTCCTCACTACTGAGTCTTACACAACTCCATTTATCTTTATCAAGCCAAAACGATGTTTGGGAGCTCAATAAATGTTTGCAACCACTGATTTTAGATTAACATTTCAAAACAACAATAAATCCCTGTCATACAATCAATTTTAGAATCGATTTATCAACACCCATTGGAGTTTTACAACCACAACTTGCACACGCACCCTAGGTAAAGATTTAGCTTCTCATAAATGAAGAAATAAAGATAATACCCAAGAAGGAAATCTCCATTTCAAGCTAATTTTATTAACAAAATCTAAAATCCTAGCTTAAATTGATGCAAATCTGAGGTTTCTTCCTCTACAAGCAAAAGAGGTTCTTAGCAACTTGCTGAATACTCAGTATTGTCAATCCAAAAAGTTAGCTTCCTTTCTATCCCCAATTGAGAAGAAGATAAAGGTACATAATTACATAAATCTCTATTCTATCCTTGAAGCCTTATAAAGAAGCCCTTTTATTCCCCAAGTACATTTTTGCCCCTTCAACATTCGCTCCTTCACATGCACTTGACCAGTAGAACACCGATCCACATTTGTGCATTGCCAATCGCATCGCCGCTTCATCTTTTAGTTCTTTTAGTAACACTTGCACTGTGATCGGTGGAAGTCGATTAGGAATTGTATCACACCAAAAAGTCACCGGTGTTTAAGCAGTTTTTGCTCTTGTCAAGCTTGCGAGATGCCACCTGGCTCCTGTAGGATGCCGATTCCATTGTCTGTGTGCTTCAATGATTTTAAAATCTAAATCCATCAAACTTGCCTTTTCTAAGGAATGCCTGCATATAAAAGAACTAGGGCCTAAAATACCCTCAATTAGCATCAAAACACAACAATAATTTATGAATTTGAGTTCAATGAGTTGGCAAAATACCAACTCATCAAAACCCCTAACTTGAACTATTCCTTATCCTCAAGCAAACACTCACTACGCATAGAACTTAAACTCAACCACACTCAAGATAGGATTTTCATAATTACATACAAGATTCAAAATAACAAAAACAAAAGACTCAAAATAAAAGACTCTATATACAAACACAGCTCACGATTAGTTCCACCACCATTCACTAGGCAAAGGGTCTCTTTCTTTCAAAATCCCTTTCATTCAAAGCACTTTTTGAAGCACAAACCTGGGACAAGTTTTCCTTCAAGCATAATTTCAAAGCTTCTCAAGTCAATGACATCAACCTTCAACATTTTTCTAATGTTTCGTCAGAATTTATCGCATTCATACAACTCAATTGAAATCAAGACATCACCATTCACATGAAGGATGCAAGGCTGCTCACATAAGTGTAACACCTCAGATTTTGAAAGAAGAAAAGTTGCAGGTTCTGGTGCCAGTGACGATGGAGACCACCTACGGACCATAGATAGACTGACAAATCATAGGTGGGAACCGTAATTAGCCCATTGAATTTCTATAAGATGTCAAGCTTCAGAACTCTTTCTACGATTTAGTAGGACGGTTCGTCATTTCTTCCACGGACCGTAGGTAGGCCTCGTAGGTGAGACCTTAACTTAGTGAAATCTGTAGGGGCTAAGGTTAGACCTACGGTGGCCATATACAGACCATAAGTTGAAACATGAGCCGTACATGGTAAACCATCGTTAGAGGTCAAAAGTTAAGACTTTCTGAATCTATCTACGGAGGAAAGGGACGGTCTGTAGGTTGACTTACGGATCGTAGGTCCAACCGTAGATAGGGTCCAACAGTTATTTTTAAAGGGCTTTTTGGTCTTTTCCCTAGATGTTTAATCCCTAATCTAAGTCGGTTACCCTTTAACCATAGGCACTATATAAGCCTTTTAAACCTAATTCTACCCATTCCCAAAACTCTCCTCTCCCAAATATTTCTCTCTCTTGAAAGCTTGAAGAAGAAGAAGCAAGAGCTAGGGTTTTCAAGACAAGTCTCCTAATCTTCCATTGATTTCAAGGTTTTGGCATTGAGGTATGATGATCTTCATCTATGGAGCCCATTCCTCCATAGAGTCCCTAAAATCCTCAATTTTCAAGCATCAAATTCCCAATTTGATTTAAGGGTTTTCTTCTATGATGTGGGTTCTTTCAATTATGATCAAATTACTTTCAATTATGGTTTTTTTAAGTATGAATTGAGTTGAATTACATGTTTTAAAATGAATATCCATGAGCCCATATGATTTCCCCTAATTTTGAGGTTTATGCATTAATGTTGGGTTGAATTATGAAGAAGATGGATTTTATGAAATTTATATGAACTCATGCATGTTTTAATGATTTCTAAAGCTATGACTTATGATGAATTGATAAATGATCAAAAGATGGGTTTTATGAAAGTATGTATGTTCAATTATGGAATTTATGATAATTTATGGACTGCTTTGAGATTGAAGCATGAATGATGTTGTTGTTGAGTTGTGAAAGGGTTTCTCACTTATTACTCAAAATCTATGAATGTGAAAGGCTTTCTCACATAATGGATTCATAACTTGTTGAAAGGTCTTTCTCAACTAATGTTGAATCAAAAGATTAAGGAGCTATTCCAAATGATGTAAGCTTGGATTAGTAACCCTAGTTGTACCTTTTCATGGATAATAAGATGCATTATGATATGTGACTAATTCCGTGGGATTTATGCTTAGCACCGAGAGGATATTGAGATGGGAATTCCCCATTAGTAGAGGCCAGGTTTCTAGAAGCAATCTCTTTATCCCTAAACTATGTCCCACCATAGGATGATGGTCTTTGATAGACATTAGCTAGTAGATCCATGTAAGCTAGAAGTTTAAGGGTTTTACCTTGGCAAGTAGGATGGCCCTATCAGTGTAGGGTTACACACCGGATTCCACGTTGATAGCTCACATGGTCTTACATGTCGGTTAAGGCTACTTCCCATAATAATGAACTAAGTTGCTTTCAAGGTATTTTCTCAAGTAATTAGCTTGCATTGATAATGATTTATAACTTATGATTTCTAACCCTTTTCTCATATTTCAACTTGATCATTGCATGATTATGAAAATGTCCCTTCTTAGCATGTTTAAATGTTTTTATGCATGGTTATCATACTTGGTACATTTCTGTACTAACGCTTACTCCTGTCTGCATTTTCTTATAAGTGTAGGGTCAGGCGCATCCCCATCTTCTCGTGGCTAGTACGTGATATTTGAGACTTTGAAAAATTTGGTGAGTCCTCATGTGTTCGAGGACGTAGCCAGATTTACTTTTATGTCATTTACCTTCTTTTAAAGACTTGTATGGGTTACGTCCGAACGTTTTTTCATTTTCTATGTTATATGGCTTTTGAGACTATATGTAGAATTCCGTTATTTCTCAAACTCTTTTGGTAGTGAATTGTTTTTTTTGAACTCTTAAACTGCTATTATCTTGTATGATGTATGATAAGTGGCTTGTATGAGGTCTTCCGGGGTCTTGTATGCCATGTCACGTCTAGGGGGTACCTTGGGTCGTGACAAACTTGGTATTCATAGCACAAGGTTTTAGAAAGATCCTAGGAAGTCTCATAAGCCACATAGAGTAGAGTCTTGCTCATGAGTCTGAAGCGCGCCACATTTATGAATGAGAGGCTTTAAGATGTTTAGGAAAAATCACTTCTTTCATTACTCCTAAGTCGTGTGATAGAGTGTAACTCTATATGTCTCTCTCCTTATCCCTATCCTATGCGTTTCAGAATATGGCTAATCAAAGAGCTTATGCTAGGAGAAATATGAGTGAGAATGTGGATCAAGAAGCTCCTCCTCAAGCTCTTCAAGTTTCTATCGATCCTTTGGCCGAACAAGTGACTAATGCGAAGTTTAGGGCTGCTTTTCAAGTGTTGGCTCAAGCCATGACAGCTCAAACCAATAGGGAGGTTGTGGCTTCCGCGAACCCAAATGTGGGTATGGTGGCATCTAGAGTGAGGGACCTCACAAGGATGAATCCTCCACAGTTTTATGGTTATAAGGTTGAGGAAGATCCTCAAGAGTTCATCGATGAGGTGTACAAGGTGCTAATGATCATGGGTGTAACGCCGGAAGAAAAGGAGAAGTTAGCCGCTTATCAACTTAAGGGTGTGGCTCAAGTGTGGTTTGAGCAATGGAAAAGTGAGAGGGCGGATGATGCGGGTCCTCTTGAATGGGAAAAGTTCAAGGTTGCTTTCCCTGATAATTTCTTTCCCCTTGAGATGAGGGAGGCAAGGGTGCTCGAGTTCATCAACCTTCGTCAAGGAAGCATGAGTGTGTAAGAGATGCTTTGAAGTTCACACAATTGTCTCGATATGTCCTACTATGATTGTCGATCCTAGGGAAAAGATGAGTAAGTTAGTTTCGGGAGTGTCCGAAATGGTGGTCAAGGAATGTCGTACCGCCATGCTTATCAATGACATGGATATTTCTCGCCTCATGGTGGATTCCCAACAAATAGAAGAAAAGAAACTTAAGGAAAGGTCTAGGGAGGTAAAGAGGGCTAATACCGGTGATGGAAATTTCTCACATTCAAGGTCTGATGCGCATGGTCGTTCTAAGTTTCGACAAAGGTTTTTTGGTCAAGGTTCCTCCTATGTTCCTCCTAAGTTCAACAAAGATAGGGTGCCTAACCCTAAGCCTCAAGGAGGAAATAATGGTGGATTCTCATCGGCTACTTGTACTAAGTGTGGGAAGAAACATGAGGGCAAGTGCTTAGCCATCACAGATGGTTGCTTCGGTTGTGGTAAGAGCGGTCATAAGATAAGGGATTGTCAATCTCTCATGGTTAAGGGAAGAGAAGGTAAGCAAGCTCCACCAAGTGGTTCGGGTTCAAATGCTCCCAAGTAAAATCGATTCTATGCACTTCAAGCTCGTCATAAGCAAGAGGGTTCTCCCAATGTGGTTACCGGTATGTTGAAAGTATTTCACTTTGATGTTTATGCTTTGCTTGATCCCGGTGCTACTTTGTCTTTTGTGACGCCTTTGGTGGCCACGAGGTTTGATGTTCTTTCGAATGTGTTGTTAGACCCCTTTTGTGTCTCTACTCCTATTGGTGAATCTATTGTGGCTAAGAGAGTCTATAGAAATTGTCCCGTCTCCTTATCCCATAAAGTCATTCATGTTGATCTTCTAGAGCTTGATATGCTAGACTTTGATGTTATTCTTGGGATGGATTGGCTGCATTCTTGTTATGCTTCGATTGATTGTAGGACCCGAGTGGTCAAGTTTCAATTCCAAAATGAGCCTATCCTAGAGTGGAAAGGGGGAAATTCTATGCCTAAGAGTCAATTTGTTTCTTGTCTTAAAGCTAGAAAGATGATTTCTAAGGGCTGCATATACCATCTTGTTAGGGTGAGGGATGTGGATTCCAAAACCCCTACTTTTGAGTCGGTCCCCATTGTAAATGAGTTTTTAGAAGTGTTTCCCGATGATCTGCCCGGTGTTCCTCCCGAAAGGGAAATAGACTTCGGTATTGACCTTCTTCTCGATACGCAACCTATCTCTATTCCTCCTTATCGAATGCCCTTAGAAGAACTTAAGGAGTTAAAGGAGCAATTGAAAGATTTGTTGGATAAGAGTTTCATCCGACCAAGTATCTCTCCATGGGGTGCTCCAGTTTTGTTTGTTCGAAAGAAGGATGGTTCACTCTGTATGTGTATTGATTATCATCAATTGAACAAGGTTACTATTAAGAATAAGTAACCTCTTCCAAGGATAGATGACTTAATTGATCAACTCCAAGGGGCTAGTTGCTTCTCTAAGATTGATCTTCGTTCGGGTTATCACCAATTGAGGGTGAAAGAAGATGATACACCAAAAATAGCTTTCTGTACTAGATATGGCCATTATGAATTTCTAGTGATGTCGTTTGGGTTGACGAATGCTCCGACCGCGTTTATGGATTTGATGAATAGGGTGTTTAGACAATATCTTGATATGTTTGTGATTGTGTTCATAGATGATATTTTGATTTACTTAAGGAGTGAGGATGAGCATGCTGATCATTTGAGGATTGTGTGGCAAGTCCTCAAGGACCAACAACTCTTTGCAAAGTTTAGTAAATGCGAGTTTTGGTTGAGATCCGTGGTTTTTCTTGGTTACATTATCTCTGGTAAGGGTATTAAGGTAGATCCTAAGAAGGCGGATGCGGTTAAGAATCGGCTTAGACCTCTATCACCTTCCGATATTAGAAGTTTCTTGGGTTTGGCTGGTTACTATAGGAGGTTTATTGAAGGATTTTCTTCAATTGCTTCTCCATTGACGGCTTTGACTCAAAAGAAGGTTAAGTTCACATGGTCCGAAGCATGTGAGAAAAGAATTCAATAATTGAAAGATAGACTTACCTCGGCTCCGATATTGACTTTACCGGAAGGGTCCGATGGGTTTGTGGTTTATCGTGTTGCTTCTAGGATTGGGTTAGGGTGTGTTCTTATGCAAAATGGAAAAGTCATTGCTTATGATTCGAGGCAACTCAAGGTTCATGAAAAGAACTATCCTACTCACGATTTAGAATTAGCAGCGGTTGTGTTTGCTTTAAAGATTTGGAGGCATTATTTGTATGGTGTGCATCTTGACGTCCTTATCGGTCATAAGAGTTTGCAATCTGTGTTCATGCAAAAAGATCTAAATCTTTGCCAAAGGAGGTGACTTGAGTTGTTAAAGGACTATGACATCAGTGTCCTCTATCACCCCGGCAAGGCGAACATGGTGGCGAATGCTCTTAGTCGGTTGTCTATGGGTAGTGTTGCTCATGTTGAGGATGGTAAGAAAGAGTTGGTTTGTGATGTTCATAGATTGGTATGATTCGGTGTTCGGTTAATTGATTCTAGTGAGGGTGGTGTTATGATTAACAATGGTTCAGAATCATCTTTTGTGTCCGATGTGAAGACTAAGCAAGATCTTGAGCCTAATTTGGTTGAGTTGAAGGAAGCGGTGCTCAAGAAGTCTGTTGAGGCATTATCCCAAGGGAGAGATGGTGTGCTTCGATATCAAGGTCATTTATGTGTTCCCGATGTAGATGACCTAAGGGAACAAATTTTATTGGAAGCCCATAGTTCTCGATATTCCATTCACCTGGGAGCTACCAAGATGTACCGTGATTTGCGGGAGGTCTATTGGTGGAATGGGATGAAAAAGGATAGTGCGGAATTTGTGGCTAAGTGTCCTAATTGTCAACAAGTGAAAGTTGAGCATCAAAAGCTGGGAGGTTTGTCCCAAGATATAAGTATTCCTACTTGGAAGTGGGAAGATTTGAATATGGACTTCATTGTTGGCTTACCATGCACCCGACAGCAATATGATTCGATTTGGGTTATTATGGATCGTATGATGAAATCAGCCCACTTCATTCCCGTCAAGGTTTCTTATTCGGTGGAGGATTATGCTAAGTTGTACTTGAGAGAAATGGTTAGATTGCATGGAGTGCCTTTATCCATTATCTCCGATCGTGGTGCACAATTTACTTCTCAATTTTTGAAGTCTTTCCAAAAGGGTTTTGGTACACGTGTTAAGCTTAGTATAACCTTTCATCCTCAAACAGATGGGCAAGTGGAGCGTACTATCCAAACTTTGGAAGATATGCTGAGAGCTTGTGTGATTGACTTCAAGAGTAATTGGGATGATCATTTGCCTTTGATTGAATTTGCTTATAATAATAGCTACCATTCTAGTATTGGTATGGCTCCATTTGAGGCTCATTATGGTAGGAGATGTAGATCTCCTATAGGCTGGTTTGAAGTTGGGGAAGTTGCTTTGACAGGTCCCGAATTGGTACATGAGGCTATGGAGAAAGTTCGGCTTATTAGAGAAAGGTTGAAAACGGCTCAAAGTCGACAAAAGTCCTATGCCGACGTTAGAAGCAGAGATTTAGAATTTGATGTTGATGATTGAGTTTACTTGAAAATTTCACCCATGAAGGGTGTAATGAGATTCGGGAAGAAAGGGAAGCTTAGTCCCCGTTATGTAGTCCCATATCAAATTTTGAGGCATGTTGGTAACGTTGCGTATGAACTTGACTTGCCTAATGATTTGGCATCGGTGCATCTGGTTTTCCATTTCTCCTTGTTGAAGAAATGTGTTGGTGATCCGACATCTATAGTACCATTGGAGAGTCTTGGCATAAAGGATAGCCTTTCCTACGAAGAAGTTCCGGTTGAGATTTTAGACCGGAAAGTCTGAAAGTTAAGAAATAAGGGAGTTGCTTCTGTGAAGTTTCTTTGGAGGAATCAATTAGTTGAGGGTGCTACTTGGGAGGTCGAGGCCGATATGATGTCCCAATATTCTCATCTCTTTCCCTCCGATCCTACTCTAGCTTGAGGTATTTAGTCCCTCATGGTCCATTATTTTGGTCTCATGTGCCTTAGATATTCCTATGATTCCTCATTTATGCATGTTCATGAAGAGTCTAAAATTTGAGAAAATGAGTTGACTTGATTGATTCCTCTATGATTATGTGCATTTAAGTATGAGTTGCATATGGCCTTCATGAAATGATGTTTTGAACAAGTTTTAGCTTGTAGTTGATGTTCCCTCCTCGGATATGTGCATTTATGTGATTCCATGCATGTTGGCTATTCGATTAAGTTCCTATCCTTCCTATGATGTCTTGAATTCCATTCGAGGACGAATGTTCCGAAGGGGGAGATATTATAACACCTCAAATTTTGAAAGAAGAAAAGTTGCTGGTTCTAGTGCCAGTGACGACGGAGGCAACCTACGGACCGTAGATGGACTGACGGACTGTAGGTGGGAACCATAGTTGGTCCACTAAATGTCTGTAAGTTGTCAAGTTTCAGAACTCTTTCTACGATTTAGCAGGACGGTTCATCATTTCTTCCACGGACCGTAGGTATGCCTCGTAGGTGAGACCCAGACTTAGTGAAATATGCAGGGGCTAAGGTCATACCTATAGTTGCCATGTATGGACCGTAAGTTGAACCACGAGCCCTAGATGGTAAACCGTCATTGGGGGTCCAAAGTTAAAACTTTATGAATCTATCTATGGAGGAACATGACAGTCCGTAGGTTGATTTGTCCGTAGGTCCAACCGTAGATAGGGTCCGACAGTATTTTTTTAAAGGGCTTTTTGGTCTTTTCCCTATATGTTTAATTCCTAATGTAAGTCGGTTACCCTTTAATCCTAAGCACTATATAAGCCTTTTAAGCCTAATTCTGCCTATTCCTAAGCATTCCCAAAACTCTCCTCTCCCAAATATTTCTCTCTCTAGAAAGCTTGAAGAAGAAGAAGCAAGAGCTAGGGTTTTAAAGTAAAGTCTCCTAATCCTCCATTGATTTCAAGGTTTTGGCATTGAGGTATGATGATCTTCATCTATGGAGCCCATTCCTCCATAGAGTCCCTGAAATCCTCAATTTTCAAGCATCAAATTCCCAATTTGATTTAAGGATTTTCTTCTATGATGTGGGTTCCTTCAATTATGTTCAAATTACTTTCAATTATGGTTTTCTAAGTATGAGTTGAGTTAAATTAAATATTTTAAGATGAATCCCCATGAGCCCATATGATTTCCCCTAATTTCGAGGTTTATTCATTAATGTTGGGTTGAATTATGAAGAAGACGGATTTTATGAAGTTTATATGAACTCATGCATGTTTTAATGATTTCTAAAGCTATGACTTCTGATGAATTGATAAATGATAAAAAGATGGGTTTTATGAAAGTATGCATGTTCAATTATGGAATTTATGGATTGTTTTGAGATTGAAGCATGAATGATGTTGTTGAGTTGTGAAAGGGTTTCTCATTTATTATTCAAAAATGATGAATGTGAAAGGTTTTCTCAAATAATGGATTCATAGCTTGTTGAAAGGTCTTTCTCAACTAAAAATAAATCAAAAGATTAAGGAGCTATTCTAAATGATGTACGCTTGGATTGGTAACCCTAGTTGTACCTTTTCATGGACAATAATATGCATTATGATATATGACTAATTCCATGGGATTTATGCTTAGCACCGAGAGGATATTGAGATGGGAACTCTCCCGTTAGTAGAGGCCGGGTTTTTAGAAGCAATCTCTTTATCCCTAAACTATGTGCCAGCATAGGATGATGGTCTTTGATAGGCAATAGCTAGTGGATCCACGTAAGCTAGAAGTTTAAGGGTCCTTCCTTGGCATGTAGGATGGCCCTATCGGTGTAGGGTTACACACCGGATTCAATGTTGATAGGTCACATGGTCTTACATGTCGGTTAAGGCTACTTCCCACAATAATGAACTAAGTTGCTTTCAAGGTATTTTCTCAAGTAAAGTAAAGATGTTTAGCTTGCATTGATCATGATTTATAACATATGATTTCTAACCCTTTTATCATATTTTAACTTGATTAGCATGATTATGAAAATGTCCCTTCTTAGCATGTTTAAATGTTTTTATGCATGGTTATCATACTTGGTACAATTTTGTACTAAGACATACTCTTGCTTGCATTTTCTTATAAGTGTAGGGTCTGGCGCATCCCCATCTTCTCGTGGCTAGTACGTGATATTTGAGGCTTTGAAGAATTTGGCTAGCCCTCATATGTTCAAGGACGTAGCCAGATTTACTTTTATGTCATTTACGTTCTTTTAAAGACTTGTATGGATTACTTCCCAACGTTCTTTCATTTTCTATGTTAGATGGCTTTTGAGACTATATGTAGACTTCTGCTATTGCTTAAACTCTTTTGGTAATGAATTGTTTTTTTGAACTCTGAAACTGCTATTATCTTGTATGATGTATGCTAAGTGGCTTTATGAGGCCTTTCGGGGTCTTGTACGCCATGTCACGTGTAGGGGGTATCTTGGGTCGTGACAATAAGAGTGTATCTTACACACAATTATGAATGTCAATTCTAGATATTATAGTTCATGCAACAATGCTCACTCTCCCAAATGAATTCAAGTATAAACACATTGAGCCATAGACTTGCCCTGTATATATATATTTCCACTAATGTAGATAGACAATGCTCAAAACCCCCAAGGATTTGTGGGTTTAACTTTTACTTGGGTAAAAGGTATGGTATCATTTGGTCAGGTGACTAAGATGCCTTTCTAATACTTTGACTTATAAATTTAGCACACCACTCACATTTTCGATTCACTTCCACCTTATTTCTCCCTTCTCATGATGCTTACTCATTTCAAGCACCCTTTTTCCTTTTAACTTAAGGCATGTGTACACAGTGAGCTAGCACCAACATTTTTGTTGTTTTCTTCTTAAAATTATTTCATCAATGAACTCATTTGAGTACCTTCTGTTTTTGAAGCTTGTGGTGCCTTATGATTTTAGCTCATTCCTGTTTATTTGATTGGTGCACACACTCCCATACTTAGGATTTTGCTTACATAAAGACTCATTCAATTTTTCACCCCTAAACTTAGGCTTTTAGCCTACATAAAAAAGAATTAGCAACTAGGGAGACATGACAGTGCCAAAATAGAGGATAATAAAGGGTCAAGGTATGCAACATGGTTGCCAAATATTTTGACTCAAGCTCAATGGGGCTGACTAAGATTACATCAATAGAGGAAAAATTTGGGGTAGAATGGCTAGTCAAAAAGGGCCTAGGTTCATCTTTCAAGCCAAGTCATATCTAGAATTTCATCTTGAAATACATTTTGGGACATGTTTTAGACAACATACATATACAAAAATGAATTAAATCCTTACCGCACAAGGCATCACAACCCAATATATTTTCAAGCTAGTCTCAAAATCAATTAAACCAAATGAGTTTTGACAAACTACATAGGGAAGAATTTTACTCCCGCCTGTAAATCATAAAGCCAAACAATGAATGCATGATCCATGAAAAGAGCTTGCTTATACTTCACTTTTTCCCATTTTGAAACCTTTTTTACTTTTTCTTTGCCAATTGACAAAATTTTTGGTGGTCCCTCTTGCAAGAGGCGTGACTCAAGACTCAATTAAACTAAACAACTTGGCATTTTTCCTTAAGAAAGTTGCCTATCAATCCATCATAGGGAAACACCAATCCGGTTTGACACAAAAAGACTAAAATAAAATTAAAAAATAATAATTTTTTTTCTCCCTGGGAAAGAAGCACGGAGTAAAGAAAATCCTTGGAGTTCATTCAATTAACTACTCTCTTCCCCCAAATTCAAAAAAAGTGATGCCCTCATAGCGATCATAAAGTAAGTAAGGATACCTAGCATAGGATGACTCATTTCTTCTTGGTGAGATGCCAATGAGGATCGACAAGCACTGGTTGGTAGCTGCAAAATGAAGAAATAGGGCTTCACACTACAAGGACTATTGATAACCAGTAGTAGAGAGGTGTGTGACAACACGGGATAAACGGTTCATAGATGAAGTGTCGATGAGTGAAATATTTTTAAAAACCTTCAGTGATCTGTGCACAGCTGGTGTTGGAGTTGGCGTTGTACAATTGAGGACCAACGTTTCGCAGATCTGAATCCAACCTCCCTATAAATTGATGTTGTGTCATAGTGTATCTGCAAGGTACCCACGACAGAAGGGCAAGTGACAATATGGAATCGGTGGGTCGCTAGCATAATGTCGGTCACTGAGAATTTTTTCTAGTCTTCTGATAAGAGAGTGCGTCTGGTGGGTGAGACACAATAAGATATTGGCAGACGCCTTTACTGCACACAAATGGATACTCAACCAACTTCAGCATGTCTCTAGGAGAAACCTTTCATGCATTTATAATCAACTTGATACCATAAGAGGGAAGAAAAGATGAAACTAAAGGACACTTGAGCTACCTCCCAAGAAGCGCTTGATTTAATGTTACACCATGATGATAGTTCTCTACATGCAAGGTTTTTAAAGATAAAACATTTTGATCAAAGGAGCCTCTTTTAACACCCCCAAATAATGCTTAAATCTTTGCCCATTAACCTTGAAGATGTGCCCATTCTTTAGGGATAGCGCCACTCTCATAAACCTTCGATATTTTGAATGGTCCTGAACACTTTGATCAAATTTATGGGAACAACCTCAATTTCAAATTAAAAAGGAACACCCAATCACCCGGAGCAAATTCTCTCTTCAAAATCTTCTGATCATGGAAATTCTTCATAAGTATCTTGTAAGCCATTAATCAAAGCTCATAAATTTCATTGGGTATTCCATCCTCAGATCTGTGCACAGCTGGTGTTGGAGTTGGCATTGTACAATTGAGGACCAACGTTTCGCAGATCTGAATCCAACCTCCCCATAAATTGATGTTGTGTCATAGTGTATCTTCAAGATACCCACAACAGAAAGGCAAGTGACAATATGGAATCGGTGGGTCCCTAGCATAATGTCGGTTACTGAGAATTTTTTCTAGTCTTCTGATAAGAGAGTGCGTCTGGTGGGTGACACACAATAAGATATTGGCAGACGCCTTTACTGCACACAGATGGATACTCAACCAACTTCATCATGTCTCCCAGAGAAACCTTTCATGCATTTATAATCAACTTGATACCATAAGAGGGAAGAAAAGATGAAACTAAAGGACACTTGAGTTACCTCTCAAGAAGTGCTTGATTAAATGTTACACCATGATGATAGTTCTCTACATGCAAGGTTCTTAAAGATAAAACATTTTGATCAAAGGAACCTCTTTTAACACTCCCAAATAATGCCTAAATCTTTGCCCATTAACCTTTAAGATGTGCCCATTATTTAAGGTTGATAGCGCCACTCTCATAAACCTTCGATACTTTGAATGGTCCTGAACACTTTGATCAACTTTATGGGAACAACCTCAATTTTGAATTAAAAAGGAACACCCAATCACCCGGAGCAAATTCTCTCTTCAAAATTTTCTGATCATGGAAATTCTTCATAAGTATCTTGTAAGCCATTAATCAAAGCTCATAAATTTCATTGGGTATTCCATCCTCGGATCTGTGCACAGCTGGTGTTGGAGTTGGCGTTGTACAATTGAGGACCAACGTTTCGCAGATCTGAATCCAACCTCCCCATAAATTGATGTTGTGTCATAGTGTATCTGCAAGATACCCACGTTAGAAAGGCAAGTGACAATATGGAATCAGTGGGTCGCTAGCATAATGTCGGTCACTGAGAATTTTTTCTAGTCTTCTGATAAGAGAGTGCGTCTGGTAGGTGACACACAATAAGATATTGGCAGACGCCTTTACTGCACACAAATGGATACTCAACAAATTTCATCATGTCTCCTAGGGAAACCTTTCATGCATTTATAATCAACTTGATACCATAAGAGGGAAGAAAAGATTAAACTAAAGGACACTTGAGTTACCTCCCAAGAAGCGCTTGATTTAATGTTACACCATGATGATAGTTCTCTACATACAAGGTTCTTAAAGATAAAACATTTTTATCAAAGGAACCTCTTTTAACACCCCCAAATAATGCTTAAATCTTTGCCCATTAACCTTTAAGATGTGCCCATTCTTTAATGTCGATAGTGCCACTCTCATAAACCTTTGATACTTTGAATGGTCTTGAACACTTTGATCAACTTTATGGGAACAACCTCAATTTCGAATTAAAAAGGAACACCCAATCACCCGGAGCAAATTCTCTCTTCAAAATCTTCTGATCATGGAAATTCTTCATAAGTATCTTGTAAGCCCTTAATCAAAGCTCATAAATTTCATTGGGTATTCCATCCTCGTGTGAGCATCCCTTCACCAATTTATGTTTAAATTATTCAAAGCCCACACGAATTTATGCTCGAGTTCAAAAGGGAGATGAAAAACTTCACCAAAAACTATTTTATATAGGGACATACCAGGAGGAGTTTCAAACATTGTTCTATATGCTCACAAAGAGTCATCTAGATTTCTTTCCCAATCTATACGATTAGAATCCACTATTTTTTTTTGTAAGAATCAATTTGATCTCCCGATTAGACACGTACACCCACCCACTTGTTTGGGGATGGTAGGGAGTGGCTACCTTGTGCTTGACCCCGTACTTGGCCACCAATGTGCTAAGCAATTTATTATAAAAATGTGAACCCCACCACTAACGATAGCTCTTGGGATGCCAAACCTAGAGAAGATGTGTTTCCTTAGAAAAGCGATGACACTCCTGCCTTCATTGTTTGGCAAATCTATGGCTTCAACCCATTTTGATACATAGTCTATTGCCACTAATATATAAGTATTTTCGTAAAGACTGATGAAAGGCTCCATGAAATCAATTCCATGCATTAAAAAGTTCAACTAGGAGGATGAGAGTGCGAGGTATCTCATGCTACCTCGATATGCTCCCATGTCTTTGAAATTGATCATATCTCTTTACAATATCATGAGCATCATGGTATATGGTGGGAAAATAAAATATGTTTTGTAATACTTTAGCAGTCGTCCATATTCCTCTATGGTGACCTCCTACCAGGGAAGAATGCCATGCCTTCAAAATTTGCATTATTTCTATCTCGGGAACACATCTTCTTATGACACCATCAACACATATTCTATATAAGTATAGGTCATCCCAATAAGATTTTTGAACTTTATACTTCAACTTCTTCCTTTGGTGGGAATTGAGGCCCTCTAGTAATACCTCGTTGGCTAGAAAGTAAGCATTATCAGCGGACCAAGGTATCAAATCATGGGAGGCTGCTAAAATATGCTCATCAGGGAAATCATCTTTGATATCCATACTCTCTTTTGGTCTCCCCTCTTCTTCTAACCTTGAGAGGTGGTCAACCACTTGGTTTTCACATCCCCCTTTATCTTTAACTTCAAAATCAAACTCTTGTAAGAGTAATACCCATCTAATAAACCTTTGTTTATGATATGCCTAAATTACACCTCTCAAAAGAAGTATAAAGCGGTCATTGTCCAACTAATGAACATAACAGAGGTTAGGGCCAATCTCATGAGGAATAAGGTTCAGATTTAGTTGAATTGTTATTATTCACATTGTTCGTTGTATTATTTCCTTAAGGGGGATTGTATAAAAGTAATTGATCTTAATGATCGCAAGTAACAAGTCACAGAGTAACATATTAATATGTTTGCAATAAATAAAAGACGAAACTAAGGTATTAGTCTTCCCCACGAATCCTTAACTCAGCAGAACCTTATAGTAGTAACCTTTTTCTAGTGTGTAACATACAAGATCGATAAGTTATTTATCACCTAAGTGGATGGTGATAACACTCAAATTACTCACCAACACAATTAAATGAGCAAGCAATCGCTACCAATATAAATACCTAACAAAAGAGTTGGGGTCGAATCCCACAAGGAGTGATCTAATTTTTAGAATTCAATGAGGAAATTAAGATGCAAACCAATTCATTGTAGCAATTAGGACAAGATGGTGGATGATTCAACCAAATTTAATAAAAGGATTTAGGAATCAATTATAACAATTCAACTAAAGATAGGGATTTAAACAACTAAGAGACGATCTTAGGTGTGGGAGTTGGTATCAACATCAATTAGGGGTACAAGTGTTTGCTCAATAATGCTAGACAAACATGAATAGGTTGGGTAATCTTTAACTGTCACGACCCAAAGTACACCCTAGACATGGCATGGTGTATAAGACCTCCAGAGGCCCTACACAAGTCACTTGACATACATATACACAACATAATAGAGAAAAGTAAGAAATCTCATATGAAATAAAGAGTTTGACATTTGAAAGCGCAAGTCTATCAAAGTCTTGCCAAGCCTTTCTACAACATCAAAAGAAGTGGTCGGGAAGAAACCCGTACACCACGTACAACATCTGAAACATAAAGTCATAAGAAAGCAATAAAGGCGACATCGTCCTCAGAGTATGAGGACTCACCAAGTCTTCGTATCTCTAAAGTGGTCAACTAGCCACGAATGGAGGGAGAGGAATTGTCACGCCCTACATTAATGAAACAATGTAGGCACAAGTATGCATTAGTACATGGAATGTACTAGGTAAGAGGGAAATGCAATAAAACATGAAACATGATCATAAGAGGAAATAATTGAAAACATGAAATGCATGACCAAGCTAAACATAGTAAAACTTTAAAGAGACATTATAAATCATGAACATGATCAATGCATTTAAAATCATCATTAGAGCTTCATAAAACCTTTAAGAATCACTTAGTTCATTTTGTGGGATATTTACTATTAACTGACATAGACCATGTAAGCTATAACATCGAATACAGTGTCTTGCTCCCACACCGAAAAGAGATGTCCTTACTTGCCAAGGAAAGGACCTTAACTTCTAGCTTAGGTGGATCCAATAGCTATGTCACTTAAGACAACCTACGGGGGCACGTAGTTAGGGACAATGAGATTGCTACTAGAGACCATGCTTGTACTAACGGGAGATCTTCCATCTCAATATCCTCTCGGTGCTAAGTAATATCCCAATAGAATAGTCATATTTATAAACATATCATCATCCATAGAAAAGAACAATTAAGTTACTAATCAAGTTAAAAACATCATAGAATAGCTCCTTAAATCTTGAATCATGCATGAGTGAGAAAACCTTTCACCAAACCATGATCCCTTAATGTGAGAAAACCTTTCACCATTGAATTTATGTCATTCTAAAAGCAACCTAGATCATAAGACATTCCTTTCCATAAATTATGCATATCTTTCATGAAAACATCATTCATAACTTCATAACGTATTTATAAATTCATGTAAATTAGGGTTTATAGTCAAAATTATGATCAATGTATGGGTTCATATGGAATTCATTAGAAAGCATGAAATTGAGTCTAGATAAACATAATATGATCAACATCAAACAATTAAATCCATACACATAGAACCCATGATGAATTGAATGAAAACCTGATCAATTTGGGAAAATTGAATTGAAGAATTTGGAGAAAACTTTGGGACTCAATGGGTGAATGGAACCTATTGATGAACTACCTATATACCTTGATCTTGAAGAACCCTAGAATCACTCTTCTTCTTCCTTGAGTTTTGAGAGAGAAATTGGGGAGGATAAATTTGGATTGAATTTGGGAATTAGGGGAATGGGTAGATTTAGGACTAAAATCAGTTATAGGGGCTTATTTATAGGCAAAATGACGTAGTATAGTAATTAGGTGCATAGGAAAAAACCAAAACACCCTTTAAAATAACTGCAGGTCAGCCCTACAGTTGCTTCCTGCGGTTCATAGGAATTCCTACAGATTGTACTGGTCAACCGTGGGTCAAGTGACTGGGGCCTAAATCTTGGGCTACTACTCATTTCTATTGACCTTAAAAATACCTATGGTTCGTAGACCCCATTCGTAGACCTTAACTTTTAACTCAAAATTTTTACTAAGTCTGGAAACTTTCTATGGGACCTTCCCACGGTCCGTAGTCCATTCCACAGACCGTTCTAGTCAATCGTAGAATGAGTTACTGGGGATTGATTTCCAAAAATATTTTTTCCACTTCCTACGAGACTGGTCTACGACCCATAGAACTTCCTACGAACCGTAGACTGGTCGTGTGGAATTGAACCAATAGCCCTTTTTTGGCCTTCTTTCCTATTCCAAATTCCGAGATGTTACATTAACAAGACAAATCTTATTTTGATCTCAAAGCATCATATCATAGAATTTTCTTTCAGTCTGATATATGTAAAATGTAAATCAACCCAATACCTTACAAAAATCTCTCTTTCGAGCAGATTTGACAATTAGAATTGAACTATAATTTCTCTTTCAAGCAAACTACAGAAATCAAACCTAATTTGCAAGCATTATGCTATTTGCAATCTTAACCCATAAATTAGTCTCATTCTAAATAACTCAAATCCAGGAACGAACAACAGAAACAAAAAGAGCAAGACACTAGACCCCCTAAATTTAATCAACACTCAACTCCATAATCATAACCCTAGAGTTGGGGTTTTAGCCAAACATCATAAAAGGGAAAGAAATTATACCAATTATATTTTCATCCATTAAGGAGTTGATAATTAGCAAGAATCTTCAACACCCACTTTGAATTGAACGCTCAATTATCAATTACAAGATTGTTCGAAACTCCAAAACTAAGAGAAAAGTAGAAATAGCCTATTTCTCAATATTAAAAAGTTAGAATACATAAAAGATGCATTTTCTCTCTCCTTTGAGCTATTTATAATTTTCCCAAAAATTAATCTGAAATTCCATGCGTGACCTAATCAGTGACATTTGTCGGGCTCGCCTAGCACGATCGCGAATCGTCATTCTATTCTTCAGATCAACCTTTCTTGGATTCAAGCTTAAAGTGTTTGAACCTTAGTTGGTGAACTCAATTAAGTCAACCTTTAACAATCAGCAAATCGCCGATTACCAACTTGTTCGCCATTCCACCTTCATTTTAACTTAGAAGTCTATTGTTGATCCTAATTGCATACGCGAGTGTACGCGGTCGTGCAAGTACTAAAGTTGTTCTTTTAGAAATCGGATGTCGAACCCATAGGAACTTGCAAATGCACTATTTATTAAATTATACTAATTCTGATTATTTATTCAAGGAAGTATTTCAAAGATGAATATAAATTAACTAAACTAAAAATAAAGATAAAATAATGAAAAGCAATTAACTAAGAAAATATAGATTTTTCACACAATCAATGAATGAATCGATCTAGGATTATGATTTAACTAACAATCATGTTCAGTATCAATTTCATCAACTTATTTGATTATTTAGTTGTTGATTCATGAGGTTGATAATATAGTCATGATCTACCGACCTCTAACCGTCTACCACAATTAATATTCTAACTACATCGTTGAGCGAGGATAGATTGAATCAACTATGGAGCATTACATTGTCTTCTCGTATTTGAACCAAGAAAGGCACCTAAGTATATACCTATCCTAGACACAAATCAATTCAAGTGATATGCAAGAAAAGATCATGCTCCTTATATTCCATGTTCTATCCCTCTATTCCTCTCCCGAGTTCAAAAGAAGACAATAAATTTATTATAATGGTGGCCAAGCATCAAAATAGTAATCACAAGAATATAAGAACAACTAATATAATAAAAAAATATGACGAATCAAGAATCACCGAACAATCATTTTGTAAGTAAATATAATCCTAGAACGAGAAGTGTAACTCCACATAGACATAGATCGAGCAATTACAATCAATCATTCAAAGAAAAGATGTAAAATAAATAAAAGAGAAGAAAAGATGAAACCCTAGATCAAAAGTTATTTTCTACATTGTGTCCTCCTCCCCTCAAGAATTATTATTATGGACTATTTATAGATATAAAACCATAAATAAAATAATTGAGTCCAAAATAAATTGAGAACCCAAAATCCAAAAAGATTATGCGTGAACGAACAGTGATGCCTTCAATTTTGCTTCTGATGCTTGTCCTCATCAACTGACATGTGGCAGAGTCCAATTGAAATTGCAATTCAATCACTTTATGTATTATTTTATAAAATTTAATCCATTAAGCTTCCTTCTTGATTTCCTTTTATAATCTTTCATCTTTAATTCGATTTAGCTCCAAACTTCTTCATCTTTAATTTACACCAATTTACTCATACAAATAAAATATACTATTAAGTACAATCCATTAAATTCATGCTAAAAAAAGATAAATAAAAATACTAAATGTGAGGCAAATAATAATTTAAAATATGTATTTTTAGCCTCACATCAACACCTCACACTTAAACGTTTGCTCATCCTCAAGCAAGCATTAAAGCTCATCTCAAAATATCATACTAGGAATGCCACCACTTTGGTTGATACAACAAATTAGGCCATATAAAAATTTCAAAACATCAAGTACAATTCCCGCTCATTATGCAAGACATCCAAATAAACAACAAAACCTCTAACCTGCTAACCTCAAGGAAGGACTTTGAACTCATCGAATTTAAGCATCCTCACCTACTCCCGCCAAATAAAGTTAATAAAATCACGTATCCATCATGAAACAAGTGCCTTCACAAGAAGAAATAGTCCACACACTCAATTAAAAGATTGAATATAAATTAAGGACTTAGCATCAAAGAACAACTCGCCCACTCACAAATAAAATTCACATGTATGCACAAAGAACCATAGGCTTGCTCATTATGTACATCTCCACTAATTAAGCATGCTTGAATAGAATCAAATAGGACTTTAACGGATTGTAATGTAGGCTAGGGGACGGGTAGAAAAACTATATAATAGTGACTTACACTTTCCTAAGCACTTTGTACTTTAAGACTTTATCACCCATTACTTTCTTCTCTTTATTTTCAGGCCTATCTTCAACAATTATTTCACTAGTAATTCTCATCATCTCAAGAATGCTTCAATCATTTTTCTTCTCAAAGAAATTTTTTTTCTTTTCAAAGAATTTTTTCTCTTTTTTTTATGTCACATTCTTTCAAAGAGTGTTTTTTCATCACTTTGTAGCTATCATTGATTTCTTCTTTTTTTCCGCTCAACCATCTCTTTTCTTCAAAGTTACCAGTTATAATCAGTCTATGCTATAGTGCTCAAGGAAGCAAGGTGCAAAAACTAGGGATTCAACAAAATAGTTAAGGGAAAAATATGGCTACCAACAAAAGGTTACAAGCTCAAAAGGGCTAACTAGTGATATAATATCAGAAAAGGCTAAAGTTTACAAGACAAGTCAAAGAAAGTTTATTATCATCTCCTAAAAAATGCAATACTTTTTAATTCACTTCAGTAACATGCAGGACAAGTTCTAGAATAAGATGCAAAATATGGAATAAATAAATTCTCACCACAGATGGCACAAGTATCAATCAAAATGGTTCAATTCCACTTCTAAGAGAGACAAGATCATAACAAACTACAAAATAAGATAAGTTATATACAAAGTCTCAACCATGAGCCTAAGTGTCAAAGAGTCTGTAATTTTATTAGCAATCAAGCATTCACAAGAAAATACTACTCAAAATTAGGCCTAATTAGCACGTATCACACAACTCAAAAGGGTCTTTTCTTTTCTCTCCAAAAAATAAAAATAAAAATAAAAATTTACTCCCTATAAAAGATAATCGGTTTAAAGGGACTATCCTCAAGAAAAGAACCTAAAACAAAAGCCGAGGAACCCATCCTAAGAAAAGAAAAGACTCAATAAAACAGTAAAAACTAGGAATTCATTCCTCCACCCCACACTTAAAAAGATGCTATGTCCCCAAAGCATCAATTAAAATTTAGAACAAGGGTTAGGAAAACTCCCTAAGGCATCTAGGCCTTGCTAGTACCATGTTCTCTTAATTTTCATCAAGGATCGTACGCACCCCACACTTAAGCTCAAACGTGCTCCTTTGCTTCAAATTCTTGGGTACTCACACTTCCCCTAATATGCAAAAACAAGACCAAATGAAAAAAGTGACACTATAAAAAAAATAAAAAAATAAAAAGATACACTACAAATTGGGTTGCCTCCCAATAAGCACCTAATTTAACGTCGCGGCACGACACAAGTAAGTTCACCACTTTTTCTTTCCACTTTGAACTTATGAATTGTACCCCTAACTTTGCATCAATTTTTCTGCTCCTCTATAGAGGCGGTGGTATAAAGCTAAAAGAACCAAGTAATAAATATCGCATCTTGCACTTCTTGGCCCTTATATGAGGAATGTCATTTTGTCTACATGAATTAGAAAACTTTAGAATGTAGGGGTCTTGTTCCTCATCTAGACACTCCTCTATTAGTTCACATGACTAAAATTTTATGTCGTCATCCAAGCATAATGTAGAAAAAATGTTTAGAGTGAGGTCCAAGATGCCTCAATTCCAAAGCAACATTATTTACAACATTCTCACTTTTGCACTCCTTCTCATTATCGACTCTAAGGAATAAAGTATAGTTGAATGGTTGGAATTCTTCTTTTATCTCCACTAGTTGATCATCATCCACGACAATTTGTGATTAGGCATCAGACACCTCAATCTTTTTGTTGAAGTGAGCATCCAAGTCATGAATATCTTAGCCAAATTAATCTACTTCTTGTGTGAGCTCAACTCTTTCATCTATCAGTTGGGTTGTCATGTATGTCAGACCATCACGGATAGACTCTTGAAACTTGAAACGTTGAGCTTGTTCCTATAGGCAAGACTGGCTCACTATCTGTGTTTCTTCGTAACATTCTTCTTGTTGGGATTCATTCTCTTCCTCTAATTGTGTATTAGCTAGGCCTGTAGCTTTCAATTGATCAGCGTCAACCTTAGCTTGCAGTTCCATGATTATTGCCTATAGTTCCATGGTTTTTGCTTATTGTTTCTTGAGCATGCGTTCCAGTTTCGTGAGTGCTAAATTTTGTTTGTCCAGCATGTCCATAAATTTCTTTAAAAATATATTGTGCTCCTCTTGTTCAACATTCTCCACTTCATCACCCCTGCCAACATCACAAATAACATAAGAATCATAATAGGGGGTCAGGGGAGGGGAATAAGAGTTAAGGAAACCATTTCAATGACCATATTGACCACCACACATATGACATATAGGAAACTTGATATCCAAATGGTGTCCGTTACAATAATTACAAGGATACTCCTCACCCAGTCTTGATTTATCTCAATTATCCATATCAATAAGAGTACCAAATTATTAAAAGAAAAAAAATCTTTGTTCAGAAAAAATTTAAAAAATAAAAAAACTTAAATAAATAAAAAGAAAAAGTATAACCTAGGAGAATAGTTAATTTCTAAATCCCCGGCAGCTGTTGCTCCCAATTGGACACGCAAGTGTACGTGGTCGCTTAAGCAATATAGTGGCTCTAAAAGAGCCGGATTATCGAAACCAAAGGACTTGTTGATTAACTATTTTACTAAATTATACTAGTCTAATTATTTATTCAAGAGTGCCGAAAGAATTTGATTTTTATTTGTAAACAGAAGGATGCAAGAATTAAATAATAAGATTAACCTACAATGATTGGGGAAATTCCAGGGCTGCAGGATGCAAAGGATTTCATGTATCACATTTCATGCAATGAATTAACTAAGGTTATCAAATTATTGATTTACAGGGTTAATTCTATGATCATGGTCTCTCGACCTCTAATCGCCTACTCCAATTGACTATCTAACTGCATCATTGAGCAGGGATAGACAGACTCAATTGGCAAGTATTTATATTTCATCCTGTTTCGTAACCAAACTCTATGTTCGTCCAGGTGTCAATCTTGAACACGAATCTGAACAAGTGATATACAAGAGAGATCGAGATCTTTGTATTTTTTGGTCTATCTACTTCTTCGTCTCCCGAGTCCAAGAATAGAGAATATGTTTATCTCTATGGTGGCCAATCATGAAATACTAAAATAAGAATACATAATTAATTTAAGTGATAACCAACATTAATTCAAAATAATCGATGTTCAACAATTACTCGTAGCCACAGCCCCAGAAAAAGGGTCTTTAACTACTAATGTCTAAGAAAAGAAGAAGAAGAAAAGAATCCTAAAAAGTATTGACTTTTTACTACACAATATATTTTTTTCTAATAATTATTCTCATGGGTTATTTATAGATGTAGAAAATCCTGAATAAAATAATTGAGTCTAAAAAAAATTGAGAACCCAAAACCTAGAAGGATTCTGCGTGAACGAACAGTGGCGCCTTCAATTTTGCTTCTGATACTTGTCGTCATCAACTGACACATGGCAGAGTCCAATTGAAATTGCAATTCAATCACTTCATGTATTATTTTATAAATTTTAATCCATTAGGTTGCCTACTTGATTTCCTTCTATAATCCTCCACCTTTAATTCCATCTACAACCCATAGTCCAAATGATGACCTGTCTTGTTCACTCGTAGGTCCAATTTCAGAAACATGATTTTTTTCCAAATCTCAACCTCATTCCTACAAGTTTCATCTACGGCCCATAGAAACTTCTACGAACCATAGATTAGTCTCTTAGGGAACAATAAGTAGCCAAAACATGAAGTTCTTCCCTTTTCCCATTTCCGAGGTGTTACGAGTTCAAGGAAGAAACTTAGGGTTCAAGCTTCAAGTCCCTTTGATTGATTGTGGATCCAATGAGGTTGATCGTCCCTTACTCTGGCAAGGTATTGGACGGCTGTGGCAACGGCAGTGCAAAGCGTTGTATCATCACTAGCTCATAAGTGATGGTTGTCAGTTAGAGAAACTCCCCAAGAGTAAAATATTATATTTTATATACTGAATTGCATTTACATATTCATGTCTTTTAAAGCATTGTTTTTACATATATTGCATGCTCTATTGACTTGAGCTATTTTTCAGAGTTGAGTCCTTTGAGTTGAGTTGAGTGAGTTCCTTTTTAGCTTTATTACATACTCGTACGTTCCATGTACTGACGCCATTTGGCCTGCATCATTTTATGATGCAGACACAGGTGATAAAGATCCTTAACAGGCATACCGTTGAAGGTCAGATTCCAACCAGCGTTTTGTGAGACCTATTTGCATTCGGAGGTGCTCCTGAGTCTTTACTTTCAGTATTTCGAGGTAGCCGTGGGCTTGTCTCGGCACCTTCTTACGAGTCAGTTAGAGGCTTCATAGACAGAGTCAGAGTTGAGTTAGAATGATTCTTTCAGAGTCTTTTTTTAAAAAACTACAATTTCATTATTGAATTATGATGTTGAGTTGATTTGAACTAAGTGTTTTAACTATCATTTTATTAAGTTGTTGATTGTTAGCCCACTTGAGTATCTTCTTTGATTTATATATGTCTTCCGCTGAGTGATTGAATGAGTGATTAGACCAAGTGGTTCGCTTGGGACCAGCAATGGTCTCCGAGTGCTGGCAACGCCTAGGGTACCCTCTCGAGGCGTGACATAGAGTGCCATTTCATAGCAATTGCCAGGCTCAATATAATAGTTGTGAATATGAAGTGGCTTAGTCCTTCATCTTATTGGAAGGACAGAGTGTCGTTTACTGGTGATTCTCGAGCTCAATATAATAGTATAATGTAACTTGGTCCTTTGTTTTATTAGAAGGACTAGGTGTCATTTCATGGCGATTGTTCAGGCGATATTGGAATTGCTTCTTGTATATATACCTGTCTTTTCTGCATTCAAAGAAAAATAGTTAGTCTATCTGTATCTCTTCTTTTTTCAGCGTGCTCCTTGGATGTCTACTTGAAGATCGACCTTCTATTCTGAATGCAATTTTATCAGAAATTTTAAGGTTTCATAAAAATTTCTGCCTCAGTGTGGAATCTTTGACTTTCTGACATTTCTTTGAAGATCAAAAATTGTTTATCACAAATTTTTGAGGCCCTCTCAAAAATTCTGCCGCAGTCTGATGATTCGTAAAAAAAGACTGGAATTGTTGAGGTTCTCTCAAAATTATTACAATCTTGTGACTTGCTAGAAAATAATCTTCTGATAGAATTTTTTAGATCGTCTAAAAAATTTTGCCCTAGTATTGTGACTCACAAGAAAATGCTCTTTTGATGAAATTTTTGAGATTCTCTCAAAAAATCAGTCCCTGTTACATACTCAGGAGGAAAATGTGATTTTATTAGGATAAGACCAAACTTCATAGAAGCACCTACGTATCCCCTCTTAAACGGTAATCAGGTCTGATGTAGTTCCAAATTACATAGTAGAAGAGCATAAATCAAGACATTAAATAAAATTCTTCAACAACTACTGAAATGGTAGATTTAAGGCCAAACTTTATTGTCCATTTGCTAGTACTAGTACTTTTCCTTGTCAGAAATTGATAGAGCCTAAGTGTAGCAAACTTAAACTCAAATGGCATAAGCCTTTATTGAAAACAACTTTATTGACCTTCAACATGTTCACTGTTGGATTCCTTCGACACAAGGTCTTCCAAGTGTATGGCTTTAACATCAATCATTTTTTTATTATTGTCTTTTAGAGCACGACATTCTTCTGTGGTATGTTCTTTCATCCCTGAATGATAAGCACAAACCTTAGAGTGTTCGATCTATTTTGCATGTGTATGCGTTACTATTGCAAGGATAGAAATAATATGGCCAGCAATCCTTAAGTTTTCATAGAGTTGGGCTATGGGTTCGGCTAGAGGAGTGTAATTCTTAACGGACTTTTTCTCCACATTCTATAGACTTTTGTGATTACATTGTTGAGTGACAAATTTGACATTGTAGATGGGGTATGTAGATTGTTGATATGATGGAGGAAATTTGATATGAAGGCATTTGATATGGTACGGGAGGTGCATGATACCAAAAAGTTTGATATAAAGAAGGTGTTTGACATCGAAGAGGTTGTGGCATGTAATTTTATAGGTGTGGAGTAAAATATGTAGGTTTAAAGGCATATGTATGAGGTTGGGGTGGATATGGGTAATTTCAAAACTGAGTATCAATGGGAGGCATATGAATGGAGTTTGATTGATTTTGAGGGTGGGTGGTAGGGGGAGTTGATAGAGGATGATTTGGGAGGGTAGTCTGATTTGTGGTGGGATGGTTATCCTTGCTTGTCCCAAAAGAAGAGTTTAGAGACATTGACAACTTGCATATTTGCACATACCAACTATTTCTTCTTCTAATTCCATTATTTTTTGCTCCAACCTTAAGATCAACTCATTCGAAGGATATTCTTCTTCAACAGTTTAAACCATTTACATAATAACATTGTTATCAACCATTCTTCTCTTCCCTTTGTGATTCGAACTAGGAGGAGAAGGAAGAACACCTTTCAATTGTGTGTGGTAAACAATAGTGTGCAGATCAACCTTTAGGAAAGGATAGACAAAAAATAAAAATCAAGAGGGAACCAAGTTAGAACGTTGAATAAATTGAGATAATAATCACACTGTTTTGCTAAAATAAATGTCCTAAATGCAAATGTCCTCGTTTAGAAAAAGTAGGCCTAAGACGATAGATAAGTGTTGCACAACAATTAGTCCAAGCCTTATTTTACCAATTTGAAGTTTAGAGTCAGAAAAAATAATAAACAAAATGGACTATATTTTATTGAACAAATCAAATCAATACATCATTTTGAAATATGAAAAAGAAATAAGAAATAAAATAAACTAAGGGGAAAATGGGATAACAAGGGAAAATCTTAAACTTTAGAAACTTCGAAGATGTTGATCTCAAAGGTTGACACCATTTGCTCTCTCATATCTGGAGTGACATCATATCCATGGTTCAGCAAATTATGTGCCTATATTTTTTCTCTCTCATTGGGAACTCTAGGATATCCTTTTCCACCTAACTCTCTACCGTCAACCTCTTTCAAGATCCACATGTAGTAATCAAGTGTACAGAAAGGTCTTTGCTCTCACATATCAATGGTCATCACCCTCTCCCACCTTTAGACTATATTGTGGACTTGTGGGAATATTTGGTCCAGAGTTATACTCATAATGACCCATATGGGATTGCAGTGGTATCACTTGAATTTGTCCAAACTAACGGAGTACTCAAAGAGGAGTATATGGTTGAATGCCCTTTAAGCCAATAAGCTTAGTACAATAGCACTCATCAGCTGTCACTATGGCATGAGGGGTAGAGAACCAAAAGTTATTCCATTGAATGTGATAGCCATTGAGTACCTTTAAAAAAATTGAGCCAATCTTCGACCCCAACGGGGGCAGAGAAATATTTCATTCTTCTTGGATGACTTTCACTTTTGTTTCCTCTACCATTGTAAAGATCTATCATGTCGGATTGTTATAAAAGTATTTGACAACCCACAATTATAGTAAAAGGTTTCATTCTTCAAAAAATATGCTACCATTGATGCATGCAGACAAACTTCTCATTATCTCAATCAATATCATGGGAACTATAGTTTTTCTAGGTTTGTCCATTCCTTGAGCTAACGCACGAACCACGTAACTCTAGCGGATTTCGATCTTTCTTCTCTCTTTGAGAAAAACTAAGGAACCCAATAGTGCAATGACAAAGGCATTCAAGTGATATTTTCCCACTTTTCAACAGAGCAATTAAATTCTGCACCAAAAATTTGATGACTATCTTTATGACAAAAGCGTGAATACAGAAAATCAAAAGAACTCCACCCAAAATGTAAACAAGTTAATGTCGGATTGTATTCCATTCCCCGATTTTCTAGAAATGTCCTTGGTGATTGTTTATAGGCTACAATTATTTCACATTCATTATAAGGCAAGTTAATGAAGTCACTAATTTCTTCAATTATTGGTGCCAATTCGAAATCACCAAACTTGAAGACCTTCCTCACGGTGTCCCAAAATTTCAGCAAAGCCTTGATTAGGTGACTGTCAGGTGCGACAAAAATGAGGTAAGCTAGGCCGCCCAATAAATTGTGAATCCCTAGTTTGCGGTCTTTTTTGATGTCTTTTCATCAATCTCTTAGCTTATGACTCACTTCTACGACCATTTGCGTGTTTGCAAAATCTGGAGAGGCCATGACTCTGCAAATAAAACAATAAATAAATTTTGAACTCCATTATGGCATAACTTGGCTTGGATTAATTATTGCGATCACATTCACATATAATATGTAATTTGTCTGAAGGATGTTGGGGCCTTTTAGACAATAGGGTGGCTACTAATAATGTGGATTGACTCCAAGGGTCAAAGCACCTAAGGTTTTATGCATGTATGACCTAATTAAGGGTGGGTAGCACTATCCTAAGTTTCTTAAGAGTTGGATAGACACGGACTAGGGATATTCTTATGCCAGAAGGATCGTGATTCCACGGTACTAAGAATATCCACTTCTGGCACACATATGTCAACTCTCTAATATAGGGTGTTTGAAGAGGATTTGTGAGAGGTGAAAAGGCACAACATCACGAAAATATAAGAAAAAAAGGTTTCCAATTGGGGGAAGTATGAATAGAATGCCAGTTTATCAATGTAGTAACAATTAGAAATTAAATGAGAAGTGGTAACATATAAACAATTTTAAGGAGAGCAGTAAATAAAAAATATATGAATAATTAAATACGGAAACAAAATATATGTAAAACTTAAATAAATGCAAAAGAAACAAAATAACGACAATACACATAAGGACTAAGGGTAGGGTTTGACATGTAAGACAGTTAAAAGGAAGTAAACAAATTGTTACAACTAAATAGAGTATACAAACATGTGATTGCAAAAGAAAAAAATCAATCAAGTAAGAAAAAAGAAAGAAATTAAGCATGAATTGAACAAAAAAGGGGAAAAGGAAAGGGATGGGGCATGGAATAAAAAATAAATAACGAAAAAAAAACATTAAACATTGAATAAAACAAAGAAGGAAAGATAATGGACATGAAAATAAATAAAACGGACAATGAAAAGGATTAAACATAGAATAAAGGCAAATAAGGAAAAAAATATATAAAACTGTAAACAAGGAAATAAAATAAATAGGAAACAAGAAAAGGCACTAAACATAAAAATAAACAAAATAAGCAAATTAAGCCAAAAAATAAATAAACCCCACATAAATAAATACGACATGTAATGGTAAGAACCTAGGTATATCTCCAGCAGAGTCGGCATACTGTCGTGCTCCATTTTTTACAAAATGGGTTATGCAACAACGTGACAACTCTTTTAGGATTTTGAAAGAGAAGAGTCGCTATCTAACGAATTAAAGGAACATTAGGGCACCATTCTACACTAACTAACACTAAATTGATTTTAAAAGATTTGTGAAACCAAAGATCGGATAAGGGTTCAAATTACCCCAAAAGAAATGTGTTAAGCACCTTTCGAGGTCCACAAATATGGGTCTCGGCCGAATCTTATATAATTATGTGGGGGTTCAACATGTGACAAATAATGTCACTTTATTTATTAAATTAGTTAAAGCAAACTAGGTGATAAGACACATATATATTTAAGGCATTTAATACAAAATAGGTAATACAAGTTAATATGCAGCATAAATTAAACCAAACAAGTGAGAGGATAGAAAGTACACCATTAGATATAAAATAAATAGATTTTATTTATTAGACTACCCCAAATAAATACTAGCAATAAATATAACAGAAGAGGAAAAGGGATTAAACCTAAACTAAAATTATCCTCCTCGGATCAACGCCCGACTTATTAATCAAAAGATAAATCGGAGTTTGTCATTTTTTATGCTAGGGTCAACTTACATTATTTTTGAAAGGTCCTATCTACCCCTACCCTCATAAGTTAATTTATTATTAAGATCTTAAAAGCGAACTAAAAGAAATAAAATCTAACGTCCTAAAAGGTGTCCAACGTCCCAACTTAATGTCCATGAGGTATTGAACTTACTAATGGGTAGGTTCTAGACTTAAGCAAAATTTCAAGTTGCTTAATTAGACACTAAACGTCAAACTTAACAAATAGGATAAGCAATTAGTAAGTTAATGTCTCACGTTGACCTCTAATTTAGTTATTTAGCATGCTTGAAAACACAAATAAGTGTAAAGTATCATGAAAGAGTTGTGTGTGCATAGGCAAACATACAAACGGGCATTAAATAACAACAAAATAGACTAATTTTTAAGAGGCAGAAAATGTAATCATAATGCAGAAACTAAGAAATTATTAAAAGAAATTATCAGAAACAGATCAGTTTTTAAATTCTTTTAACTCTGTTTAGCATGTTGATAACAGGCGCTATAAAGACGTGATAATTAAGTTTTAAGAGTCAGAAGGTATGATTCAGACGCAAAACTTGTTATTTGGGCAGCCATTAAACAAGAGCAGATCGATTTTAGTCAATTAAATTTGTTTCTTATTGTTAGAACTGAAATAATTATTTAAACTTATAGGCACAATTTCTATGCAAATTAATATGCTAAGATTTACTTATTACAAACTTATGGACATGGCATCTATTTAATTAATCAGACTGAAAACTATTACAACCTTATAGGCATGATTTAAGATAGACAGAAACATATACATTATCATACAAATATTAAGACATATTATAGTGGCAGATTATCGATTTCAACTTATAGGCATAATATCTATGTAAGTTAATATGCGGAAGGTTTTAAATAAAGATCTAGACATGGTGCTGTATAATAGACATGCTGAAAAATTCATTAAATGCTACAGGAAGGATTTCTACACAAAATAGCATGTTTTAGTACAAAAAACTTATCACTAAGCTATTGTTTTTCTTTTTATTACAAGATGGCAATTTGATTTACAAGAGCAAGTAAACATATAAAAGTTAGGCAAGTTACTAATAGTTGTTTAAACTATTAGCACATTTTGAATACACAATAAAGACAATTAGACAAACTTTAGTGATACTAAATAGGAAGAAAAATTCTTCTATTAACCGAAGTGTAAAAGTCGTCTTTAAATTACGATTTTAAAATTAAATCTAAGCCAGATTATAATATCATGGTTTTAACGACTACGCTCAGATAATTAACTAACATAGGCATATTTATCTAGCACACACATATAAGTTTGAAATAAAATCAAGTAGTACATTTGTAACACCTCAGTTTTCGAAATAGAAATTTTTTCAATTTTTGGCCCAGAGTCACTTTATACGAACGCAATCTACAGGTCGTAGGTCAGTTGACGGACCGTAGAATACATCCGTAGAAAGAGGGTAAAATGTTTTAAAAATCAAGTCTCTGAAGTCAAGTCTACGGGCTAATAGGACGGACCGTAGGTCTTTCCACGCACCATAAAAGGTCATGTCAAGTGTTCCAGACTTAGTCAAATTTCTGAGGGTCAAGTTGGGTTCTACGGGTTGGACCTACAGACCGTAGGATAGCCTACGAGCGGTAGATCGAAGTCGTAGAAAGTGTCCTGAATTTTTGGTTTTCTGAAGTTTTCTACGGTCCAATAGGACGGTTCGTAGGAATTCTTACGAACCGTAGGTTGGGACCGTAGACTTCGACCGGTAGTTATTTTCCAGGGGGTTTTATGTCTTTTCCCAATTCTTTTAAGTCTTTTTAATGATGAATTTTTCCCTAAATTTACCCACCATATAAGTCTTTCTTCCAAAATTATTCCTTCATTAATTACATTCTCAAATTCCCAACTTCCCAAATAATTCTCTCTCTAGAAAGTTCTCTCAATTCTCAAGGAAGAAGAAGGGCTAGGATCCTCCATTGCAGGTCATCGATTTTTAGACATTTCTTGTGGGCTTTGTTGAGGTATGTTAGCATTCACCATTGGATCCCTTTCGTCCAATGGGTCCCTAGTTTTCTTAAATTTTCAAGTTTAAATTCCCCAAATTGAGTTAGGGTTTTGATCAATTCTTATGGGTTCTTCAATTATGATTCCAATTATTGATTTTATGATTCTTAGTGCACGGTCTAGCGTGATAAAGTAATTTAGTGCACAATCTAGCGTAATTTATATGATTTGAGTAGAAATTGTATGAACCCATGCATGAGCCTTGACTCCTAGTTATGAATTCATGATGAAGTATGATCCATGCATTTATGAACTTGTGAAATTGATGAAAATATGCATGATTCTAGTTTATTGCATGATTCTAATATGAATTGACATGTACCTATACTAGATCATGATTTATGAAAATATGAATAGTTTGCATAAGAGATGCATGTTTCATGAGAATTATGCTTATAATTGCTAGGGTGCATATAGATGATGGCATCCATGAGTTGTGAAAAGGTTTTCTTCACAATAAGCTAAGAATATTAATGTGAAAGGTTTTCTCACATAAATTAGGGTTTCATATGGTTGAAAGGCTTCCTCACCTATGAATTGATTAGGAGCTACTCTATTGACGTAAACTTGGGGCAAGCCCATGGTAGTTGAAACGTCTTGATATGATCTTAGCTTGGATTTGGTTACCCTAGATGTACCTCTTCCTTGGTTAAAATATGAATAAGCTTAATTGACTATTCCTTGGGATTTTACTTAGCACCGAGCGGGCTTTTGGGATGTAGGTTTCCGTTTAGTGTCTGTGGACCTTTAGTAGCAATCCCTAAGTCCCATAACTACATGCCTCATAGGTTTTGTCTTAGATAGACACATAGCTAGTGGATCCACCTAAGCTACAGATTTATGGTCTTGACCTTGGCAAGTAGGATAGCCCTTCTAGAGGTGTGGGGTAGACATCACTCCCCTTTTCGGTGTGGGGCAGACACTGTATTCCATGTTATAGCTCATATGGTCTATGCCGGTTAAACGTAAAAATCCCATAATAATGAACTAGGGTACTAGAAGTATCTCACGAGATAAGACTTATGATATGACAAGTTTGCATTGACCATGTTTATGCATTGAGTTTCTAACCCTATTGTCATATGATTTAGTGTGGTCATTGAATGTTCATGATGATATATCACTAGCAAGATTTCCTATATGAAAGCATCTCATTGGCATGATTTATGTAATTATATGCATTTGCTTCATACTTAGTACATTCCTCGTACTAATGCATACTTGTGCCTACATTCTCTTATAATGTAGGGTCAGACAGTCATCCTTCGCACTCTCATGGTTAGTTGTTTTCAGAGTTCGAGCTATCAGCCTTGGTGAGTCCTCATGCTTCGGGGACGAAGAGACTTTATTGTTTTGTTTACTTTAAGGTTTAGACTTGTATATGATGTACGGGTTATGTCCCGATCATTCTATTGTATTAGATGCCTTTTGAGACATAGTCATGACTTCTGCTTGTAAACGCTTTACTTTTATGTGATTGTCTATCATTTTTGTCTTTACCTTATGTATATGTATGCTAAGTGGTTTGTGTGGGGCCTCTCGGGGTCCTATACGCCATGTCACACCTAGGGGGTACTTTGAGTTGTGACAAACTTGGTATTTAGAGCACAAGCTTTAGAAAGGTCCTAGGATGTCTCAAAGCCACGTCTAGAAGAGTCTTGTTCACAAGTGTGAAGCACGCCACATTTATGAATAAGAGTCTACAAGATGTTAGGAAACTCCACTTCTTTCATATTCTAGAATCGTGCCTTAGAGTTTAACTCTATACGTTCCTCTCCTAATTCATGTCCTACTCTTTTTAGGATATGGCACCTAGAAGAGCTTTTGTAAGGAGGAATGCAAATGAGAATGTGGAGCAAGAGGCTAACCAAGTTCTGACCGCTTCTTTGGCCGAAGAGATTACTAATGCGGAGTTCCGATCCACTTTCCACACATTGGCCCAAGCCGTGACGACCCAAGCCAATAGGGAGGTTGTGGTCCCCGTGAACCCACATGTGGGTATGGCGGCAAGGGTAAGAGATTTCACAAGGATGAACCCTCCAGAATTCCATGGCTCAAAGGTGGAGGAGGATCCACAAGAGTTCATTGAATAGGTTTACAAGATTCTGATGATCATGGGAGTGATGCCGGAAGAGAAAGTGGAGTTAGCCGCTTACCAATTAAAGGGTGTGGCCTAAGTATGGTTTAACCAATGGAAAAGTGAGAGGGCTAGAGATGCGGGTCCTCTTGAATGGGAGAAATTTAAGGAAGCTTTTCTTGGTTGATTTTTTCCTCTTGAGATGAGAGAGGCTAAGGTCCTCGAATTCATTAAATTGTAGCAAGGTGGTATGAGTGTCAAAGAATATGCATTGAAGTTCACCAAATTGTCAAAATATGTGCCTTCCTTGGTGGCCGATTCAAGGGCCAAAATGAGTAAGTTTGTGTCAGGGGTGTCCAACTTAGTGGTCAAGGAGTGTAGGACTGCCATGCTTATTAAAGAAATGGATATTTCACGGTTGATGGTACATGCACAAAAAATCAAAGAAGAGAAGCTAAAGGAGAGATCCAAAAAGGCAAAGAGGGCCAGGACCGGTGATGGTGACTTCTCAAACCAAAGGATTGGAGGACATGGCCGTTCTAAGTTTCAACAAAGGTTTTTGATCCAAGGGTCTTCAAATGCTCCTATGCCTAAGTTTGACAAGAATAGGGTGTCTAACCCTAAGCCTCAAGGAGGCAATGGTGGTGATGATAGAACTTCAATTTCCCCATGCCAAAAGTGTGGGAAAAAGCATGAGGGGAGATGCTTAGCGGGATCGGATGGTTTCTTCACTTGTGGCAAAAGTGGTCACAAAATGAGGGATTGTCCAATGAATGTTACAAAGGGGAAAGATGGTAAACAAGGTGCTCCTAGTAGTTCGGGTTCTAGTGCTCCCAAGCAAAATTGATTTTATGCACTCTAAACTCGCCAAGAGCAAGTAGGTTCTCCATACGTGGTTACCAGTATGTTGAAAGTCTTCCATCTTGATGTATATGCTTTACTTGATCCCGGTGCTATTTTATCTTTTGTGATGCCATATGTAGCTATGAGATTTGATATTGCCCCGGACGTGTTGTTAGACCCCTTCTGTGTCTCTACTCCTATTGGTGATTCTATTGTGGCTAAAAGAGTTTATAGGAAGTGTCCCATTTCCTTGTTCCATAGAGTCACCTATGTTGATCTTGTAGAGCTAGACATGATAGACTTTGATGTCATTCTTGGGATGGATTGGCTTCATTCTTGTTATGCCTCGGTTGATTGTAGAACCCTAGTAGTGAAGTTTCAATTTCCTAATGAGCCCGTCCTAGAGTGGAAAGGGGGAAATTCTATGCCTAGAGGTCGGTTTGTTTCTTGTCTTAAATCTAGAAAGATGATCTCCAAGGGTTGCATTTATCATCTTATTCGGGTTAGGGATATAGATTTAGAAACCCCTAGTCTTGAGTTGGTTCCCGTGGTAAATGAGTTTCCGGATGTGTTTCCCAATGATCTACCCGGTGTTCCTCCCGACAGGGAAATAGACTTTGGCATCGACCTTCTTCACGATACACAACCTATCTCTATTCCTCCTTACCGTATGGCTCCGGTGAAACATAAGGAATTGAAAGAACAATTGAAGGATTTGTTGGATAAGGATTTCATCCAACCAAGTATTTCTCAATGGGGTGCTCCGGTGTTGTTTGTTCATAAGAAAGATGGCTCTCTCTGTATGTGTATTGATTACCGACAGTTGAATAAGGTTACCATTAAGAATAAGTACCCGATTCTAAGGATAGATGATTTGTTTGACCAACTTCAAGGTGCTAGTTTCTTCTCTAAGATTGATCTCCGGTCGGGTTATTACCAATTGAGGGTGAGGGATTGTGATATTCCAAAGACAGATTTTCGAACAAGATACGACCATTATGAGTTTGTGGTTATGTCGTTTGGATTGACTAATGCTCCGGCGGCTTTTATGGATTTGATGAATAGGGTGTTTAGACAATACCTTGATATGTTCGTGATTGTATTCATTGATGATATTTTGATTTACTCCCGAAGTGAGGAAGAGCATGCCGATCATCTAAGGATTGTATTGCAAATTGTTAGGGATCATGAGTTATATGCTAAGTTTAATAAATGTGAGTTTTGGATGAGATATGTGGCTTTCCTTGGTCACATTGTGTCCGGTAAGGGTATTGAGGTAGATCCTAAGAGGACGGATGTGGTTAGAAATTGGCCTAGACCTCTAACTCCTTCGGATATTGGTAGTTTCTTGGGCTTGGCCGGATACTATGGGAGGTTTGTGGAAGGGTTTTCTTCTATTGCCTCTCTATTGACCTCGTTGACTCAAAAGAAGACTAAATTTGTATGGTCGGAGGCTTGTGAAAGGAGCTTTCAAGAATTGAAAGATAGGCTTACTTCCGCTCTAATATTGACATTGCTAGAAGGTTCCAATGGCTTTGTGGTTTATTGTGATGCTTCAAGGACTGGCTTAGGGTGTGTTCTTATGCCAAATGGAAAGGTGATTGCTTGTGCTTCAAGGCAACTTAAGGTTCATGAAAAGAATTACCCTACCCATAATTTAGAAATTGCGGCGGTTGTCTTTGCTCTAAAGATTTGGAGGCACTATTTGTATAGTGTTCATGTTGATGTATTTACCGACCACAAAATTTTGCAATACGTGTTCAAGCAGAAGGATCTAAATCTTCGACAACGTAGGTGGCTAGAGCTCATAAAGGACTATGACATGAGTGTCCTCTACCACCCAGAAAAAGCTAATGTAGTGGCCGATGCCTTGAGTCGATTGTCGATGAATAGTGTTGCACATATAGAAGATGATAAGAAGAAATTGGTTCGTGATGTTCATAGACTAGCTCGACTAGGTGTTCGGTTAGTTGACTTCTATGAGGGAGGTGTGATTGTCCAAAATGGGTTGGAATCATCCTTTGTGGTAGATGTTAAGGCTAAGCAAGCACTTGATCCAATACAAGTTGAGTTGAAAGAAGTGGTTCTAAAGAAGGGCAATGAGGCTTTCTCCCAAGGGGGAGATGGTGTCCTTAGATATCAAGGCGCCTAAGGGAGCTAATTCTAGAAGAAGCTCATAGTTCCTGATACTCTATTCATCCGGGAGCCACCAAGATCTACCGCGATTTGCGGGAAGTCTATTGGTGGAATGGAATAAAGAAAGATATTGCGGAATTTGTGGCAAGGTGCCTAAATTGTCAACAAGTTAAGGTTGAACATCAAACACCGGGAGGCTTATCCCAAGATATAGCTATTCCTACTTGGAAGTGGGAAGATTTTAATATGGATTTCATAGTGGGTTTACCCCGTAGTCGCCGAAAACATGATTCTATATGGGTTATAATAGACCGTATGATAAAGTCGACTCACTTCATTCCCGTCAAGGTGTCTTTTTTGGCGGAAGATTATGCTAAGTTGTACATTAGGGAGATGGTTAGGTTGCTTGGAGTGCCCCTATCCATTATCTCCGATAGAGGTACCCAATTCACTTCTCAATTTTGGAAGTCTTTCCGAAAGGGTCTTGGTACCAAGGTTAAGCTTAGCACGGCTTTTCATCCCCAAACAAATGGGCAAGCGAAGCATACTATCCAAACCGTAGAGGATACGCTAAGAGCTTTTGTGATTGATCTCAAGGGTAATTGGGATGATCATTTGCCTTTGATTGAGTTTGCCTACAATAATAGTTACCATGCAAGTATTGGTATGGCTCCATTTGAGGCTCTTTACGGTAGGAGATGTTGGTCTCCTATAGGATGGTTTGAGGTGGGTGAAGTTGCTTTGATGGGTCCCGAATTAGTGCATGAGGCTATGGAGAAATTTTGGCTTATAAGAGAAAGGCTGAAAATGGCTCAAAGTCGACAAAAGTCCTATGCCGATGTTAGAAAAAGGGATCTTGAATTTGAGGTTGATGATTGGGTCTATTTGAAAATTTCGCCTATGAAGGGTGTCAGGAGATTTGGTAAGAAGGGGAAGCTTAGTCCCCGGTATGTAGGTTCATATAAGATTTTGAGATGCATTGGCAAGGTTGCTTATGAGCTTGAGTTGCCTAATGAGTCAGCATCGGTTCATCCGGTTTTCCATGTGTCTCTTTTGAAGAAGTGTGTTAGAGATCCGACATCCATAGTACCTTTAGAAAGTCTTAAAATTAAAGAGGGTTTATCTTATGAAGAGGTTCCGATTGAGATTCTAGACCGACAAGTCTGGAAGTTGAGAAACAAAGAAGTTGCTTCCGATAAGGTATTGTGGAGGAATCAATAAGTTGAGGGTGCGGGTGCTACGTGGGAGGTCAAGGCCGATATGATGTCCCGTTATCCTTATCTCTTTCCTTCCGAATCTTCCCTAGCTTGAGGTATTTAACTCCTCATGGTTTATTTCTAGGATGCATGCATCTTTGTCATTCTCATGTTTCCTTATGCATGCATTCATTAAGTGTTTATGGCTTGATATTTTGTGATGGAACATGCTTTAGCTTGGAGTTGATCTTCCTCCTCGGATATGTGCATTATGTAGTTCCATTCATGATTGGAATCACAAAAATGTTGTTTCCCTACTCTTGTTGTTGCTAGCTAAGTTCCATTCGGGGACGAATGTTCCTAAGGAGGAGATATTGTAACACCTCAGTTTTCGAAAGAGAAAATTTTTCAGTTTTTGGACCAGAGTCACTTTCTACAGACGCAATCTACGGGTCGTAGATCAGTTGACGGACCATGAATGCATCCGTAGAAAGAGGGTAAAATGTTTTGAAAATCAAGTCTCTGAAGTCGAGTCTACGGTCTAACAAGACAGACCATAGGTCTTTCCACGGACCATAGAAAGGTCCCGTCAAGTGTTCCAGACTTAGTCAAATTTCTGAGGGTCAAGTTAGGTTCTACGGGTTGGACCTATGGGCCGTAGATCGAAGTCGTAGAAAGTGTCCTGAATTTTGGGTTTTCTGAAGTTTTCTACGGTCCAACAGGACGGTCTGTAGGAATTCTTACGAACCGTATGCTGGGACCGTAGACTTCGTCCGACAGTTATTTTCCAGGGGCTTTTATGTCTTTTCCCAATTCTTTTAACTCTTTTTAATTACGATTTTGCCCCTAAATTTACCCACTATATAAGTCTTTCTTCTCAAATTATTCCTTCATTAATTCAATTCTAAAATTTCCAACTTCCCAAATAATTCTCTCTCTAGAAAGTTCTCTCAATTCTCAAGAAAGAAGAAGGGCTAGGATCCTCCATTGAAGGTCATCAATTTTTAGCAATTTCTTGTGGGCTTTGTTGAGGTATGTTAGCATTCACCATTGGAGCGCTTTCCTCCAATGGGTCCCTAGTTTTCTTAAATTTTCAAGGTTTAAATTCCCCAAATTGCGTTAGAGTTTTGATCAATTCTTATGGGTTCTTCAATTATGATTCCAATTGTTGATTTTATGATTCTTACTGCACGGTCTAGCGTGATAAAGTAATTTAATGCACGATCTAGCGTGATTTATATGATTTGAGTAGAAATTGTATGAACCCATGCATGAGCCATGATTCCTAGTTATGAATTCATGATGAAGTATGATCCATGCATTTATGAACTTGTGAAATTGATGAAAATATGCATGATTCTAGTTTATTGCATGATTCTAAGATGAATTGACATGTACCCATACTAGATCATGATTTATGAACATATGAATAGTTTGCATAAGAGATGCATGTTTCATGAGAATTATACTTATAATTGCTAGGGTGCATATAGATGATGGCATCCATTAGTTGTGAAAAGGTTTTCTTCACAATAAGCTAAGAACATGAATGTGAAAGGTTTTCTCACATAAATTAGGGCTCATATGGTAGAAAGGCTTCCTCACCTATGAATTGATTAGGAGATATTCTATTGACGTAAGCGTGGGACGAGCCCATGGTAGTTGAAATGTCTTGATATGATCTTAGCTTGGATTTGGTAACCCTAGATGTACCTCTTCCTTGGTTAAAATATGAATAAGCTTAATTGACTATTCCTTGGGATTTTACTTAACACCGAGCAGGCTTTTGGGATGAAGGTTTCCGTTTAGCATCCGTGGACCTTTAGTAGAACCCCTAAGTCCCATAACTGCATGCCTCATAGGTTTTGTCTTAGATAGACACATAGCTAGTGGATCCACCTAAGCTACAGATTTATGGTCCTTACCTTGGCAAGTAGGACATCCATTCAAGTGGTGTGGGGTAGACATCACTACACTATTAGGTGTGGGGCAGACACTGGATTCCATGTTATAGCTGACATGGTCTATGTCGGTTAAACGTAAAAATCCCATAATAATGAACTAGGATACTAGAAGTATCTCACGAGATAAGACTTATGCTATGACTAGTTTGCATTGACCATGTTTACGCATTCAGTTTCTAACCCTATAGCCATATGATTTAGTTTGGTCATTGCATGTTCATGATGATATCTCACTAGCATGATTTCTTATATGAAACCGTCTCATTGGCATGATCTATGTGATTATATGCATTTGCTTCATACTTAGTACATTCCTCATACTAATTCATACATGTGCCTACATTCTCTTATAATTTAAGGTCAGGCAGTCATCCTTTGCACTCTCGTGGTTAGTTGTTATCAGAGTTCGAGCTATCAGCCTTGGTAAGTCCTCCTTCTTTGGGGATGAAGAGACTTTATTGCTTTTCTTTACTTTCAGTTTCAGACTTGTATATGATGTATGGGTTATGTCACGATCATTCTATTATATTAGATGGCTTTTGAGACATAGTCAAGACTTTTGCTTGTAAACGCTTTATTTTAAAGTGATTGTCTATCATTTTTGTCTTTACCTTATGTATATGTATGCTAAGTGGCTTGTGTGAGGCCTCTTGGGGTCCTATACGCCATGTCACACCTAGGGGATACTTTGGGTCGTGACTACATTAGTTCCTCTCCCCCTTAGACAGTCCCCAAATTATTTTATATATATAAAGAGTATAAAGGATTAATACAAAAATATTACAGAAACTGAATAACAATAAAATAAAATAATACATATACAATAAATACAAATATAAATAAGACTATAACTCATCCAGTATCCCCTCTCATAGTGAACTCTTCGTGTCTTGAACTTTAGTTCAAAACCCTGCAGGAAGATACATAGAAGTATACAATATACCAAGGCAAACTTATATAACAAGATTAATTATTCCATGTATGGCAGAATCAACATATATAAACTAAATCAGGGGCACAAACACAAGAACTCAAACAAGTAATGAAGAACAACAAACATAATGTCACACGGAGAGGGAGAGGATGAGAACTCATCCAAATGCTTCCTTTTATTTATTTGAATGTAAATAATAAAGCAAATACGCACATAGTGAAAGATGGAGACTAACATGAATGCTTCCTCTTAATAATATGGACATAAACTAGAATAAATATGAATGTGAGAATAATATATTGCTAGCAAAGATTACTAACCGGTTAAGTAGAAAATTATTTCTTTGGCAAATCAATGCTTGATTTTTGAATTCAACTTAAAGCAGTAGCTCGGAACAGAAGAACTTTCAAAGTATTATGCTAAGAGAGTTATTATATTTTTTTCAGAGTATGTGAATGTTGTTGCCTCTTAAAGTGTAAGAAAAGAATGAAAGGAGTCTTGTCTTTATAATAAATATAGAGGGCACGTCAATGAGTACAAAAATAGAGAAAGGAAAGGAAATTATTCTCCTCAATTAGACTCACATTCTTCGTATTTAATTCGTTGATATTACCATTACCATGTGAACTAAAAAAGAATCTAGAGTAGAAGGAGAAGATGGCGGTGTTAGCTCGCCACCCGTAGGCGGCGGCGTTAACACGCTAAAAAGGATATGATGGTTTTGCCACATTGTTTTGGTGTTCCGCTGGAGATTTCACCAGAAACGGCAAAGAGGAAGAGAGAGGAGGCAGCAGTGAGAGAGATGGAGATTATTCTCGGCCTGGCTCTCACCAAAGATGGAGGAAGAGGAGACAAGTGGAGGGTGAGGCCTTGGAGAAAGAATGAAAAAAAGTGAGGATTTGGAGTGTGTTTAGAATAGGAAGGTAAGGGACATTTGATCTTGACTATTGATTAGATTGGGATGGAGGGTTGAGATTAAAGAGAGGAGACCAACGATTAGGATTGACAATTGGGGTTCTAATATTTGGATTGAATGAATTGATTAAAATGGGCTAAAATTGACATGTGTTTTATGGAATTTTTCTAGAAGTTAGATAATAAAGGCTAAGATTGAAATGAACAAGTAGCTAAAATTGAAATAAAATTGAATTGAGAAGGCTAGAATTGAAATGAATTGGATAGAAAAGGTTGAGATTTAAATAATTGAAAGGAATGTTAAATGAATTGCTACTTAATTAATAAAATACTACACATAATAAATAATTTTCATATAAAATAAATACACTTTAATATTGTAGACGTTAAATAGATAAGCAAATTAATTATTTCAAATCTAGCGACTGATAAATATAATAACCATAATAATAATAATAATAATAATAATAATAATAATAATAATATTTATAACAATAATAATAATAATTTTGTAAATCATGAATATTAAAGTATATAATTATTTAGATAAAACTTAAATATAAATTCAAATATATAATAAAAGAAATATATTTTTAAAATATATATTTAATGAAATAGCAATTCGGAAAGGGTTATAGGTCAGTCAAAATTGGGTGTCAACATTCACCAACAATTTGCTTAGTAGATCTACAAATTTCTTGAAATGCTCGTCTTCTTTCTTCTTAATTGCCCTTTTGAGGATAGGGAAGAGGAAACTTAGGCTCGTCACACTTAGTGGACTTATTCCTCAACTGTAAATTTTGGACGATTAGCCCCTTTATATTCATCAACAATGATTTCGTTCTTTTTGGACAACTCTTCGCCAATCTCTTTGTTAGCACATTTCTTTGGCATTACCTTGGTTCCTTCAATTTCCTTACCGCTCCTTGTGATTATATATATGCAATGGACATCATTCTTTGGGCTTGGGAGCGTATCACTTGGGAGTGTGCCCTTTGTGCTTGGATTCAGTTGAGCCGATAAATGGTTCATTTGAGTTTCTAAATGCTTGATTGAAGTAGAGTGAGAGCTAACAGTTTCAGTCAACTTTGGAATATCTCTTCTTATTTCTTTGACCCCATTATTCGTAGACTCATCTCTTTTCAGAACACTATTCAAGATCTCCTCAATTTTGGAACCAGCCGGGTCACTCCCACTATAATGATTTTGGGGAGCATCAACTTTTTGGGGAAAATCAGGTCTCTTCAACCATGATTCTTTTCTCGAGGATGTCGAGGGCCTTGGTGTATCCCTTGGAAGCCGGTCGAGAACTCAACCCTAGGTTTTCCAAGTATCTAATATCCTTATCAAACGAGGTATAAGAAACTTCTTCATCAAGCAAAGCTACACTTTGTGCTCAAATGACATTTAAACTTTTAGTTTCGGCACCAATCTTGTGCTTCGCTAGGTGGTCAATTCTTGTCATCATCTTAGTCATTTGTTCATCTCATTCCTTCTCTTTCTTTCTCATCTCATTGATCAATGTTGAAGCGATAACACTACCGCCTCTCACTCTATCGCGCGTATGCCATGCCATACTATTGTTTCCATTTGATTAAGAGAGATGGTAGTGTCACGACCCAAAGTCGGGCCATGATGGCGTCCCCTACAACCCACTGATTGGACAAGCCTAAATTCAAACAACAAGATGTGGAAGACATAATATATATATATATATAAGACATAAATAATAAAAGGGGAATACACGGATAGTGTATAGAAAAAGAAGGATCATATCATATATATATATGTAGTACGATACAAAGTGTACAAAATAGGCCCGAAAGTGAAAAAAAAACAACTAACAAAAGATACCAATCCCCGAGACCTGGTGTCACCTATACAGGAGCTACTACGAATAAAAAGTCATATATATGCAGAGAACATACTAATCTAAAATACAACATAAGAGTCGGTACAAAAAAAGGGCAGAAACAAGTTTCTGAATGCGAGGAGCTTACCACAATCCAAGTCTATGATAGCCACGGGAGATCCAAACGCTCATTGAGGGTGACTCAAACTGAGAGCTACATGAGAAAAAGATGAAAAAGTGCAGTATGAGTACCAAAACATGGTGTACCCAATAGGCATCATAGGCCGACTGAGCTCAGAAAGATAAACTATATATAAGAAGTGCAATGATACCATCAAGAAGGTAGAAAACTAAGGCATAACAAGAAAATACAATAGAGAAAACGAATATGATATAAATATTTAGCTATAAGCTACACATAAATCAGACAATCAATACACTCAAAGGTAAACTCAAGCAATGATACAATGTAAAACTCCAAGTAAGGAAAGATCTTAATTCCGAAAGAAACATCGAGTTGTCAGGAATGGTGCCTCAAGCTTAACAGTAAGTCAATAACCGGAATAGATGTATCCACAGGACGCCCGGTATGGCACGTCGAGCTTACCCATAACCTGAATATCTATATCTACGGGCCACTTGAGATGATACTTCGAGCTTATCAACAACGTAAAACTAAAAGATAGACTGTAGCCCAAGCCTAAGTGAATGGGCTTCCAGGAATGATACATCGAGCTCAATAGAGTAAAGCAGCCAAAAGGTGCGATAAATTAAGTAAAAGGGCCTTTTTACCACTTTTAAATCAAAACAGGTCTCAAGGACTTCCAACTTATTAAAGTTAAATTCCTTTTTCAAAACCAAGTCCTTTTCGTCCAAAAATCAGTCAAGTAGAAACTCCTCAGAAGCATTATCACAATAGATCATGTCATACACACATAATCGGGAAGAATACCCATCACACCACAAGAGTACTAACCTGGAACTCCTGCCAATCCAAGATCATGGCCTCAGGCCCAACAGTTTAATAAACAACCAAAGAACCACATCTCAATGATCCATACCATGAATCAAACCAACCAAATCAATCTAACACAAGACAATCCTAAGTTTCACGCCACCTAGAAGCAAGGTCTAAGGATACTACTCATACAAGGATTGCCTAAACTAAGGCCTCTCCGACTAAACTTAGCCTAAACAGCCCAACCTATTGCTATTAATATCCACAGATCAATAAAGCTTAACACCACCTAAGGGTTCAACCTAAATCTTGCAATACTATCCACATATAATTAATCTAACTAAGCCATGTCTAAGAAAAGGAAGAGACAACCTACCCAAAGGCTGAAAAATGCACACGAATTGCAACTCAGGTGCTTTTCCCTTCCGGAGAGCCTCGAATCGCTGCCAAGCTATCAAAAACACAAAGAGCAAGTTAATACGGATCCAACGATATCCATATCACTAACCTGAATTTCATACTGTAATTGGATCAAAAATTGACCGTCAAATCAAAGCAACAAAATTACAAAAAGGAAACCATCATACTTTCCTCCCCGAAATGAGGATCACATGCCAGAAAGGTGGGCAAAAACGAGACTCCATTCGGACCTCAAATGGCCAAATTACCCCCACTTTAAAGCTTAGAAATTAGGGAATTTGTTCTTGGAAACAAATTTGAATTATGAAATTAAGGACATAAAAGAGTATAAGAGAGGGAAATGAAGAGAAATACCTTGAAATGGTTGAAATGGTCAAGAAAGGCTCCAAAAGTCCCAAGGTCGAGCTCTCAAAAAAAGGTTCCTTGTCTCGAATTGTCCTCAACTACGGATCATCAAACAGTTGTGCCCGAATCTGCTCCATCAAGGAAGGTCTAGCCTCTACACAAGCAAATACTCTGCCCGGCTCAGAAATATCAAGCCTAACCATATGATTGGCTAAGAACTGAATGTTCGAAGCCATAGGTCGCTCCTCCAAGGCTAAGAAAGCAAAACTCCCCATACTCAGTGCCCTCCAACTCAAGGCATCTCCTACCACATTATCCTTGCCCAGATGATAAAGGATAGAAATGTAATAGTCCTTCAGTAACTCCAACCACTTGCACTGTCTCAGATTAAGATCTTTCTGGCTGAAAATATACTGAAGACTACGATGATCGGTGAATATCTCACAATGAACTCCATACAAATAGTGCCTCCAAATATTCAACACGAAGACTACTGTTGCCAACTCCAAGTCATGAGTGGGGTAGTTCCTCTCGTGAAGCTTCGACTGCCTAGAAGAATAAGCAATAACTCTACCCTGTTGCATCAAGATACAACCTAGTACCACACTAAAAGCATCACAGTAGATCGTAAACCCCTGGCCCTCAATAGGAAGAGTCAAAATTGGTGCTGAAGTCAACAAGGCCTTGAGCTTCAGAAAGCTCACCTCACACTCATCCGACCACTAGAAAGGGACATCATTTTGAGTCAATCTAGTCAAGGGTGCTTCAAAAGAAGAAAATTCCTCCACAAACCGTCTGTATTAGCTTGCTAACCCGATAGAACTATGAACCTCAACAGGAGAAGTAGGCCTGGCCCAACTACGAACTGCCTCAATCTTCACTGGATTGACCATAATGCCATCCTTGGACACTACGTGCCCCAAGATTGCTACATACTCAAGACAAAATTCACACTTGGCTAATTTGGCATACAACCGTTGTTCTCTCAAGGTCTAGAGTACAATCCTCAGAGGCTGCTCATGCTGCTCCCATAGTAGAACAAGATGTCATTGACGAACACTATCACAAACAAGTCCAAAAAGGGCCTGAACACACGGCACATCAACTCTATATATGTTCCTGGGCATTAGTCAACTTAAAAGACATTACTAAAAACTCGTAGTGGCCATAACGAGTCCTAAAGGTAGTCTTAGGGATGTCTACCACCCTAATCCTCAACTGGTAGTAGCCCGATCTCAAGCCAATCTTAGAGAACACCGCTGCACCCTAAAGCTGGTCGAATAAATCATAATCCGTGGCATAGTATACTTGTTCTTGATGGTCACCTTATTCAGCTACCTGTAGTCAATACACATACGCAAGATACCATCCTTCTTCTTCACGAACAGGACAGGAGCACCCCAAGGTGATACACTTGGTCTAATGAACCACATTCCCAAGAGGTCCTGGAGCTACTCCTTAAGCTCTCTCAACTCAGCTGGAGCCATCCGGTAAGGTTGAATGGAAACTAGTTGTGTACCCGACTCAACATCAATCCCAAAATCAATATCGCATTCAGGAGGAAGACCTGGTAGAAAGGAGATCACACCCCTCGGCATATGAATATCAGAACTGGTCCATACAAGAGGTGGAATACCAAGCATGCACAAAGTAACAGTTTTGGAGAAACAATCCAAGCACATGATAGGGAAACAACCAATCCATGCCTAGAATCACATCGAAATCCACCATATCTAACGCAATAAGGTCTACGCAAGTATCATACCCCAAGAGGGTCACCACACAAGCTCTATATACTCGATCCACTATCAAAGAATCACCTACGGGAGTGGTTACATGCATAGGCATAGACAAAGGCTCACATGAAAAATCCAACCACATAGCATAATAAGCAGACACATATGAAAAGGTAGACACCTGGTTCAAATAAACAATAAGTAGGTTGATGGGAGACGGAGATCATAGTTGTGATAACAGCATCTGATGTCTCCTCCTCTGGCCTCCCCAAAAAAGCATACATATGGCAAAGTCCACCTTGACAACCTGATCGGCCTACATGAGGACCACCTCTAGTACCTTAGAGACCTCCCCTAGTATCCTGAATTGGAGGCCTTGGGCCTAACCCTGCTGACCCTGCTGACTTGGATAACTCGGTTGACCCTACCACCTGCGTTGACTGATCGTAGGATACTCTCAGGAAAAGTGACCAACTAGCCCACACTCGTAGTAAATTCTACAAGAACTACCCCTCTGAGTCGACTCAGTTGGACCTGACTAGCCACCACGGCCTGAATACCCTGAAAGAGCACCCTAAGAAGTTTGAACATCTTACCACTACCACCTGTCATTTCACCATCTGTAATCTGTAGAGTTGCCTGAACCAACCTACTAGGCGGATACTAATATTGATACCCTCGGCATTGAAACCTTGTGCTATGGGACTAAGACACACTGAAACAACCCTAACGATGGGGCCTCTTGTCACTGCCTCTATAGACCTCACGACGGATCCCCTCACAAGTACATGCATGATCAACTATCTGCAAAAATGAACAACTCCACGCCACCATTTGCTCTGTCGCCAATCTAAGTGGAAATGAGAGCCCTTTGAAAAACCTGTGAACTCTCTCCTGCTCTATCGGTATAAGCATAGCTGCATGTCTCGCTAACTCATGAAAACATGCCTCGTACTTTGTAACTAAAAGTGATTCATGAGTAAGGTTTGAGAACTCATCCCACAACCGCTCCCTTAGGCTACGAGGTACATACTTCTCCAAGAAAGCATCGGAGAACTGAGCCCGAGTCATCAAAGGTGACCCAGCTGGTCTGCAGTCTAAGTAGAACCTCCACCACTGCTTCGGCGACCCCTCCAGCTAGTAAGCATTGTAATCAACCTCATGGGACTCCACTAACCCGAGGTTATGCAACCTCTCCTGGTAGCTGACTAGAAACTTATGGGTATCCTCGCCCGTAGCACTGGTGAACCTGGGAGGACCCAATCTAATAAACCACCCCAACATCTTCTACTCCTCAAGGGTCATATCTAGCCTAGGAGCCATAGGTGGAGGAATAGTCAAAACCGGCTGGACTACTGTATGAGGAGCTGCAGCAGCATGATGTGCTTGTAGGGTCTGAGTACAATGTGCCCTTTCCTAGGATGAAGTCTGAGACTCATCTCTAACTTGTGGTCCGACTGAAGTGCTAGTTATAGTTCCTGCCTTGGACATACCCTTCATGAAGCTGAGGATCCTGGCAAAAGTATCCTAAAGTACTGGCGTGGCCACAAATCCTGGTGGAGGCTGAGCTGGCCCACACCCTCCAGCTGATGCTAAACCTCTCACTTGGGCTCTGGAGTTCATCCCTGGTCTCGACCTCAAGGTCTATGCCCGCCAGCAGTCAATCTCGTCCTAGCCATCTAAGAAAGAGTGAAATAAATGGAGTTTATATATTGGTACAACTATCAAGACATGACAAGAAACAAGAAACAGTAAAGCATTCCTAAAAAAGCCCTATAGCCTCACGAAGATTGGATACGGATGTCATCGCACAATCTGCGAGACTCTACTAGACATTTGCTCCTGTACTAGTGAGACCGGTGAACCTAAATTTGTGATACCACATTGTCACGATCTGAACTTAAGCCATGATGGCATCCACTACAACCCACCGAGTGGACAAGCCTAAACCCAACAACAAGATGCGGAAGACACCACATATATAAGGCATAAATAATAAAATCGGAAGACAAGGATAGTGTATAACAAAAGAAGGGTCAAATCATATATATTTGTAGTACGATACAAAATATGCCCGAAAGTGACCAAAAGACAAACAAACACAAGATACTAATCCTCGAGATCTGGTGTCACCTATACAGGAGCTACTATAAACAGAAAGTCATATATATACAGAGGACTGACTAATCCAAAATACAACATAAGAGTCAGTACAAAAGAAGGATAGAAGCAAGTCTCTGAACGCCAGGAGCTCACAATAATCCAAGTCTATGACAACCACCAGAAATCCAAACGCTCATTGAGGGTGGCGCGAACTGGGAGCTGCATCAGAAAAAGATGCAAAAGTGCAGTATGAGTACCAAAACATGGTGTACCTAGTAGGCATCATAGGCCGACCAAACTCACAAAGATAAACTATATATAAGAAGCGCTATAATACTAGCAAGAAGAGATAAAACTAAGGCATAACAAGAAAATACAATAGAGAAAACGCAGGTGATATCAATATTCAGCTACAAGCTACACATAAACCAGACAATCAATACACTTAAAGGTAAACTCATGCAATGATACAATGTAAAACTCCAAGTAAGGAAAGTTCTTAATCCCGGAAGAAACATCGAGCTGCTAGGAATTGTTCCTTAAGCTTAACCGCAAGCCAATAACCTGAATAGATGTATCCACGGACACCCAACATGGCACGTCGAGCTTACCCATAACCCGAATATTTGTATCTACGGGCCACTTGAGATGATACTTTGAGCTTATCAACAATGTAAAACTAAATAATGCGCTGTAGCCTAAGCCTAAGCGAATGGGCCTCCCGGAATGATACATCAAGTTCATCAGAGTAAAAGCAACCAAAAGGTGCGATAAATCGACTAAAAGGGCCTTTTTGCCACTTTTAAATCAAAACATGTCTCAAGGACTTCCAACTTATTAAGGTTAAATTCCTTTTTCACAACCAAGTCCTTTTTGTCCAAAAAATCATTCAAGTAGAAACTCCTCAGAAGCATTATCACAATAAAGTCATGTCATACACACAAAATCGGGAAGAATACCCGTCACACCACAAGAGTACTAACCTGGAACTCCTGTCAATCCAAGATCACAGCCTCAGGCCCAACAGTTTAATAAACAATCAAAGAACCACAACTCAAGGATCCATACCATGAATCAAACCAACCAAATCAATCAAACACAATACAATCCTAAGTTTCACGCCACCTAGAAGCAAGGTCTAAGGATACTACTCACACAAGGATCGCCTAAACTAAGGCCTCTCCGAATAAACTTAGGCTAAACAACCGAACCTATGGCCATAACTATCCACAGATCAAGAAAGCTTAACACCACATAAGGTTTCAACCTAAATCTTGCAATACTATCCAAATATAATTAATCTAACTAAGCCAAGTCTAAGAAAAGGAAGCGATAACCTACCCGAAGGCTGAAAAACGCACACGAACTATAACTCATGTGTTTTTCCCTCTCGAAGAGCCTCAGATCACTGCCAAGCTATCAAGAACATATAGAGCAAGTTAATATGAATCCAACAATACCCATATCACTAGCTCGAATATCAGATCATAATTGGGTAAAAAATCGACCTTCGAATCCAAGCAACAAAATTACAAAAAGGAAACCATCATATTGTCCTCCCAGAATGAGGATCACATATCCGAAAGGTGGGCAAAAAGGGGACTCAATTCAAACCTCAAATGGTCAAATCACCGCTACTTTAAAACTTAGAAATTAGGGAATTTGCGCTTGGAAACAAATTTGAATTATGAAATTAAAGACATAAAAGAGTATTGGAGAGGGAAATGAAGAGAAATACCTTGAAATGGTTGAAAATGGTCAAGAAATTCTCCAAAAGTCCCAAGGCCGAGCTCTCAAAGAGTTGGGTTTCTTTTTGGGAATGAAGGAAGAGAATGGGATTTTAATCCCAGCGATCTTTCCAAATGCGGCCAAAACTTTGCTTAAGCGAATGGGCTGGTCGCTTAAGCGACTCCCGCCTAAGGGGCGCCTGTCGCTTAAGTGAATGGGCTGGTCGCTTAAGCGACTCCTGCCTCCTGGTGTTCTTCGCTTAAGCGACCCGCTTGCTCGCTTAAGCGATCAAGGATCGGCAAAAGCGAGTGCACCAGCACCTAAAACAGGAAAATGGGCAAGGTGTTCCCAAACTTCGAACAAGTCCTCAGAATTCATTCGTACTTCAAACGATGCAAAACAAAAGTGCAAACCACTTGGAAATGACATCCCAGACTCAACGGAATTGACGAAATAGCCATCATAGGTCGTTTGGTCAAAATGTTGACCAAAGTCAACTCTTTAATAAAGAAACACAACAAAATGCCAAAAGGCTAAAAACTCACCCCCGACACCCTCAGGACCCAAATGAAAGGTCATTTGAAAATAAACTCGGCATTTTGAAGCTAACCGTGCTGACAAAATTCTATTCCAAGCACATTTACCAAGAAAGTTGACCCAAGTCGAACTTTAAAGAAAAGTTAAAGGCTAAAACACCTAATCGCACCAACTCCAAACAAAAGTCTCAAAACCCGAACTGATTATCACACTAAATCAAAATGACCCTTCTAGAGCTGATGGGACTGACGAAGTTCTGATCTGACGTCAGATTCTCTGGATGTTGACTAAAGTCAACTCTTTTAAACATTAAGCTTCCAAACCTTAAAATCGCACCAAAATCAACCGAATACCTCAGAGAGCGTGTCAACCAACTCGGCACCACAAAAAAGCTATAATGAAGCTACGGGAAGGGGGAAAATAGGAAAAGCATGCATAAACACAAAAATGACCCCGAGGTCATCACAACAAATGCCACTAAAAGGACTTTCGTCCGCAAAAGTAAGACAAAGGCAATACCTGAAGGCTAAAAAAGATGAGGATACTAGGTCCACATATCAAGCTTGGCCTCCTAAGTAGCCTCCTCGACCGGACGGGGCCTCCACTAATCCTTCACTGATAGGATCTCCTTAGAGTGTAACCACCTAACTTGTCTGTCTAAACTGGCCACCAGCTCCTCCTCAAAACTCAAAGTCTCATCAAGTTGAACCGACTCCCACTGAAGCACGCGAGACTCATCAGGAACATAACGCTTCAACATTGAGACATGAAACACAGGTTGAATACCAAAAAGAGCTGGAGGTAAGGCTATCTCATAAGCCACCTCTCCTACCCGCCTCAGAATCTCAAAAGGACGAATAAACTTGGGGCTAAGCTTGCCCCTCCTCCAAAATCTTATCACGCCCTTCATGGGCGACACCTACAAGAACACACGATCACCAACCATGAACTCTAAAAGTCGTAGCCTCTGTTCCGCATAGCTATTCTGCCTACTCTAGGCAGTACAGAGTCGCTCCTGGATCACATGGACACTATCCATAGAATCTCTCAATAAGTCGGTGCCTCATGGGTTAACTTCAAAAGCATCAAACCAGCCCATTGGAGAACGACACCTCCTACCATATAATTCCTCAAATAGTGTAATGGTAACTATTATTATATGCAAATTCTGCCAGAGCCAAAAACTGATCCCACTGGCCACCGAAATCAATAACACAAGCCCGTAGCATATCCTCCAGAACCTAAATAGTCCCCTCAGACTGGCCATCGGTACGAGGGTGAAAAGTTATGTTGAGCTCAACTCGAGTACCCAAGTCTCTTTGAATAGACTTCCAGAAATGTGAAGTGAACTGAGTACCATGGTCAGAAATGATAGAAACCGGCACCCCATGCAAACGGATAATCTCTCTTAGGTAGATCTGAGCCAATCTCTCTGATGTGTAGGCAGTCTGAACCAGTAGAAAGTGAGATGATTTGGTCAATCGATCAACAATGACCCAAATAGAATCAAAACCACGAAAGGTGTGTGGTAAGCCTGCCATAAAGTCCATGGCTATACGATCCCACTTCAACTCCGGAATGGGTAGCCGCTAAGTCAAACCACCTGGTGTTTGGTGCTCGTACTTCACCTACAGACAGTTCAAGCACCTAGACACGAATGTTGCAATGTTCCTCTTAATCCCACACCACCAGTAATGTTGCCTCAGATCACGATACATCTTCACAGCACAAAGATAAATGGAATAACTAGAAAAATGGGACTCCTAAAGAATCAGCCCAACTAACTCACCAACTCTAGGAACACAAATATGCCCCTCAATTCTCAAGATGCCCTCCAGATCTAAGGTCGCCTTCCTAGCCTCACCACTAAGAACCTTGTCTCGAATCGTCCTCAACTACGGATAATCAAAACTTTTGTTCCCGGATCTGCTCCATTAAGGAAGATCTATCCTCTACACATGCAAATACACTGCTTGACTCAAAAATATCAAGCCTAACCATCTGATTGGCTAAGAACTAAATTCTGAAGCCATAGGTCACTCCTCCAAGGCTAAGAAAGCCAAACTCCCCATACTTAGTGCCCTCCGACTCAAGGCATTTGCTACCACATTAGCTTTGCCCAGATGATAAAGGATAGAAATGTCATAGTCCTTCAGTAACTCCAACCACCTACGCTGTCCCATATTAAGATCTTGAAAATATACAGAAGACTATGATGATCGGTGAATATCTCACAATGAACTCCATATAAATAGTGCCGCCAAATCTTCAACGTGAAGACTACCACCGCCAACTCCAAGTCATGAGTGGGGTAGTTCCTCTCATGAAGCTTCAACTGCCCGGAAGCATAAGAAATAACTCTACCGTACTGCATCGAGACACAACCTAGGCCCACACTAGAAGCATTACAGTAGATCATAAACCTCTGGCCCTCAACAGAAAGAGTCAAAATCTGCGATGAACTCAACAAGGCCTTGAGCTTCAGAAAGCTTGCCTCACACTCATCCAACCACTGGAAAGGGACATCATTCTGGGTCAATCTAGTCAAGGGTGCTGCAATAGAAGAAAATCCCTCCACAAACCGTCTGTAGTAGCCCGCTAACCCGATGTAACTACGAACCTCCGTAGGAGAAGTAGGACAGGCCCAACTATGCACTGACTCAATCTTCATCGAATCCACCATAATGTCATCCTTGGACACTACGTGCCCCAAGAATGCTACAGACTCAAGACAAAATTCACACTTAGTGAATTTGGCATACAACCGCTGCTCTCTCGAGGTCTAGTGTACAATCCTCAAAGGCTACTCATGTTTCTTCCTACTCACAGAGTAGGACAAGATGTCGTTGATGAACAATATCACAAACATGTCCAGAAAGGGCCTAAACACAAGGTTCATCAACTCTATAAATGTTGTTGGGCCATTAGTCAACCTAAAAGACATGACTTAGAACTCGTAGTGGCCGTACTGAGTCCTAAAGGAAGTCTTAGGAATATCCTCCACACTAATCCTCAACTGGTAGTAGCCCGATATTGACTAAATCTTAGAGAACACCGCTGCACCCTATAGCTGGTCGAATAAATCATCAATCTGTGGCATAGGATACTTGTTCTTGTTGGTCACCTTATTCAGCTACCTATAGTCAATGCACATACATAAGGTTCCATCCTTCTTCTTCACGAACAGGATAGGAGCACTCTAAGGAGATACACTCGGTCTAATGAACCCCTTTCCCAAGAGGTTCTGGAGCTACTCCTTAAGCTCTCTCAACTCTGTTGGAGCCATCCGGTAAGGTGGAATGGAAACTGGCTGTGTACCCGGCTCAACATCAATTCAAAAATTAATATCACGGTCAGGAGGAAGACCCGGTAGATCAGTAGAAAACACATCAGCAAACTCCCTAACCGCATGAACCGACTCAAGAGGAGGAGTGTTGGCACTAGTGTCACGGACATAAGCAAGATAAGATAAATACCCCTTCTCAACCAACCTCTATGCCATCAGAAAAGAGAGCAGACCCCTCGGCATATGATTATCAGAACCGGTCCATACAAGAGGAGGAATACCAATCATGCACAAAGTAGCAGTCTTGGAGAAACAATCCAAGACCACATGATAGAGAGACAACCAATCCATGCCTAGAACCACATTAAAACCCACCATATCTAACACAATAAGGCCTACGCAAGTATCATACCCCAAGAGGGTCACCACACAAGCTCTATATACTCGATCCACTATCAAAGAATCACCTACGAGAGTAGTTACACGACAGACAAAGGCTCACATGAAAAATCCAACCGCATAGCATAATAAGCAGACAGATATGAAAAGGTAGACCCTGGATCAAATAAAGCAAAAGTAGGGTGATGGGAGACGGAGATCGTAATTGTGATAACAACATCTGGTGTCTCCTCTTATGGCCTTCCCGAAAAAGCATATATATGGCCAAGTCCACCTCGACAACCCGATCTGCCTACCTGAGGCCCACATCTAGTACCTTTGGGACCACCCTTAGTACCTTGAACTGGAACCCTGGGACCTGACCCTTTTGACCGGCTAACCTTGCCTCTTGCAATGACTGATCATGGGACACTCTCGGGCAAAGTGACCCACTATCTCACACTCGTAGCAAACACTGCAAGAACTACCCCTCTGAGACGACTCGGCTAGACCTGACTGGCCACCATGATCGGAATACCCTGAATGAGCACCCCGAGAAGTTTGAACATCTGACCACTATCACCTGTCGTTTCACCATCTGTAATCTGTAGAGCTACCTGAACCAGCCTACTAAGTTGATACTAATGGAACTGTGCCTTATACTGTGCAACTGAAAGTGATCCGTGAGTAAGGTCTAAGAACTCATCCCGCAACCGCTCCCTTAGGCTACGAGGTACATACTTCTCCAAGAAAACCTCGGAGAACTGAGCCCAAGTCATCAAAGGTGACCCGGCTAGTCTACAATCTAAGTAGGACCTCCACCACTGCTTCGCTGACCCCTCAAGCTGGTAAGCATTCTAATCAACCCCATGGGACTCCACTAACCCGAGGTTATGCAACCTATCCTGGCAGCTGCCTAGAAACTTATATACACCCTCGCCTACAGCACCGGTGAACCAAGGAGGACCCAATCTAATAAACCTCCTCAACATCTTCTGCTCCTCAAGGGTCATAGTTGGCCTAGGAGCCATAGGTGGAGCAACAATCGGAACCAACTGGACTACTGTACAAGGAGTTGCAGCAGCATGATGCTCATGTGGGGCCTGAGTACCATATGCCCCTAGGCTGAAGTCTGAGACTCATCTCTAGCCTATGGTCCGACTGAAGTGCTAGGCATAGTACCTGCCTGGGACATACCCTTCATGAAGCTGAGGATCCTAGCCAAAGTATCCTGAAGTACTAGCCTGGCCACGAATCCTGATGGAGGTTGGGCTGGCCCCACTCCCTCCAGCTGATGCTGAACCTGCTCAACCTCTCTCTTGGGCCCTAGAGTTGGTTCTTGGTCTCGACCTCTAGGTCCTTGCCCTCCAGCAGTCAATCTCATCCTAGCCATTTAATAAAAAGTTAAACAAACGGAGTTTGGATATTGGTACAACCATCAACGCACGACAAGAAATAAGAAACAGTGAAGTATTCCTAAGAATGCCCTATAGCCTCTCAAAGATTTGATACGAACGTCATCGTACCTATCTGTGGGACTCTACTGGACACTCGGTCTTGTACTATTGAGACCGGTGAACCTAAAGTTGTGATACCACGTTGTCACGATCCGAACACGGGCCATGATGGCATCCATTACAACCCACTGAGTGGACAAGCCTAAATCCAACAACAAGATGCGGAAGAGACAATATATATATATAAGACATAAATAATAAAAGCGGAAGACAAGAATAGTGTATAACAAAAGAAGGGTCATATCATATATATTTGTAGTACGATACAAAATGTACATAATAGACCCGAAAGTGACCAAAAGATAAACTAACACAAGATACCAATCCCCGGGACCTGGTGTCACCTATATAGGAGCTACTACGAATAGAAAGTCATATATATACAGAGAACTGACTAATCAAAAATACAACATAAGAGTCAGTACGAAAGAAGGACAGAAGCAAGTCTCTGAACGCCAGGAGCTCACCAAAATCCAAGTCTATGACAGCCACGGGAGATCCAAACGCTCATTGAGTGTGGCTCGAACTGGGAGCTGCATCAGAAAAAGATGTAGAAGTGCAGTATGAGTACTAAAACATGGTGTACCCAGTAGGCATCATAGGTCGACCGAGCTCAGAAAGATAAACTATATATAAAAAGCGCGATGATACTAGCAAGAAGAGAGAAAACTAACGCATAACAAGAAAATACAACAGAGAAAAGGCAGATGATATCAATATTCAGCTACAAGCTACACATAAACCAGACAATCAATACACTCAAAGGTAAACTCATGCAATGATATAATGTAAAACTCCAAGTAAGGAAAGATCTTATTCCTGTAAGAAACATCGAGCTACCAAGAATGGTGCCTCAAGTTTAACCACAAGCCAATAACCCGAATAGATATATCCACGGGACGCCTAGTATGGCACGTCGAGCTTACCCATAATCAGGAAATCTATATCTATGGGCCGCTCGAGATGACATTTTGGGCTTGTCAACAACGTAAAACTAAAAGATAGACTATAGTCCAAGCCTAAGTGAATGGGCATCCCTGAATGATACATCGAGCTCATCAAAGTAAAAGCATCCAAAAGGTGCGATAAATCAAGTAAAAAGGGCCTTCTTACCACTTTTAAATCAAAATAGGTTTCAAGGACTTCCAACTTATTAAGGTTGAATTCCTTTTTCACAACCAAGTCCTTTTCATCCAAAAATCATTAGAGTAGAAACTCCTCAGAAACATTATCACAATAGAGCCATGTCATACACATATAATCAGGAAGAATACCCGTCACACCACAAGAGTACTAACCTGGAACTCCTGCCAATCCAAGATCACGGCCTTAGGCCCAACAGTTTAATAAACAACCAAAGAACCACAACACAAGGATCCATACCATAAATCAAACCAACCAAATCAATCAAACACAGGACAATCCTAAGTTTCACGCCACCTAGAAGCAAGGTCTAAGGATACTACTCACACAAGGACCGACTAAACTTAGGCTAAACAACCCAACCTATGGACATAACTATCCACGGATCAATAAAGCTCAACACCACCTAAGGGTTCAACCTAAATCATGCAATGCTACCCAAATATAATTAAACTAACTAAGCCAAGTCTAATAAAAGGAAGCCATAACCTATCGCAAGGCCGAAAATTGCACACAAACTATAACTCGAGTGTTTTTCCCTTCTGGGGAGCCTTAGATATCACTAACCATAACCTATCGCAAGGCCGAAAAGTGCAAGTTAATATGGATCCAATGATACCCATATCACTAACCATAATTTCTTATCAAAATTCGGTCAAAAATCGACCCTCGAATCAAAGCAATAGAATTACGAAAAGAAAACCATCATACTTTCCTACTCGGAATGAGGATCACATGCCCGAAAGGTAGGCACAAACGGGACTCAATTGGAACCTCAAATGTCCAAATTAACCCACTTTAAAGCTTAGAAATTAGGGAATTTGAGATCGGAAACGAATTTGAATTATGCAATTAAAGACATAAAAGAGTAGAGGAGAGGGAAACGAAGAGAAATACCTTGAAATGGTTAAAAATGGTCAAGAAATGCTCCAAAACTCCCAAGGCCGAACACTCAAAGAGTTGGGTTTCTACTGGGGAATAAAGGAAGAGAATGGAATTTTAATCCCTGCGATCTTAGCAAAAGCGGCCAAAAGTTCGCTTAAGCAAATGGGCTGGTCGCTTAAGCCATACTCGCCTAAGGGGCGCTTGTCGCTTAAGCGAATGGGCTGGTCGTTTAAGCGGCTCCCGCCCCCTGGTGGTCGTTGCTTAAGCGATCCGCTTGGTCGCTTAAGCGGCCATTGCTTAAGCGATCAAGGATCAGCAAAAGCGAGTGCACCAGCAACTGAAACCAAAAAATGGGTAAGGTGTTCCCAAACATCGAACAAGCCCTCGGAATTCATTCGGAGTCCAAACAATGCAAAACAAAGTACGAACCACTTGAAAATGACATTCTGGACATAATGGAATCGACGAAACAGCTATCCGAGGTCGTTTCATCAAAATGTTGACCAAAGTCAACTTTAACAAAGAAACACAACAAAATGACAAAAAGCTAAAAACTCACCCTCAACACCCTTAGGACCTAAACCAAAGGTTGTTTTAGACCAAACTCGGTATTCCGGAGTTAATCGCACTGACGAAATTTGATTTTGAGTACATTTACCAAGAAATTTGACCCAAGTCAAACTTTAAGGAAAACTTAAAGGCTAAAATGCCTAATAGCACCAACTCCAAACAGATGCCTCAAAACCCGAACCGATCATCACACTAGACCAAAATGACCCTTCCGGAGGTGATGGAACTGATGTAATTCCGATCCAAAGTCAGAATCTCTAGATGTTGACTAAAGTCAACTCTTTTAAGCATTAAGTTTCCAAAACTCAAAATTCACACCAAACTCAACCGAACACCTCAGGGAGCGTGCCACCCAACCTGACACAACACCAAAAGCTATAAGGAAGCTACGAGAAGGGGCAAAATAGGAAAAGCATGTATAAAACATAGAAATGACCTCGAGGGTCATTATAGGTAGCTTGGGAACAAGTTAGGTTCATAAAGGAGCATTTCGCCAATTTATTTACTATCCTTGATTCACTTCATCCAATACATAGTAGAAAATTTGGAGTAAATATTTCTTGGAAAAACCATGACTTAAGCATTTTGTTACCTTCTTCTTAAACCTCAGCCACACTTCATGTATAGCTTCTCCGGGTATTTATATTCAAAATTGTTTATGTCATCCCTCAATTTCAACATCTTAGAGGGTGGATAAAATGTTTTAATAAAAGCACATTTCAATTCCTCCCAAGTGGTGATTGTTCCTCGGGGTCATTCTTCAAGCCATGTGGTAGTCTCCTTCAATGGGAATGAAACAACCTTAATTGGATTGATTCTTGACTCTTATTCCGCATTTTGAAAGGGAGACAAACATCCACAAAGTTCCTCAAGTGGCGATTAGCATCTTCCAAGGATTTTCCTCCAAATAGCCCCCTCATTCATAGTAAATGAAATATTGGACTTGTCACTTGAAATACAACATCCCCTACCTCCGGTGGTAGACAAATTTCTCCGGATACACCCAGCTCCGTTGGTGCTTCATTTGTAGCGAAGTCATTTGTAAATACTGCATAACCAACACTTTCTTCGTCAATGCTTGGTTCATCTTGACCTATTTCGACAAGCAACAACACAAAATAAAATGTAACAAGAACAAAAAATGCGCACAAGTTTGAACAACAAAAGACGATCTTTAGCCAATCCCCACAATGGAGCCATTTTTTGTAAACGCTCAACTATGACTAATATTTCAGGGCATCGGTGGTCATATGCAAAATAATTATCTGACTTATGAGGTCGGGGTCGAACCACAAAGATTGGCAAAAAAGCCTCCTCTTCTATTGATTTCACAATTTGAAACAAATTACCAAATTGAATTCCCACAAAACATATATATATGTATAAAAATTGGGGTTTTTGCTAATAACTAAAATTTTCATCAATATTAAGCAACAAAATAGGAAATCAACACATAAGGTCTAATAAGTTTGGAAAGGACCAAAGGTGTGTGTTGTTGACACCCAATTTTGACCTAACATTTTCAAAATTTATAACTTTTAAGTTTTATTCATTCAATAGTTCAAAATACATTTTTTATGATTTTAAATAAGTTTATTGATACTTATTCTTATTTTTTAAATTTTAGGATTTTTATTAGTTAATTTTAATTGTAATTTTTTTTGTCTATATTATTAACGTTAGGCAAACATTAGGCCGTTTCTCATTTTATTGTTTTATTTTATTATTTGTATATATTTCATGTTTATTATACTTGTACATTATATTTTATCTCCTTAATTTGAAAAAATTAATTTAGTCGGGACCCACAGTTGTGGATTTTGAAGGATGCCTAATACCTTCCCTTCGGAATCACTTGAACCCCTTACCTAGAATCTATTGGTTTCGTAGACATTTTTTTAATTAGTTGGTTAAAATTAGGTGGCGACTCTCTTTTTAAATCTTTTCCTTAAAATTCTTTTAAATTTAATTTAATTGAGGTAAAATTGATTATTCTTTGAGTTACCACGATGTTTCACCTTATTTGAATAAAGTAGAGATGTAAACATGTGCATAATGGTTGGGGTTTCAACTCGAATAGGCAAAGATTAACCGAAACAACATTGATTAATACATGAATAACATTTGGCCTAGGCTACACTTTAATATTCTTCCGAACTATCGAGCATATATCCCTTGTATGCTTCTGAACTCCAAGACTCTTTCAAACAAAATACCAAACATTGCTTGAGTAGATACACTATCCCTAGCTCTTATTACTAAATGTAAAATCACTCGGATTATCCCATCTCTCGCTCAAATCCGTAGAGTTATTTCATCAAGATCTCACTATTGAGTCTAACCTAACTCCATTTTGCTTTCCCAAGCCAAAACAGTGTTAGAGAGCTCAATCAATGATGCAACCACTGATTTTAGATTAAACTTTCAAGACAACAATAGATCGTCCATTCTATAAAATCCATATTAGATCCAATTAATCAGTCCTCATTCGGGGTTTTACACCTCCATCTAGCGCGCACACACCTACGTAAGAGTCTAGTTGCTCGTAAAAGAAAAAATAGAGATAATACCCATGTAGGAAATCTCCATTCCAAGCTAATTTGATAAGCAAAACTTGATTTTCAAGCTTAGATTGACACAAATATGAGATTTCTTCCTAGAAGCTAAAAATTCTTCATTATTACTCTATTAATGAAATATTTGGTTTCTCTTCTCTCTATCCCTAATTGGGAAGAAGATCATGGTACATCATTGCACAAATCTCTATATCATCCTTGGATCATTCCAAAAGAAGCACTATTTTTTATAATTGCGTTTTTACCCTTCAACTTTTGCTCTTCAAACTTGTGATGGACCGGCAGAACACCGATCAGAGAAATTAGAGTCACCTCCTTGCTTCAACCTTCAGTTCTCACAAGAGCATGCATCTATGTACTGTGCCAATTGTTGCGTCAGTGCATCTTTCCTCCATTCAAGTCGATATTTAGCTGACGAGACGCCTGTTGGTACCTGCGGGACGCCAATTCCTTTCCCGGTGTGCTTTAGTGCTTTTTGGGTTTCAAATCCATCAAACTTGCTTTTTTCAAAAAAAATGTCTGCATCCAAGAGAAATAGGGCATAAAACCCATTCAATTAACATTAAAACCTAACAATATTTTAATAATTTAAGTCTTATGGGTTTGCTAAAATACCAACTCATTTCTTACCCTATTCTTTCATTTCAAGTTCATATATAGTTAACTTTTGTTGTTAAAAAAAAATTATCATGTGGTATATGGAAAATCAGAAAACCTGAGAAGAATGAATTTTTCCTCTTGGTTGGTAACACTCATCGATAAATTCTGACGGTACGAGCCTTGTTCATTAGTAGAATTTAATAATCATTATGTTTGATCTACTTTTATCCCTATCTCTTGCGTCATTTATTACTTTCATTATAAAAATCAAATATTTTATAGTTTTTAGAATTTATCGCTTTCTACTTTCGTAATCATTTTACTAGAAGATTCAAAGTGATGCCTTGAGTTGATTTTAGATCTTAATTATGATTAAATGCTTTAGTCTATATTTTATGTTTTTATTGTAGGTATTGTAATGCTTTAGTTCGTGGAAATTAACAATGACCTTTTATGAATATTGACTATTTTCTATGTTCAAATATGTATTTATAGGAGAAATAATTTGAAACATTAATCACTACTATATTATAACCAGAAGGAAAAATATAATTTTCCATATAATAATATTTGTCAAAATTAACATTAATTAAGGAAAAATTGATGTTAAAAGTATTATTGTCAAAAGTAACATACTATTAACGACCGAATAGTTGTCTTTACTTACATTTTTTAAGGACCAAAACGATAATTAGCAAAAGGAAAATCAGATCACTGAAGGAGGTGTAATGACCAGATTTTTTGACTTTGCTCAACGGTTTGACGACCGGATAAAAATATGTCATGTACTTTTGACGTTGGAGCCTTTAGTGAGCTTGAATTTGGACTTGTAGCAATTGGAGTTTCCCTTGGTAAAAGCCTTTTTTTTTCTTTTATTGTCCAGGATAGTACTTTCTTAGATTATACCTAAAAGCCTTTTAAGATAGTATTTTCTTCTAACTAATGTCACACCACCAAAAAAAGTAAAAAAACCACTTATATGTTTTCCTTCCTATCAAACACACCGTTATATTGAAAGAATTACAAGTGACATCATCCACTTTAGGGGTTCCGACTATGTAGTACGTTGTGAAAGTAGAGAGCACTCACTAAATTAATCCTTGTCCAGGATATGCCGACGTGAATACTATATATCCACAAATTAAAAAGTACATAATGATCTAGTTATAAATAATCATTCGATAATAATTAATGCAGGATGTCTTCCATGAAAGATGTATAATTAAAAGCAAAAGGGAATAAATTGTAGTAGTAGCAAATAATTGTAAAATTCTTTTAAGTAACAAGAATAATCAAATTTGACATGGATGGCAATGCGGTCTCAAATCAGGACCACTTGTCTCTCTCTTTCTTGATGGAAATCAAGCTCTCTTTGCAAACCATAGTTTCCCATGTGTTGGGAACACATGACATATGAAGGTCCTTTATTTCATGGAAAAGGAGATTACACGACACAAGTTTTCCGTCCTCGCTTTCTATCATTAGTTCTGTTTCATTTAAATCATTCTTCCAAACTGACAATGGTGTCCTTATGAGAATCGGTCCAACTATAAATTCCTTTATCCATGATATTTCTCTAACCCCATATTTCTTCATTACCCATACATCAATTGATTGATCAACTAACACATCTTGAGGATAGTTCTCAGTAAAATGAATCAAAGCTAGAGTATGATTTAAGACAAAGAGACTCTCTCTTCCATCCCTACCTATACCCTCTGGATATGGCAGTTTTTGGAACAAATCAGCATTGAAATCAAAAGAAACAATGCAACCACTATAGTCCTTAAGATATCCACACCAATGATAGGCTCTTTTAAACAATGCATGAGAACAAGGAGAGGGATCTATTAAGCATTCTAGATCCTTAAGTTTTCTCCAACAATTTGTGCTTGGATTGTAGACTTCTACCTTACTAAGATACTTACTATTATTATCAAAATCTTCAAATGCATATTCATGACCGGGATCTAGAACTCTAACAACCTTATAATCATTAGTGTTAGTGTCAAACCCGATTCCTACAGTCATGTAAACCAAGTAGTTAAGCCCTTTAGTGGGAGATAAGTGTACGGGAGGAGGGAGAATGCTAGGAGAGAGTTCCCAAAACTCTCTTAATGTTGGGTTATACAAAACAATGCCCCTATAACTAGCTATATAATGCAGACTATGCCATTGCAGAGACCTGTAATGTTAACACCTATGTAGTTATCAAAGTATTCTAGATTTGGTGTTATAGATTTGAATGATTAATCATTTGAATGTAAGGATAGAATATTTTTACCATTATAATAAATGGAGTTGGTACTTTCCTCAATTTTGAGGTAACGCTTAAGAAGTATGAAGTGATTTGAGAGAGAATCATAATTATAATGGACAAAGATGAAATCAGGATTATTTATCAGAGAGTACAAACTTTTGGATACACACTTTAATCTTATTAGTGATTTTGCTGGCAATCTCTTCAATATGTCTATCATTACATCATCGAGAAGTTTGATACTTTTCTCCTCCACGTCTTCCATCCTCTAGAATGGAGCTTTTGTCTCTTTTGTAATTCATCAGTTACAACTATGAGGAGGATAGGTTAATTCCATTGCCAAGAGATCATTATTTTTATTTAAAGTATTACCAAGATCTACACACAGGAAAACTTTTGCAAGCGCTTTACCTAGGTATGCAATGATCCTGTTTCATAGCCTAAATTATTGATAGCGTGAGTTTCATACCTAAACTATCACTTATTAGTTTGATAAACACACTTCTCTCTTTTATTACACTCTCATCAAGGTTTGTGTAATACACTCTCTTTTATTTAAAAAAATTGTCACATCACACTCCACATCGATGAAACATTCCACCTTGATAAAAATTAAATAAATTATTAGTATTAGTTAAATTTAAAGATTAAAGTATTAATATCCCCCCCCCCCCCGTAATCCCTTCAAATAATTAAAAATAAAATTTTTATTTTTGTTATATTCGGTACACAAGTAGAAAAAATATTTTCCTAAAAATATATGTACATATCTAATACAAAATGAGAAAAATATAAATAAATAAATTAGGAGCAGAGGGTTAGATGGGTGGAGTAGAATTTTATTTTCTTAAAAAAAAAAAAATATGAAATTTTTTTAGGAAGGAGTGGGGGAGGCGATGAGGTCTGAATTTTTTTAAAATATTTTATAAAAGAAATTTTAAAAAATAAAAGGATGGGGGATAAGGTAGTGGGGTGGGGTAAGAAAAATATTTTAAATTTTATTTTTTAAGAAAATAATAATTATTTTAAAAAGAATTTTTTTTTTTTAGGATAGGAATACTTTAATCTTTAGCTTTTAACTAATATTAATAGTTTATTTAATTTTTGTTAAGATAGAATATTTTATTCATGTGAAATGCCATGTGGCAAAGTTTTTGTAAATAAAAGAGAGAGTGCATTACACACCACTGAGGTGTATTTCTCAAACTAATAAGTGATAGTATAGGTATGAAACTCACAGTCCCAATAGTTTAGGTATGAAACTCAAAAAAAGGAATAGTTTAGGTGTGTTTTTGACACTTGTCTCTTAGTTTTTAGTACATGGATTGTTAGAAGAAAAATAACAGAGAAATTAAAGCTTTGAGATGTGAAAGATATCTATTTTTCAAGAGTTATTGCATGTGTATTCTTAAGAGATGACAAACAATTCTCTATCAGGATACAATAAAGCTTGAAATACATATGCAATTGAATATGCTACTTTTGGGAATACTTCGTATTTATAGAACTCAAGAGATGACTTTTCATAACAGTCATGTTCTTTCATGAACAACTGACTTTCCATAATAATCATATTCTTTCATGGAGAGATAACTTTTCATAATAGTCATGATAATAGTCATGTTCTTTCATGAACAAATGACTTTTCATGAAAGAGTCACTCCTTTTATGAACAATCCCAACCTTTAGTTATTCCCTTTTTGAAAAGACAAAACTTTTGTTGCTCCCTATCTGAACATACAAAAGTTTTTTTTTAATTTAAAATTTGAATATAATTTAAATATTAAATATTAAGTTCAAATTTCAAAATAAATAATTTGTTCAAAATAAATTATGAAAAAATAAATATTTAGATTTAATTAAAGATCCAATCCGGCCCATGCCCAAGCCCCAAACCCAACTATTATTACATATATATAAGTAGACTTACTCTATTAAATAGACTAAATGGGCTAGGCCTTAAAAGGATCTAAAAGATTGTGGCTACATGGTGGAGTGATCGGATTGTGTTGGTGAACCCTCGTTTGAGGTGAATTTCAGCTCGAAGCTGCTGCCCATCATCTTTTTGGTGATTAATTTATGATTTCTTCTTCATTTTAAAACTTCGATATCTCGAGTTCTAGAGCTCCGTTATGGGTGATTCGAAGTCCCAGGTGCTCAGAATCTTATTGGATGTGCTGGTGACTATCCAGAGTGTGTCGAAAAGTCTCCGATTGTGGTGTATCTACGTTGTAAGTGGCTGCCCCAAGTCTCCTTTTTGTGTAAAGTTTTGCATTTGGTTTGTTGTTGCATGGAGCTGTTCCGAGCCCCGAGAGGTGCTCCGTTTTGGAACACAGGCTCGAGGGAGGATTTGGGACCTCTTCACGGAGTCAATTTCGTAAAATTTGGAGCTGGTCCCACTTTTCCCAATTTTGACTCCAAAATTGGTCTGTCTCCGATTTTATTGATTTTAGTGTCTAAACGACCGTATTGACGCTGTGATTCTATTTTTGGCAGTATGGCAGCAGTTTGAGGCCGTTCGAAAGGGTAAAGCTCCGGCAGAGTGACTTGGAGCGCGTGTGATTGGCCATCTGGTAGGTTACGGCTTCCCTTCTTCCTAGTTTGAGCTTGAATGTGTGATTACTTGTCGACTTGTGTGAATCTGGGATTGGGTAGTTAGTACTTCTGTTCTTCTTCTCCGTTTTCTTCATTTAGAGTTGATTTCTGGACTGTTCGGGGCTAGTATCATGCTTTAGTGTGGGTTGTTGGCTTGTGCTGTTGATAATTTGTTGTGGGTTATCTGTTGGGTGGTTAACTGTTGTTGCATGCGTGGGCTCGGATTATTTCCTTGTCCTTTGATGATCACGGTGATTTTTCGACCTTAGAATAGGTTAGGGTAGTAATGCCTTAGTCCCATGCACCTGGTTGACTTGAGTATGTATCCGACGTCGATTTGGATTAACTAGATCCTTGTAAACCGGTATAGCAGAATTGAGTCTGATAGTATGGGCCTTAGTTTAGGCGAATTCGTGGCTTTTCAGATTTTCTATTCTTTCTATTCCTAACTCTACGGTTCTGGGGTACTGCTGGAAGATTTTTCTTTTCCACCGATTGACAGTTGGGTAGTGATAGGTTGGGAGCCTTCGGTTGATATCCTTGTGGGGGCGGTGTCTAGCCTTATGTTGAGTTGGTTGGTGGTGGCTTCATTCGGTTCGAGGCGGCTAACTCCAATTTGAGTATGACGTTACATTATTAGAGTCCATTATTTCCAGCTTGAGACTGTTGAGCGAGGGCTGCCAACTCCAGTCCGAGGCTGACGCTACACGGTTAGAGTCCGTTATTTCCAGCTTGAGACTATTGAGCGAGAGGCTTTATTTCCCAATCTAAGGTTGACGTTACATGGTTAGAGCCTGTTATTTCCAGCTTGAGACTGATGGTTTGGGTTCGAGGCCCAGGTTCTATTATTTACGGTTCGAGGCCGTCATTTCCTAGTTTGAAGCTGACGTTACACGGTTAGAGCCCGTTATTTCCAGCTTGAGACTGATGGTTTGGGTTCGAGGCCGTTATTTCCAGTCCGAGGCTGACACCACACGGTTAGAGTCCGTTATTTCCAGCTTGAGACTGATGGTTTGGGTTCGTGGCCCAGGTTCTATTATTTACGGTTCGAGGCCGTTATTTCAAGTCCGAGGCTAACGTTACATGGCTAAAGTCCGTTATTTCCAGCTTAAGACTGATGATTGGGTTCGAGGCCCAAGTGCTATCTTTATTGGGTTCAAGTCCCATGGGTGTTAAGGCTTTTGGAGTTGGGTTCCCTTATTTCCGTAGCGTAGATTATCTGTGTACCTGTCGGGCTTATGGGGGTCCATTCGAGTTCTTGTTTGTCTGTGCTTGAGTGTTCCTAGTGGGTCTTAAGGGGGGGCCCAGTTGGGTTTAGTTGTGATATTCTTAGCTTTACTCTTCGTTTACTCCTTTTCTGTTCTGTTGACCTCTGTGGTGTTAATTCTATCTTGTCTGCTTGTTTTTACCTTTCTTGCTTAGTCGGCCTATGATGCCTACTGGTTACCTGTTGTTTTGGTACTCATGCTACACTCAGCGTTGAGTTCGAGCCTGCAGTTGTCTGTTCAGGAGACGAGGGTGAGCACATGGCGTTCTAGGACTTCCTGTCTCTTTCTGTATTTATATTTTGACTTGTCTTTTGCTTTCGAGATAGTTTGTTTCTGTGGTCCACTTTTGGGACTTGTACTCTTGTTAGTAGTTCTGTACTTGTGACTTCCAGATTCTGGGAGGTGTCTTGTATATATAGTTTGGTTTCGTTTCCGCCTTCTCTTATGTGTTCTTATTGTTTGATTCTTCTTAGCTGAGGTTAGTTTCCACCCTTAGTCCCATTACTGTTAAGTTCTGGGATAGGATTTTTGCTGGCCTACTGGAGGGGTGGTAGGCGCCATCATGACTCGAGAGATCGGGTCGTGAACGGTTGGTATCAGAGCCCCAAGTTCGTTGGTCTCACTTGTACAGAGCTAGCATCTAGTAAAGTTCTGCAGATCAGGGTGGAGACATCCGTGACCTATCCTCGAGAGGCTACACGGTGTCCGTAGGAGGTTTTCTTATTTGGAATTATGTCCGTGGGTCGTGATCTGATTGATTTCATGAAATCTCACTTTTTTCACTCTGTGTAGGATAGCTCGCACGCGCAGTAGAGGTCGACCATAGGTCGAGGTGGTGCGGCGATAGCAGACCGCTATAGAGCGACGACTCTGGAGCCGGAGCCGGAGCTTCGTAGAGAGAAGATCCCTCATCAGCCGGTGCGGCAGGGACCAGCACAGCCACCGTCCGCACCAGCTGCCGCCCCTAATCTTCAGGGCATGCTTGCCCAGATCCGAGCTGCTATCGGGGGTATGCAGCAGCAGCAGCAACAACAGCCGGCCCCAGCACCAGTCCCAGAGCCGATTCTAGCATAGAATGGCCAGCCTGTGGTAGCGGCTCCAGAGGCTCGTCAGCCACCGGCATCGGCCGCCTTTCAGCCGTACCCTTTGGACGAGGTTATGCCACTGCGAGAGCAGAAGATGCTCGGGGTGCTTCTCAGGCTATCACCCCGAGGTTTTCCGGGGCTGTAGGGGAGAACGCCCATAAGTTTATTACTACTTGCCGGGAGCGACTGCAGACTTTGGGCCTAGTGGAGTCGAGGGGGGCTGACTTCACTGCATATTAGCTAGATGGACCAGCCAAACAGTGGTGGCATTCTTTCATCGAGACCAGACCAGCTGGATTACCACCGGTATCGTGGACGGAGTTTTCAGAGGTTTTTCTGGCCATATTTATTCCACGGAGCGTCAGGGATCGACTTTGTGATGAGTTCTAGAGGTTGGAGCAGAGCTCCATGACATTATCCAAGTATGAGGACAGATTTCTTGAGTTGTCCCATCATGTTACCATGATTCTACCTATAGAGGAGGAGCGGGTCCGATGTTTTGTTAGAGGTTTGAGGTTGCATTTGAGGATTGAGTCGCAGTCTATGTTATCAGCAGGCCGTTATTTTCCGAATGTGGTGGACCATGCCCGCGCTATTGAGCAGCTCCGTCACGAGGCCCACGGGGGCAGCAGTAAGAGGGCCAGACCAGATGATAGCTACGGTGGTACCTGTCATAGGCCGAGGAATACCCGAGATCGGTTTCGTCAGAGGTTCCAGCCAGGTTAGCCTAGTCGGCCGTTCGAGGCTTCATTACAGATCTCACAAGGTGACCAGCACTGTCAGAGTGGGCATAGTACCGGGCCAAGTCAGGGCTAAGGTGGGTTCCATGCGGGTTCATCAGGTCGGGGTAGCCGTCTTCAGCGGTGAGAAGATCGCCGCAGGGTTGCTTTACTTGTGGGGATCTTGGTCATTGGTCTAGGGAGTGCCCTGTCTCCAAATCAGCTTTACCAGCTCCTCAGGCGGTGAGACCCGTTTCAGTGGTAGCACCTCTATCTAGGGGAGGAGGTCAGCAGCAGGGTGACCGGGGAGGCAGGACAGGCGATAGAGTGGATGCACGGGGTAGAGGTGCCCAGGGCCATTTCTATGCAATTCCAGCTAGAGCCGAGATCGAGGCATCTGATGATATGATCACAGGTACGATTCTTTTATGTCATCAGTCCGCTTCAGCCTTATTTGATCCTAGTTCTACTTATTCATATGTGGCAGCTTATTGTGTGCTTCGATTGGGAGTGAGTCATGAGCCCTTATATGTGCCTTTGCATGTTTCAACCCCAGTAGGGGATTCCTTAGTAGTGGATCACGTTTGTAGATCTTGTGTGGTGACTATTCGGGGGCAGGACACTTTGGTCGATCTGATTGTGCTTTGTATGGTGGATTTTGATGTGATTTTGGGCATGGATTGGCTATCCCCTCACCGGGCCACCTTGGATTGCTATGCCAAGATCGTTACTTTAGCCATGCCTGTTATTCCGCCGGTGGTATGGCAGGGCTCTTGTAGTTGCACGCCGGTCGTAGTGATTTCTTATGTTCAGGCTCGGACACTAGTGGCTTGAGGATGTTTGGCATACTTGGCATATGTTAGGGATGTTAGTAGGGAGGGCCCTACAGTCGATTTAGTGCCTATAGTCTGAGAGTTTGTTGATGTGTTTCCTGCAAATCATCATGGCCTACCCCAAGAGAGAGATATTGACTTTGCCATTGAGTTAGATCTGGGTACTCGTCCTATTTCTATTCCTCCATAACGTATGGCACCTGCAGAGCTCAAGGAGCTCAATGTTCAGCTTTAGGACCTCTTGGGTGAGGGTTTCATTAGGCCTAGTGTATCTCCTTGGGGTGCCCCAGTCCTATTTGTGAAGAAGAAGGATGGCACCATGCGGATGTGTATTGACTACAGGTAGCTGAATAAGGTGACGGTGAGGAACCGTTGCCCCATGCCTCATATTGATGATTTGTTCGACCAGCTTCAGGGTGATGTAGTGTTTTCAAAGATTGACTTAAGATATGACTACCATCAGTTGAGGGTTAGAGCAGTGCACATCCCTAAGACAGCATTTAGGACTCGTTACGGCCATTAGGAGTTCCTAGTGATGTCTTTTGGGTTGACTAATGCCCATGCCGCTTTCATGGATTTGATGACTCGTGTATTCAGGCCGTATCTGGACTCCTTCATCATAGTTTTTATTGATGCCATCTTGGTATACTCGCGGAGCCTTGGTGAGCATGAGCAGCATCTGGGGATATGCTCCAAACTTTGAGAGATCATTGGCTTTATGCCAAGTTCTCAAAGTGCGAGTTCTGGCTTGAGTCTGTAGCATTCTTGGCGCACATGGTGTCCAAGGATGACATTATGGTGGATCCAGTGAAGATTGAGGTTATCCGTGATTGGGCTAGGCCCATTTCTGTGACTGAGGTTTGGAGCTTCGTCGGATTGGTAGGGTAATACAAGCGCTTTGTCGAGGGATTCTCCACTATAGTAGCACCTCTGACTTGGTTGACTCGCTAGGATGTTCCCTTTGTGTGGTCGGAGGAATGTGAGAGGAGCTTTCTGAGGCTTAAGGAGTTGCTGACCACCGCTCCTATATTGACTCTTCCAGTTGAGGGCGAGGGCTTCACAATTTATTGTGACGCATCCGGCGTTGGTTTGGGTTGTGTTCTGATGCAACAGGGCCGGGTTATTGCTTATGCGTCGAGGCAGCTTAAGCTGCATGAGCGCAACTACCCCACTCATAACCTGGAGTTGGCAGCGGTAGTTTTTGCGCTTAAGATCTGGAGGCATTACCTTTAAGGAGTTATTTGTGAGATCTATACCGATCATCGGAGCCTTTAGTAAATTTGGAGCCAGAGGGATCTTAATTTGAGGCAGCGTCGTTAGATTGAGCTCCTGAAGGACTATGATCTCTCTATTATCTACCACCCGGACAAGGCAAATGTAGTAGCAAACGCCTTGAGTCGGAGGGCAGGGAGTATGGGTAGTCTAGTCTTCCTTTCTTTTTCGGAGCTGCCCTTGGCTATGGACATATAGACTTTAGCCAATCAGATGATCAGACTTGATATTTCAGATTCCAGCCGAGTGTTAGCTTATGTGGGGGTTCAGCCATCTCTACTTGATCAGATCCGTAGTTGTCAGTTTGAGGATTAGGCGTTGGTGGAACTCAGAGGCAGGGTTTTGGTAGGTGATGCCGGACAGGTTACCCTAGATTTTGATGGGGTTTTGAGGTTTGTTGGCCGTTTGTGTGTTCCTAGAGTTGGTGATTTGATCCAGCTGATCCTTAGCGAGGCCCATGATTCCAAATATTCCATCCATCTGGGCATATCTAAGATGTATCGTGATTTAAGGCAGCATTACTGGTGGAGCGGTATGACGAGGGACATCTCAGACTATGTGTCCCGTTACCTGTGTTGCCAGCAGGTGAAGGCCGAGCATTTGAGGCTTGGTGGAGAGTTGCAGAGATTACCCATTCCTGAGTGGAAGTGGGAGCGCATCGCCATGGACTTTGTTATGGGATTGCCACAGACTTCTAGAGGTGTTGACAGCATTTGGGTCATCGTGGATCGATTGATCAAGTCAGAACACTTCATCCCAGTTCATTCTTCTTTTAGTGCTGAGAGGTTAGCCCGTATCTACATTCGGGAGATAATCCGTCTACATGGTGTGCCTGTTTCTATCATTTTAGACCGAGATTCACAATTCACTTCCAGCTTTTAGAGAGTACTTCAGGAGGACTTGGGCACCCGTGTCGATCTTAGCATAACTTTTCACCCGCAGACCGATGGCCAGTTGGAGCGTACTATTCAAGTCCTTGAGGAAATGTTGCGGGCCTGTGTTATGGAGTTTGGATGCCAGTGGGACCAGCTCTTGTACTTGGCAGAGTTTGCATACAACAACAGCTACCATTCTAGAATTCAGATGGCCCCATTTAAGGCCTTATATGGTAGGCGTTGTCGCACTCCAGTTAGTTGGTTTGAGTCTATGGAGCCTAGGCCGAGGGGTATAGATATGTTCCAGGAGACATTGGAGCATGTGAGGTTGATTCAGGATAGGCTCAGAACGGCTCAAAGTAAACAACAGAGTTATGCAGATCGCAAGGGTCGACCGTTGAGATTTGCCGTGGGTGATAGAGTATACCTCCGAGTATCGCCCATGAAGGGCGTGATGAGATTTGGGAGGCGAGGCAAACTTAGCCCCAGGTATATTGGACCTTTTTAGATTTTGAGGGCAGTTGGTGAGGTGGCCTATGAGTTAGCTTTACCTCCAGCATTCTCAGCTATTCATCAGGTTTTCCATGTTTCGATGCTGCATCGATATGTTCCAGATGAGTCTCATGTACTCCAGTATGATGCCGTTGAGTTGGATGATCGCCTGACCTATATTGAGGAGCCAGTTGCTATTTTGGCCAGAGATGTGACGCAGCTGAGGTCGAGAGCCATTCTTGTAGTTAAGGTCCGTTGGAGGCACCGTCCAGTTGAAGAGGCTACCTGGGAGACCGAGTGGGAGATGCGGGAGAAGTTCCCCAGCTTATGTGAGCCCTCAGGTACTTCTTGACTCTTACTTTCATAGACGGAAGTCCTTTTAGTAGTGGATGTTGTAATGACCCTTCAGATTATTTGCGTGTTTGTGCCTCTTTTCTGTCTGTTAGAGCTTTCCTGTAGAGACCCCAAGTCATTTCTAACTTGTTGTCGCTATAGGTTCGGTCGCCTGGTCGCTCGTTTGGTTTTTATGCCTGTTTTCCTGTTCGGGAACTTTTAAACCTTGAAAAGTTGATTTCGATCATAACTTTAGGTAAAATACCTCATATGGAAATTTTGACAGTTCCATCAGCTCCGAAGCGGCCAAATTAGGCTAGAAGCATGGTTGGCCTGAGTCCCGAGGCTTCTGGTGTGATTTTGGAGCCAATTAGCTCTTTAGCCTTTGAGATTTGGCTTAAAGTTGACTATGGTCAACATTCTTGGTAAACGCACTTGGATGGAAATTTCATCAGCTCGATTAGCTCCGGAATGCCGAGGTTGGTCTAGAATGACCTTTCGTTCGCTTCCCGAGGCTTTCGATCTAATTCCGAGGCCCTAGGTAGAAGTTGGCTAAATTGGCACTTTGGGTGTGGGACCCAATTTTTGTCAAAACGACCTCATATTGAAATTTCGACCTCATGCCTCCCCACCAATACACATCCCTCAAATCTCTATACATTTTGGTGGAACCGGGGTGGATGGAGTAGGAAGAATTATGAGCCTCCTCAAGAATTTTCTCCCTCAAACCATCAACACAAGGCACACACAACCTACCTTGGTACCTAAGGGCACCATCTCCCCCTTGGGAGAAAACTTCCACCTTGCCCTCTTTCACCAAGGCCTTCAATTCAAACAAGGAAGAATCAAGATCTTGTTTTGCTATCACCTCATCAACCAAGGAAGACCTAGCACCATCAACAACGACCACACCACCATTACCAACCTCTTCCAACCTAACCCCCAACCTAGCCAACCGATGTACCTCCCTAGCCATTTCCCTATCACCAATATCAACATGAGCTAGGCTACCCATAGACACCCTACTCAAAGCATCCGCCACCACATTAGCTTTACCGGGATGATAATGCACACTCATATCATAATCTTTAAGAAATTCTAGCCACCTTCTTTGTCTCAAGTTGAGATCTTTTTGGGTGAAGACATATTGGAGGCTCTTATGATCGGTGAACACATCGACATGTACCCCATACAAATAATGACGCCAAATCTTTAAAGCAAACACCACCGCGGCTAATTCAAGATCATGCGTAGGATAGTTCTTTTCATGCACTTTGAGTTGTCTAGAAGCATAGGCTATCACCTTACCATTTTGCATTAGGACACAACCCAAGCCAACTCTAGAAGCATCACAATACACAACAAATCCCTCAAGCCCATCCGGTAGTGACAATATAGGAGCGGACACAAGTTTATCTTTCAAGGTTTGAAAACTCCTTTCGCACTCGTCGGTCCACTCAAACTTAGCCTTCTTTTGTGTCAACTTAGTCATGGGAGAAGCAATAGAAGAAAACCCATTCACAAATCTCCGGTAGTAACCCGCTAAGCCCAAGAAGCTCCTAATATCCGACGGGGTCAATGGCCTAGGCCAATTTCTAATCACATCGGTCTTCTTAGGGTCTACCTTAATACCATCCCCCGACACCACATGACCTAGGAAGGCAACCTCCCTCAACCAAAATTCACACTTTTCATACTTGGCATACAACTTCTCCTCTCTTAATCTTTGCAACACAACCCTCAAGTGACCCGTATGTTCTTCCTCGCTATGCGAATAGATTAAAATATCATCAATGAAGACCACAACAAAGGAATCAAGGTAGGGTTTAAAGACCCTATTCATTAGGTCCATGAAGGTAGCCGGTGCATTGGTCAACCCAAAGGACATGACCACAAATTCATAATGTCCATACCTAGTCCGGAAGGCTGTCTTGGGAATGTCACCCTCCCTCACCTTCACTTGATGATACCCGGACCGAAGATCAATCTTAGAGAAGTGGCTAGCCCCTTGCAATTGGTCGAACAAGTCATCAATCCTAGGAAGAGGATATTTATTCTTGACGGTGACCCTATTGAGTTGCCGGTAATCGATACACATCCTAAGGGACCCATCTTTCTTCTTCACAAACAACACCGGTGCACCCCATGGTGATTGGCTAGGCCTAATAAAACCCTTCTCCAACAAGTCCCTCAATTGTTCTTTCAACTCCTTTAACTCCGCCGGGGCCATACGGTAAGGGGAAATAGAAATGGGTTGAGTATCGGGGAGGAGGTCTATGCCAAAAATCTATTTCCCTTTCGGGAGGAACATCGGGAAGGTCATTAGGAAAGACATCAAGGAATTCATTTACGATCGGAACCGACTCTATAAGAAGGGTTTTGGACTCCACATCCCTAACCCTCACAAGGTGATAGAGACACCCCTTAGAGATCAACTTACGGGCTTTAATGCAAGAGATGAATCTACCCTTGACACCACATTATTGGCTTTCCCACTCAAAGAATGGGTTCACTTGGAATTGGAACTTGACCCTAGCGGGTCTATCATATCAATAGAAGCATAAGTATGCAATGCAACAATTACATCCAAGAACAACATCAAAAATCACTGACCATGTTCTAATTCCACAAGATCACAAGGCAATATTTTATGCAAGATGCAAATAGGACAATTTCTATAGACCTTCCTAGCAACAATATATGAACCAATAGGAGTAGACACCTTATATGACTCACGCAACAAGTCGGGCTCAACATGAAACTTTTTGGCAACAAAGGGGGTGACAAAAGAAAGAGAGGCACCCGGATCAATTAGTGCATATACATCCAAGTCAAAGATTTTCAACATACCGGTAACGACATCGGGGATTCATCGACCACTTGCCTCCCATGCAAAGCATAAAATCGATTGTGCCTTGGGGCACCATCTTGTCGGCCCCCTCTCCCCAAAGGAACCGCATTGGCACCTTGTGGACGGACCTCCTTACCCTTGTTGCGATTTCGGGGACAATCCATTGCCTTGTGCCCCATTTCCCCACAACTGTAGCAAGCACCGGTATTTCTCAAACACGGGCCACCATGGCCCTTACCACACTTCGGACATACATCACTAGGACCCATACCACAAACACCTTGGGCCCTTGGAACGTCATTGGCAAACCCCCTATGGGGCGCATGAGAAGACCCTTGGCCTTGATGAAATCGGCCTCCCCTTCGACTTTGGAACTTGCCCTCAAAACTGGCCCTCTTGGCCTCATGACCCCTCCTCTTCCTCAACTTCTCCTCCTCCATTTGTTCGGCATAGACCATCAAGCGGGACAAGTCCATGTCACTAATCAACATTGCGGACCGGCATTCTTCACTCACTAGGTCGGACACACCCATCACGAATTTATTCATTCTAGAACGTGAGTCGGCAACCAAGTGTGGAGCATATCTTGAAAGTTGGTTAAACTTGAGGGCATACTCCCTCACACTCATAGATCCTTGTTTTAAATTCATGAACTCCACCAATTTAGCTTCCCTAAGCTCTAGAGGAAAGAATCGATTAAGGAAAGCCGTTTTGAACTCTTCCCAAGGCACCACATAGTTTGCCCCCTTCTCTTTCTCCCATTGGTTGTACCATATTTGGGCCACTCTTTTTAGTTGGTAGGCCGCCAACTCCGCCTTATTTTCTGACCTCACGCCCATGATAGCTAATATCTTGTGGACTTCATCAATGAACTCTTGAGGGTCTTCATCTAACTTAGACCCATAGAATTCTGGGGGATTCATCCGCACGAAGTCTCTCAGCCGAGATGCCGGGGTAGGAGCCTGAGGGGCTTGGGTCCCGTGGTTGGCTTGATTAGCCATAGCTTGTGCAAATAAAGTAAGGCATCCCGAAGATCCCCATTGGTCGGTTGTTCCTCGGGGGTGCGCGGGCTCGTCTTCCTCTTGTATTAGGCATGATCTAGCATAGCAAAGAACAACCGTTAGGGAAGAACTTAATTCAACTCTACAACACGACTTAGAACATGGAGAAGGGAAACATTTCCTAAAACGTCTCATAGCCTCCTACTCATAGTTGTTGGTGCCACAACACAAATCCATGAATCGGACTCTAATGAAACTCGGTGTGTTGGACTCCCGAGGATCATTCACTCTAGTGGCTCTGATACCAAGTTTGTCACGACCCAAGCTTAGGGCCTAGATGTGACCGGCGAATGGGGAACCCGAAGGAACCCCAAACAAGCCTCATAGCGTATCATTACACATCCTTGGTCGCGAAGCAATTAAATGACCATAAGCGATAAGCATAATCAAGGGGGAAATCGGGACTAAGGGAGCAAGAGAAAAAAAGAAATGATACATAAATACCATAGATGAGTCAAGCTCAAGCATAATACACAACTTGTCCAACACCACCTCTAAACATGAGTACTTAGCGGGGGCCAAGATAAACTACCGGGCTCACCCTCATAGTCAAAACATAACTAGAAAGGAAAAGTTTTATACATAGCAAAAGATCATGAGCAACGTCCCCGAAATGGAGGACTCACCAATAACCACTATAGAAAATCGTACTAGCCACGCGGAAAGGAGGATGTCAACCGGTGCTCCGTCCCTACATGGTGAACAATCATGTAGGCAATAGAGTATGCCGTTAGTACATTTGAATGTACTAAGTATATGGGATGCAATGCAATGCTACATTAGATGGACATCATAGGAAAAAAATGCGTAATCATACCCGATAAATAGCATATTAATGAAATGATATGTATAATGATGCTTACATAAAAATCATATTTAGTGGAACGTAGTACATGTGTGGCGAGTGACCATCAATATAGTATTTCCAAGGCCTACCACCCCCTTGGAGAGGCGAAAGAGGTACAAACCCTCAATATGGTTACACGGGCCTACCACCCCCCCGAGCTAGGGACCAAGGTACAAACCCCTCGATATGGTTATACGGGCCTACTACCCCCCGTACTAGGAAACCAAGGTACCAACCCCTCGATACGGTTATACGGGCCTACTACCCCCGGTACTAGGCTTGGTCGACTCACAACACTTATATAGAGAAAATCATATACATGTGTCCATTTCATCATCATTTCA
>JAGDQO010001843.1:0-296749 GCA_018342035.1 Solanum appendiculatum
TTTACACAAGACTATGCAACTCCAATTTACCTCGTTGGATGCACACCAACATATCTTTCGATTAAGAGCACTATTCAAGTCATCGATATTGAACACGATCGACACTCAAAAGTACAAGAGAACAACAACCACTAAATAGGCACAAAATCGTAAAAGATAAGCAAAGACAAAGAGAGGTGTCACTAGAACTCAAACCCATATCATATAGTAAAAGAAATATCCAAAACAACAAAACAATCTAAGTAGCAAACAACCAAAATAGCACCACCACACCAAAAAGGTAAAGCAGTGTCCTCAATGCGAAAAACATACAAACAAACTAAAGATAACAGAAGTGCAAAAGAGTCCCCCTATCCCGCTAAGTTGGGTTGTATCCTCAGCCTGGGCATCAGTGCCCGGTGTGATCTCCACAGGTGGTTAAGTCCCACTCGACCTAATCATCGATGTATCATGGAGAGATGTAGCAGTAGCAGCTCAGACCAAATCTCCCTCTAGGTCCTCCAGGTCGGCATACACCTCTCTATCCTACATGGCAAAGTCCTCCTCATCAGTCTCAGGTGCATCAGACACACCGTCATCATCGGTAATCGGAGCAACACTAGTGGTGGCAGGTGGAGGATCATCGGCTCTCGTATCATCGGACACATCTACACTCCCCCAAAGCATGGTGATGTCGGTGGACTTCAGCTCATCCACATCTTTCCTCAAACCGATAATCTCTGTGCGGATGGCCTCAACTCTGTGGAGCTACCCTCACGCTGCTCACAAGCCTCTACTCTAGCTGTGAGGGCCGCTAAAAGCTCTCCATGTGATGTGATACGTCGGCGCTGATTGGCCAACTTAGTACGGATAGGGCCAAGGGCGGCAGCTAGAGCCCTCTAAATCATCCCTGAGACAACTGCCTCAACCCGAGAAGCTCGTACATCTGCTGAATGGGCCAAGTGCCCCATTTTGATTAGCATGGCCTGAGTCAAAGGCCGGGGGGCTAGGAGCTGAAGTTGGGGCAGATAAAGAAGAGGGACCCAGTGTAGGAGTGGAGGTAGCAAGAGTATTTGGAACAGGCGTACCTGACGGCTCAACTGCGTGAGTGGGAGAAGCCTTCTCCATGGCATCGACATCCACAGTCGGAGACATATCAAATGGGGGCTCCTCCTCCTCTCAGCCTCGTCTTTCTGATACTCAGCCTCAATCTTTCGGATGTCATAAGATGAGGTCGAATTGACCTCAACACCCGTCTTCTTATCAAAAGGAACACCCGCTTTTCTACACAGCTCCCTAATGAGTATCAGGAATGGGAGGGAGGTATGCTACTTCTTGGCTCTCATCAACATCTTGCTCTTGATGATCATCCCTAAATTGAGCAGCTGCCTATCAATAATACAACCCAAAAGTGCTGCCTTCGGGTGCGGGAGGATGGACTCATTCTATGAAGGCATGAGGGTGCTACTCAAGAACCAAACCAATACCGAGCAACGATTTTTAAATCCCGCTTCTCGATGATAACTCTGGTATCTAACCAACGGGGTAAGGCATCACTTATTAATGGTGCCAACCACCCCTTCAGGGTCTCCAAACTCCCTTTCAACTTATCTTCCAAGGAGTGTACCTATAGGTGCCACCCAAAACGTCATTTATCTCTATCTGTCTACTCCTAACCTTCTTACCCCTCACGATGACAAAGTCCATAGGCTTCATAGATTGGGCCAATTTCTTGACCCTCGGGACTAGGCCGGAGTAGGCAGCATAGAATTCGTGAACCCATGTAGGGACATATGGACTCCGGGGCTTTGTGAAGATTTGAAAGTTATGCACCCGGATAATCTGTCAGACTAAGGGATACCTATCCACCACTCCATCAATAGATAACCTCTTCTCCTCAAGTATCATTCGTGCGCCCACGGGCCTTTAATCTATTCATGGACCTCGGAAGCTGGGCCCGGGCCGAAATCCAGACTAGAGCAGTAGGAGCAGGATCTGAGGTAGTCGAAAGCTCAGGTGTAGAAGAGGAAGTGTTGACCCTAGCTAGGGGGTCATGCAGACTCTCGAACCTCAACTCAGCGCGGGTCCGTTTAAGAAGTTCCCCAATAGGAGTCTCGGACTCCTCATTTTCAGAGGTTCCTGACTCTATGGAGGTGAACTGTATAGACTGCTCCTCACTCTCTGAGGAGGACTTTTCTACAACCTGTTTCTTTCCTTTCCCTTTTGATTGAGGTGCGGGTTGTTTCGGTTTGATTAGTCGCTCAACCTCGGAGGCAATCTCTATGCCCTTGGTTCTCTTCTTAGGAGGCTTATGAGGGACAACTTCGCGGTGAGGCATGCCTATTAAACAAAAACAATCAAATACAAAGATCAATTAAAATGAGATAGAAAAGAAATTTACACAAAAATATGCAGAAATTCTCACCGAACCGATCGGCGAGTCGCTTAAGGCTATTAGGCGAGCAAAAGAGGCATCGCTGAAAGTGACAGAACCAGCTCAGGCAAAATGCATGCAAAAAGGGCTATAAAAAATCAACTCGGCGAGTCACCGAGTTCACTCGATGAGCAATGGGGGGTTCGCCAAAAGTTACAGAACACACACTACAAAGTAGCTACAAAAAGGCGATGAGCATGCAAACGGTGAGTCGCCGATAGGAACGGCGAGCCTGACGTAGCTTGTCGAACCGACCTAAGGCAACAAATATCTTAAAAATTATACAATTTTTCAACAAACAGCCCAACACGCAACAATTAAAGCTCAATTATCAATAAGTAGCCTATACCCATGCCCAATTTTACCTCGGAGTACTCAGACTTCCCCAAAATCGGACCAAAAACAAAAAAAATGATGACTTTTCCTTAAGAAAGACGTCACCCAATCTATCATTGGGCAAAATTAAGCCATTCGATTGAATTTGGGGGCTACTTAGACTTCACCCAACATCAAAACAACAACCCACAAGCAATTAAACAGAAAACCAAATCCCCAAACGAAGCAATCTCACAATATATCATACGATTACTCAAAGTAGGACATCAAATCAATGAAAGAAAATCACAGCAAACAAGCACACATAAAATCAAATACCCAACCATTCACAATTTGGTTTTACAATTAATGGGGTTCAAAAATAAAAAAATTATCGAGAACTAACCTCAAAGCCGAAAATATCAATGCACACACAATGAAAATAGAGTTGGGGGCACGCCTAATGCACTTCAAGACCAATCAACAAGAAGAAAGAGCAATAAAAAATGCAAAAGTGTGTGGGTGTACAAGTATAGGAGGCAAATTTCGAGAATTATGAAAATTAGAATTTGAATGGATTAAAAACTCTTCAGTTCGTGCCCCAAGGGGCGATGATAGTAACGTCACCTTTCCACTTGACGATGTGCCGAGTGGTACCTTCTCTCACCGAAGGTTACAGGAAACTAAGCCAACATTAAAGTCCAGAAGGCGAGATAGATCGGGCTCGCCGATCAACTCGGCGATGCGCCGAATGAAACAGATGCTCACCTAATATACCAGTGTAGCTTGCAACTTCAGCCTTCAAGTTCTGATGAATTTAGGCGATCCCAGGGCAGATGGGCGATGTGCCAAATGGTGCAACCCCTCGCCTAATTGCCAAATTTTGAAAATTCCAACTGCAACCTACACATCCAACACACGTTATTAAAAAACAATAAGATAGAGCTTGGGTTGCCTCCCGAGAAGCGCCCTATTTAACGTCGTGGCACGACGTGGATATGCATTCAAGCATCATCCAAGTACACCACATCAATCATTCACACAACGGGACCCTCTCCGAAATAGAGCTTCAGCCTTTGCCTATTAACTTTAAAGATCGTATCATTCTCACCCTAAACTTCAATAACTCCATTTTCAAACATGCGATTAACCTTGAAAGGACCTGACCATTTGGACTTGAGCTTACTCGGGAATAGCCGCAAATGCGAATTGTAGAGCAATACACAATCGCCAACCCGAAACTCCCTATGAAGTATTTTGGAATCGTGCCATTTCTTTATTTTCTCTTTATAGAGAGCAGCACTTTCAAAAGCGCGTAGCCGAAAGTTCTCCAACGCATGAATTTGGTCAACCCTACTCTTGGAGGCAACATCCCAATTCAAATTAATAGTCTTCAAAGCCCATACGGCCTTATGCTCGAGTTCCACCGGGAGATGGCATGATTTGCCAAATACTAACTGATATGGTGACATACCAATTGGCATTTTAAAAGCAGTGCGGTAGGCCCACAAAGCATCCTCCAACCTTCGCGACCAATCTGAACGATTTGCATTCACGGTTTTGGCTAAAATTTCTTTAATTTCCCGATTAGATACTTCAACCTGCCCACTTTTTTGCGGATGGTAAGGGGTGGCAACCTTGTGCTTTACTCCATACTTGGTCAATAACGATGTAAACAATCGGTTGCAAAAGTGTGAACTCCAATCACTAATAATCGTCCGTGGTGTGCCAAACCTTGTAAAGATATACTGCTTAAGGAATGCAGTCACACTTCTCCCTTCATTGTTGGGTAAGGCTAAAACTTCTATCCACTTTGACACATAATCAATGGCCACCAAAATGTATTTGTTCCCACAAGAACTCACAAATGAACCTATAAAATCAATTCCCCACACATCAAATAATTCAACTTCAAGGATTGGGGTAAGGGGAAGCTCATGTCGACGGACACTCCTCTTTGCCTTTGACATGGAACACATTTGCGGACAAGAGAGTTAGCATCTTGGTACAGTGTTGGCCAATAATAGCCACTTTGCAATACCTTGGCGGCTGTTCGCACCCCAATATAGTGACCACCAACCGGAGAAGCGTCGCATGAACTAAGTATAGCATCAGCTTCGACTTCCGGCACACACCTCCTAATGATATGATTAGCACATTCTCGAAATAAATAGGGCTCATCCCAAAAATACTTTTTCACATTAAAAAGGAATCTCTTACGTTGATGGAATGAAAGCCCCTCAGGTACAATACCACACACGACTAAATTTGCGAAGTCGGCATACCAAGGAATGGAACCATGAGAGATCATCATGACCATCTCATTAGGGAAAGCATCCTCAATATCCTTGTCACCGGACACCACAACATTCGCTTCGATTCTTGATAAATGATCCGCTACTTGGTTTTCACAACCTTTTCGATCCTTGACATCAAAGTCAAATCCTTGTAGCAGCAACACCCCTCGAATCAGCCTAGGTTTAGCATCCTTCTTAGCCATTAAATAGCGGATAGTTGCATGGTCCATGTGTACCATTGCTTTAGTTCCCAATAAGTAAGCTCGGAATTTCTCGAAACCATACACTACAGCCAACAATTCTTGTTCGGTAACAGTGTAATTCCCTTGAGCCACATTTAAGGTCTTGCTAGAGTAATATTTCGGGTGAAACAACTTGCCTCTAAGTTGTCCCAAGACAACACCCAAACCAATACCACTAGCATCACGCATTAATTCGAATTGATTACCCCAATCCGGGGCAACAATGACCGGAGCCGACACAAGTTTCTCCTTGAGACACTCAAAAGCAATCATACAGGCTTCATAAAAAAAACACGCTGTCATTCTCTAAAAGTTTGCATAGAGGATGAGCTATCTTTGAGAAATCCTTGATAAGTCGCCTATAAAAGCCTGCATGTCCTAGGAAACTTCGGAAACCTTTAACTGAAACAGGGGGTGGTAGCTTGACAATTACCTCAACCTTTGTATGATCTACTTGTATACCCTTCCCTGAAATTTGGTGTCCCAAAACAATCCCTTCTTTTACCATAAAATGACATTTCTCCCAATTAAGCACAAGGTTAGTTTTGACACACCTTTGTAAAACTTGCCCCAAACGTTCAAGGCAATCTTCAAATGAGTCTCCAACTACAGAAAAATCATCCATGAAAACCTCCATAGAGTCCTCAACCATATTAGCAAACATTGATAGCATACACCTTTGAAACGTTGCCGGTGCATTACATAGCCCGAAAGGCATGCGTTTAAATGCAAAAGCTCCATAGGGGCAAGTGAAAGTCATCTTGTCTTGGTCCTCTGGGGCTATAGAGACTTGGTTGTACCCGGAATACCCATCAAGGAAGCAATACCATCCACACCTCGCCAACCTATCAAGCATCTGGTCCATGAAGGGCATGGGAAAGTGATCTTTCTCCATTGCCGAATTAAGCTTTCTATAGTCCATGCAAACCCACGAAACTGTGACTGGTCGCATAGGTACAAGTTCACACTTTTTGTTTGGAACCACGGTCATACCCCCTTTCTTTGGGACACATTGAACTAGGCTTACCCACTTGCTGTCCGCAATGGGATAAACCACACCTGCATCTAACCACTTGATAATCTCTTTTTTAAACACTTCTTGCATTGGAGGGTTCAACCTTCTTTGGTGCTCGACGCTGGGCTTACAATCAACTTCCAACTGAATTTTGTGCGTATAAATTCCGGGAGGAATCGCCAATATGTCAACAATTATCCACCCAATAGCTTTGATGTACATTTTCAGCACACTCACAAGTGCATGTACCTGCGCTTCAAGTAAGTCAGCTGCAATGATCACCGGCAAGGTATTGTCAGCCCCCAAGAATACATATCTAAGATGGGAAGGAAGAGCTTTTAATTCAAGCTTCGGGGGTGTTTCAATGGATGGCTTCGCGGGAGGAGTTTCTCTATTCTTCAAATCAATTTCAAGCTTCAAAGGAGCTTTTGAGTAAGAACCTACACCCGATAGAGAAGCCACTATTTCTTCATAATCTTAGATGTCTACCCCATCATAGTTCAACATCACAGCAGCTAATAAGTCACCAATACAAGAAATCTCTCTAATACTAGCTACCGCTTCATCGATAACATCAATAACCGGCACCACTGGATGTCATTGGGTTATTTCATGGACTTACACACATTAAAGGTGACTTCCTCCTCATTAACTCTAAACTTCAAGTCTCCGCTTTCCACATTGACAAGTGCTCTCCTGGTAGCCAAGAATGGTCTACCAAGAATAATAGGGTTCTCGGCATCTATCTCACAATCAAGAACAACAAAATCCGCTGGAAAAATAAACTTGTCAACCCTCACAAGAATATCATAAAGAACACCGATGGGTCGCTTGATAGAACGATCCGCCATGAGAAGTCGCATTGTGGTAGACTTGGGCTCACCTAGCCCAAGTTGTTTGAAAATAGCATATGACATCAAATTAATACTAGCTCCCAAATCACACAACGCTTTTGCAAATTTGAACACCCCAATAGTGCAAGGTATTGTGAATGCTCCCAGATCATCCTTTTTAGCAACCACATATGACATAATAGCACTGCAACTATGGGATACTTCCACCGTTTCAAAGTTCATACTTCTCTTCTTCGTGACCAATTCCTTCACAAACTTGGCATACCCCGGCATTTCTAGTAGTGCGTCCACCAAAGGGAGATTAATTGAGAGAGATTTGAAAATAGAAAGGAACTTTTGGAATTTCGCGTTGTCATATCTTTTCTTCAGCCTTTGTGGAAATGGAGTGTTAACCTTGGGCAACGGCTTGGGAGAAACCGAGTTAGACAATCGTCTACCTTTGATGTATTGGTTCTACCGGCGTTAACACCATTTGGAGAACCGACATTTTTGTTGGGCCTATTATCGTTCACGTCATCCTCAATACCATCATCATCATCACCATTCACACGAGATGGAATTTTACTCCGTTCAGCCCTGTTTTTCTCAACTACATCGCTACCCAAAACTTTTCCACTTCTAGTCACAATCGCCATACATTGAGCGTTCTCGTTCTTTGGATTGGCTAGAGTGTCACTAGGAAGGCCACCAATTGATCTCTGATTCAGCTGAGTGGAAATTTGGACCATTTGAGACTCAAGATGCTTAATGGAAGCAGAGTGAGAAGTCACTATTTGATTTAGAGAAGAAAAATCAGCCTTCATCTCCTTAAGTACTTTGTCTGACCCTTCCACCTTGTGCAAAATACGAGCAAGCATATCTTCAGTTATAAAATTCTCAGGATCAGTCTTTGGTTCGGTCACTTTAGGATGATCATGTGGAGGCACATAATGATCTCGCTCACCATCCCTCCAATTGGCACCTCGATCACGCCACTCGCGATTATCTCTCCAACCACTACCTTGATCTTTGTTCCAACCTTGATTTCCACCCGGCTTTTGATAGCTCGGACGAGAACTCACCATTTGATTCGACACAAATTGGACTTCTTTGTTGTACATGGTTTCAAATGCAGCATCATCTAGGCTCATAGCAACTGTGTTTACGGCTTTTGATCCCACACCCATGACTTGCTTTGTTAACAAGTCCATCTGAGTTATCATCTTGGCCATATTTGCATCACGTTCATGGTCTTTCTCAATTTGCTCCTTGGTCATTTCGACTACAAGAGGTGATACTTGATATTCTCTTGTGTGCCAAGCCCGGTTGATCTTTTTAATATCATCAAGCAAGGTTGATGCAATAGGAAATGGTTGCCTCATGATTCCACCTTGAATCAAACGATCGGCAATAGACTTGTTTACTGAATTAAGGCTACGGTAGAAATATTGCAACAACACATTTTCAGGCAACCCATGAGTAGGACATTGTAGAAGAAGCTTTTGGAATCTAAGCCATGTCTCATGGATTTGTTCACCATCAAGACTTTTGAAGTTCTGAATACCATCTCTCCACTTCACCATCTTCGAAGGAGGAAAGAATCGTTCAAGGAATGCTTCTGTTAGCTCCACCCAAGAAGTAATTGAATCTCTTGGTAATTCAGCCAACTACTCCATTGCTTCCCTATTCAGAGAAAAAAGGAAACAATCGAAGTCAAATTGACTCTTGAGAGATGTTCTTAAAGGTGAAAGGGCTGCACACATCCAAGAAATTCTGAAGATGTTCATGTGGATCCTCATGAGCAAGTCCTCCAAATGATCCTTTGATTTGCAACAGCTGAAGCATAGTTTCGGTCACATGAAAGATGGAATTACCCACAGTAGGGGGCAAGCGTATAGCTCCAGCACTTCCCACTTGAGCTACATTGAAGTCATTCAGATTACCAATGTCATCATTCACATGACGTATCTCATCATTCTGAACCAAAATACTATCAGCGTCACTCATGTTGTCACCTATTGAAAATAAACAACGAAAAGACTAATTAGTAAATTCGACTACAATCAAACTAATTCACTCAAATAAGTCGATATAAGAATTCTAAACGCCATTCCCCGGCAGCGGTGGCATTTTTGATAACGCTCAAATACACCTATCACGATTCAAGATGTAAGCGGTCTTTAGCAATATAAACCCAACAAGGAGTTGGGGTAGATCCCACGAGGAATGGGACTAAGTTCAGAATTCAAATACGAAGTATTAGGGTGATCTAGCTTTTTGTAGGTGGAAGACAAGTGAAATGGTGCATAATGTAAATTGACGAAGTTTTAATTATCAAGTAAGATGATTTTCAAATGAATGATTTCAATAAAACACAAGTTAAAAAGGGATTTAATCAATGGGAGAAGGGACCTTAGGGATGTGTGAATGTTCAACCACCAATTTCACTAAATGGGTAATTACCAATTGCCGAATAATGTTGATCTATAATGGGTAGGCAAGATTATCACTAAGATAGCTATTTTGCAACCAACTACCATGCTTTCAATTGGACTTTACCAAACCCCAATAGGCTAGACAATCAGAGCACAATCTTATGCCTTAATTAAACCCATTTTAACAAGCTGAGTAGTACAAGTAAGAACTCATACCATTATCAGAAGTCAATCCCACTCAAATGAATCTTCAACACGCATACAAAGAGATATAAGCTAGAACTAAATTTTCAACTTTAATTCATAAGATAAAAACATGGATTAACAACTTAACCCATTCTAAATCAACAAGTAATTCAGCAATTCATAAGACCCATAAGCTAATTAGGTGATTGAACACATAATCACACCCCTAAGGCATCGGGGTTATAGCCAATCATAATGAAAGTGAAGAGATGGTTACCAAAAGCATTCTCCATTGACTTTCCAAATCTTCACACAGCAGAAATAATCAACTAAAAGTATACCCAATGTTAGAATCTCTCCAAAACTCAAAAGAATAAATCTCCAAGAACAAAACTAAGTATTCTAAAGTGCAATGTACTTCTTTGTCTCAATACAATTTTGTTCCATCCTCTCTCTCATTTAAAATCTTATATTTATACTTCACAAAAGTTTCCCAGGATTTTGAATTTGAGGTCCAGTCGGGGCTCGCCTTTCTACTCGGCGACACGCCGAATTGCTCAATCTCGCCTTTTTGTTTTATTACTTCAGTGCTGATTTAATTCTGCAACTTTAGGCGATGTGCATCGAGGATCGCCATTTGGATCGGCGATGGGCCGTCTGGTCTCTCAGCTCGCCGTTTTGACTTAAATTTTTCCCTTGATTCCTGGAACTTTACGCGAGGTCTTGTCCACTCGGCGCATTGCCGAGTTGACTTTGGCGAGCCTCAACCTTTTAGTACCTTCAATTTTTGCGCTTTTTGACTTCCTTTTGCAATATATTGGCTTCATCCCATTCCTTGTCCCACATGCTGCACACAAATGATTTTACATTAGTTATAGGTGCAAAATATGTCATTAAGGACACTAAATTGGCACAAACGAAGCTATAAATGAGTCAAAACTACCGACTCATCAAAATTCCAACTACGAACCGAAACCACCTACCCACTCAACCTAAACAACCAGCCAACTCAACCCAGTCATGGTCTGACTTCCACATCGGGCTGCCTAGTCAGATAGCAACTCTCTGAGGCCCTGCCCTTGCTAGTTGAGTGCATAGGGGGCATAACAACTCTTCCCGAGGCCCTAATATCTAATTGCCTAATCAGCTAACACTCCCGGGGGCCCTGCCTTGCTACATAGCAACTCCTGGGGCCCTGCCCTAGCCAGTAGAGTGCACAAGGCATGTCGACTCTGAAGAGGACCTCAAATATCTTTTATCCAATTGCCCAGCTAGCTAACACTCCCCGGGCCTTACATAAACAATAGAGCGTGTGGGGCGTATCAACTCTGTAGAGGATTTCGAATTCCAAGCCACCATGGATCGCATTCCACCACCAACAACATCACCACAGAACCGACCTCGAGATGCCTAAACCCAGGGAAACACCATGCCTCTGAAAATGCATTGGCACCACAGAAATGGGGAGAGAAGCCAGAAGATCACAACAATTAAAAGCCAAGCTAGGCTCATGCTATATGACTCAAGTTTTCTATTCCGATCTACAAGGACCTAGTCCATCCGAATCGATGTCGGATACATACCAAAGTCAAAAAATATGTGCATGGGTCTAAGGGAATACTAGCCTAACCTAAACTAAGGCCGAAAATATAATCCAACATAATAAAATAGCCAACAGATATTCTGCATGCAACAGCACATAAACAATCCCTCCAATAGCATGATACTACCTCCAAAACAACCCAAAATTTCATCCTAAAGCATGGTTTCTGAGAAGAAGAGAAGAAATACTAGTTTCCCACCCCAGATTCACACAAATCAGCATGCATTCACACAATCTAGCTCAACCTAAAAAGAAGAGAAGTCGTAACCTACCACAAGGCTAACCGCGCGTGCTCAAAATCACTCCGCCGGAGCTTTTCTCTTCCGAATGGCCTCAAATTGCTACCACACTATCAAAAATAGAATCATAGCATTAGTACGGTCGTTTATACACTAAAATCATCAAAATTGGAGACGGACCAATTTAGGAGTAAAAATCAGAAGATATGGGATCTGCTCCGGAAATCTCGAGATTGACTCCGTAAAAAGATCCTAGACCCTCCCCCGAACTTGTGTTCCAAAATAGAACATAATTCAGTGCCCGAAACAGCCGACACCCAAGAAAACAAAACATCCAAAACTTTACAAAACAATCCTAAGGCAGCCACTTACGCCTCAAATTCACTGAAATAGGGGCTCACCCAACGCTATCTGAACCAAAACATACAAAGCCTACACAATTCCAAACACCTAGGACTTTGAATCACCAAAAACCGACTAAAAATGAAGATGATGTCAATTTCTCAAACTTACTAAAAAAGTAAACCCGACTGCCCCATATATACTTAAGTGTCAGTCACAGATGACCTCCGCGAAAGTGGCCAGGGGCCTGCGGACGCAGAGGGAAAGAAACAAAACCTCCGAAAATGCGGCGGAGGGCCCGTGAACACGGAGAAGAGGAACCTACACCTCCGTGAACGTGGATACCCTTCCGCGAATGCGAAGAGGAAACTCCTTGAAACCCCAGACCTCTTCGAACGCGGAGCTCTGTCCGCGAACACGGAGAAGAGCAACATAGACCTCTGTGAATGCGGAGCTCTATCCACGAACGTGGAGAAGGAATGAGGTCTGCATCTTAGCTAATGCACCAGATGAACTTGGCATTTCCAAAATCTCTGACGGGGTGCTCGGAATTCGTTCGGAACTCCGTGCACGCAAATGATATATGCTACCCCATCAAATTTGATAGTCCAGACTCAATGGTGTAGTCAAAATTTCCATACGAGGTCGTTTTGACTAAAAGTGGGTCCCACACCCAAGGTGCCATTTTAGCCAAATTCCACCAAGGGCCTCAGAATTAGATCAGAAGCCCCGAGAAGCGCATTAAGGGTAATTCTAGACCAAACTCAGCATTTCGGAACTAACTGCACTAACAGAATCCTCATTCGAGTGCGTTTACCAAGAATGTTGACCAAAGTCAACCTTGAGCCAAATTTCAAAGGCTAAAGCGCCAAATGGCCCTAAAGTCACACTAAAAGCCTCGGGACTTGGGCCAACCATGCTTCTAGATTAATTTGGCTACTCCGGAGCTGATAGAACCATCAAAATCATATTTTGAGGTCGTTTACCTGAGGCTATGATCGAAATAAACTTTTCAAGTTTCAAAAGCTCCAAAATAGAGAAACGAGCATAAAATCCAAATGAATGACCAGGTGACCAAACAGTTAGTGTCAGCAAGTCATCAATTATTTGGGGTCGCTAGAGGAACGCTTTAAACGATGGAAAGAAGGCATTAACACACAAATGACCTGGAGGGTCATTATATCTAAGATCAATCTGATCAAGTCACTCACCTTAGACACACAAATCCTACCTACAATCCTCAACATCCCTCAGAATCAAGTACTCTTTCCGTAGCTTCACCCCTTATCGCCTTATCTTGAATGATTCATAATTTCTCATCCTCAAATTGCCTCTCTCAAACCTTCTCAATCAAGAAAGATTGGGCCTCTACAAAGGCAAGAACACCACCATCCTCTAATACCTGTAACCGCAAAAGGTTTTTGGCCATCCTCTGAACATCTCTAGCCAGCGGTCACTCCTCAACTTGTATCGAGGAAAGACTCCCCAAACTAGAAGACTTCCTACTCAATGCATCTGCTACCATATTTTCTTTACTCGGGTAATACAAAATTGCCATGTCTTAGTCCTTAAACAACTCCAATAACCTGCGCTGCCTCAAGTTAAGATCCCTCTTACTGAATTTGTACGGAAGGCTTCTATGATCAGTGAAAACCTCACAATGCACACCATACAAGTAATGATACCACAACTTTAGCACAAATACCACCACTGCGAACTCTAAGTCATGGGTATGATAATTCTTCAACTACCTAGAAGCATATCAATCACCTTCCTGTTTTGAATCAACACGCCACCTAAGCCAACTCCCAAAGCATCACAATACATTATAAAACCCACACCCTCCTCGAGTAGAATCAAAATTGGGCCAAACTCAACAAAGTTTTGAACTTTTGAAAGCTCGACTCATACTCATCGAACCAATAGAAACCCACACTCTTCTAAGTCAGTTTAGTCATTGGGGCTACAATGGAAGAAACACCTACACAAACCTCCTACAGTAGCCAGCGAATCCCCAAAAACTATGAATCTTGGTAAGAGAAGTAGGTCTCATCCAACCTCCAATCACCTGAATCTTTGTTGGATCCACTCTAATATCCTCTTTGGACAACGTGCCCAAAAATACCACCAAATCAATTCAGAACTCACACTTATTGAATTTCTTATATAAATTCTCATCCCTCAACTTCTGAAGTATGGTTCTCAAATGGAAAACATGATCATCCTCAGTCTTAAAATACACCAAGATGTCATCAATGAACATAATCACGAAGAAATCTGGATACAGATGAAAATACCATTCATCAACTCCATAAATGTTGTTGGGGCATTAGTCAGCCTAAATGACAACACTTAAAAGTCATAATGGCCATATCAAGTCTGAAAATTGTCTTTGGGACATTAGACGCCCTAATCCTCAATGGATGATATCCCAATCTTAAGTCTATCTTGGAGAATAATATCGCTCCCTAAAGCTGATCAAACAAATCATCAATGCGTGGAAAAGGGTACTTGTTCTTAAAAGTCACATTGTTCAACTGTCTATAATCAATGCACATCTTCATAGAACCATCCTTCTTCTTCACAAAAAGAACCGGTGCACCCCAAGGTGACACACGAGGGTGAATAAACCTTTTACTCAACAAATCTTCCAACTTCTCCTTTAATTCCTTCAACTCCGTTGGGACCACACGATAAGGAGAAATAGAGATGGGCTTAGTGCCCGACTCTAAATCAATAGCAAAGTCGATATCCCTATTAGGATGAACACCTGGAAGGTCAGTAGGAAATACATTTATAAACTCTCGAACCACTAGAATAGACTCAGTGGAATGTGGTTCGAGACTAGTATCTCGAATGAAGGCTAAGTAAGACAAGCACCTTCTATTAATCAACTGTTGGGCACGAATGAAAGAATTAACATTGCTAGGGTATGTACCAATAACTCCTTTCCAACCCACTCTCAGGATACCAGGCATTGCTTAGGTCACAGTCTTAAAAATACAATGAAGAGGTAAAAAGAGAGCAAATCCATACCCAAAATGACATTGAAATCTACCATTTCCAATATGATCAAGTCTACCTAAGTGTCATACCCCACCAAAGTAGCATGAAAGAATCGATACACTTGATCCACCACTAAGGGCTCAGCCATGGGGTAGAAACACGAATCTGCATAGACATACAATCACACATCAAATGAAATCTAGCAGCAAAGTATGCAGACTCATAAGAGAATACAGATCTCGAATCAAACAATATAGACGGAGATTGATGGCAGACCATGATGATACCTATAGTAACTACATATGAAGGCTCGACCTTGGGTCTCATTGGAAATGCATAACACTGAACCCCTCTACCACCTCTAATCTAAGACACACCTCTACATTTGATCTTCTGAACCATCGCACCACTACCACCCCTACCAGGCATCCGATCACCTCTACATGTATGAGCTCTGCCTCGACCTCTAGTCTGAGGTGCTGGTGATCTAGTAGGAACTGAAGAACTAGGCTTGGGTCCTCCCCGACCTTGAGTAGGGCACTACCACATAAAATGATCCAGGTCTCCACAACCATAACAATACCTCTAAACCGAAGGCTGATGTGAGAATTCAGAGTAACCAATATAACCACCTTGGCCCACCAGCCTATGCTATGAACTTTGAGAACTTTGACCCAAACCATAGGGACCGCAGGTTGTATGACTACCTCTGATGCCTGTGTGGCTGCCTGCACTAATCCTCAAAGCTTGAAGGAACTACCCCTTATGAAGAATCCTCTACTACTAGAAATCTGACCTGAAGTATGGGGCCTCTTATCTGTCATATCCACAAAATCATTACACTCCAACAATTCCGCCTCCTTAGCGGCTCCCACTATGGACTTGAAGGAAGCCCTCTCACGAGATGCTCTAAATATCGCAGAATAAATAGAGATAGGACAATCCTTTCACAAACTGTGACTCCTCTCTGCCTCATCCAGAATAATAGCTAGGGCATTTCTAGACAACTGATAAAAATGAGTCTCATACTCTGCAATTGTGAGGCTCTCCTTTTTCAAACTCTCAAATCTCAGTCTACTCTTCTCCCTCACATTCCAAGGGACAAAACAGTCATAGAAAGCACAAGCAAACACCTCCCATGTAACCGATGGAGATCCAGCCAGTATAAATCCCAAATGAACTCTCCACTACTCCCTATCTGGGCTACAGAACTGAAGTGCAATATAGCAAACTCCACGAGACTCAGCCAAGCCAACTGTCTCAAGAAACTCTTAGCATGTGGTCAAGAACTCATGCGCATCCTCCCTCTTTCCACCTTGAAACTAAGGTGGATCCATATTTCTGAACTTCTTATAACAGCATTGTTCATCATCAGACAATACTAGCAAAGGTTTCCCCTCGGCTCTAACTCCCAGTAAAGGATCACCATCGATAATAGTACTTACTGGTGGTTGTTTCCTCAAGACCATAGACAACTAGAACCTGATGTTGATCTGGGGTCTGAGCCCCCACTCTAGTCTGAGAACCTTGAGATGTGCTTGTAAAACCCTCACTCTGAGTAAAATCCCAAATTACACCCAACACTCTCAACAAGGTATCTGAAGCAATGGTGTAGCAACATACTCTTGAAGAACCTTGTCCCCTGTAGCATCGAACTCAGGCTTGGGAGAGGCACCTCTAACATAGTCTCTAGCTTGTGCCGCTGCTTAGGCATGACCTCTCCCCCTCGCACGAGCTCTACCCCTATTACCCCTAGCAAAGGTCTCAACAACATGAACAAAGAGTACCTCCCCTCCTCTACCAGGTGTAGTGATCTAGTGCTAGCCATTTGTCCAAAAGAACATGCGACAACTCAGTACTAGTGAAAATAACCATGCATGATGAGAATGCACAAACAAAAGGAAAGTTTAACATTCTTCATAGCCTCTCGAAAATAAGAGACGGACGTCTCCACGATAATCCTTGAGACTCTACTTGACTCGGCTTGTACACACGTGAGACCTATAAACCTGGGGCTCTAATATCATTTGTCATGACCCAAAAACTGGGTGTGATTGTATCTATCTTATCCTACCAAGAGCAATCAGCCTAAATAACCCTTGATAAGGGTAAATGAAAAAGTAAGAAAGAAATTAAGAACTAAAGATAACATAAGTATTGTGGTACTCATAATATAATAACACCTTCTCCAAAACCTGGTGTCACATGTACAAGACACTAAGTAATACAATAGATTCAGAGAAACCATAAGTCTAAATGTCTATAATACTAGAATAGTAGGAACACATAATCAAAAGTATGTGACGTCTGTCGGGATGACAAGTATCAACCTCACAAACTCAAAATATGGGCCTCGGACGAAGATGAAAGAAGAATGATCAAGATGATCTGGGCTCGTAACCTACACAAGTGTAGAAAGTAAGGGAGTGAGTGCCAAAATAACAATGGTTCTCAGCAAGAATCCCTAGCTGACCCTAAGTAAAGTAATACCAAACACAAGTACCCTGACACACCATGATGATGAGGTGCAATGAATTGTAATTCAAATGTCATATAGAGTGATGCATGTCTATCCTATTAATACACACCTGCTTCCTAGCATCACAGGACTCATAGGGGACATATCAGTCCATGAACCTACCCCGATGCTAGCACATCCCTCAAATATCATATAATCTTTGGTGTGGGGGCATCCCTCAAATATAGTATCAACCATGGCACCTTGTACGTTTCTCAAAAATGGTACATCCTCTTTGTTTCTCCTTTTCATCACTTTCACAAAGTACCCATAACAACAATGTCTCATAATCAATGCAATTGGGCATGTTCATATGCATAATGAGAGAATGATAAATTCCACACCAATAACCACACACATAATCATGGCACATCATCGAAACTGAGTCAACATAACCATCCCAGTCACTAGTGGCATATCGCACATTATTATATCAACAAATTCATTTTATCCCGACATGATCATTTCTAATATCCGAACAACATTTGATAAAAAGTATAATATATGAGGATCTTCACCATTCTCCTTTACTCCCAAACACACAACAAGGCATACAAGGTTAAATACACTTAAAAAAGGTCAAAGAGGTCCACTTCCCTTAAAAGAGACTAAAATCAACTCGACACTTGAGTTTTCCCTTTATGATGAGCCTCTGAATCAAAAAAATATAATCAACTATAGAATCCCCATAATGCTAATTTTGGAAACCAAATCCAAATCAACCCAAAAAGCAAATTCTGAGGGCTAAGGATAATTTTGGAATTTTTATAGAAAATCATAATGCCCAACTATTTTGGAACTCACAAGTGAAATCAAATTGAAAAAATGAGCTAAAATCATACTTGAAACTCCAATTTACTCAAAAATATAAGTTAATGAAAAGCCCTCAAAACTTAAGTTCAAAAACAATGATTTGATGCTAAAATCATGAAGAAATAAATGGGTAATGGATGATTGGGGTTAAAATCACTTACCCAAATGTTTTTACTTGATAAAACTCTTAGATATCACCCATCTACCACACTTGCAACAAGTATCATTACCTCGAAACTCAATGCCCCTATCCCTTTCGTTGCCAGCTCCACTCACATCATATCATAGCCTAATCCTTCTATCACAATCTTTCCCCGAATACCAGAATGCAAAAATTTTCACTCCATTCCTTACACACTCCCGCTATACGACCTGTGACAAGAAACCCCAACTTAGCGAACAGATATAAGCAATTCTAACTACTATTATAGAATAGCCCAAACTTCCAGAAATTTCCAATCATCACCTACAATGTTTAACATGTCATCTCAGTCTACACAAGAACCACTTGGCATTTAACATACCAATTCGATCCTCGGGGACCAACACACACGACCATACATTTACTGACGTGGTACCCAATCTAATAATACATGAATATATATATGTACCGGAATGGAACTTGATCCAATAATATATATATATATATATCTGTGTGTGTGTGTGTGTGTGTGCCAGCGTGGCATCTGATCCAATAATAATATATTTACGTACCGGTGTGACACAAAATCCAATAGATATATATGTGTGTCAGTGTTTCACCCTATCATATATATATGTGTGTGTGTGTGTGTCGACATGGCATCCTATCCAATAGATATGTATATATATAGGCCAGCATGGAATCTCATCCTATAAAAACTATACACATAACACAACACAACCACAAAGAAACATAATCACGCATGTACTTTCATGTAACACATACATTGCATACGATTGATAACATCTTTCACTCCACATTATTTCTTTAATCATATATCACACATCATTATTAACAAAGTGATTAACAAGGATATATAACATATACATGAAAGCAACAACCATCACCTATCCGAAGGATTCCTTTTCGAATGTTTCCTGATCATAGTCAAATTTACCCACAGTTATCTTTCCCAAAACACACCCAGCGCCTGTCATCAGTCTAACCACATCCAACCATTCATTCAACCATCCAAACTCCATGCTCGAAGATCTAAGCATGAAACATATCGACAATCACAAGATATTACATGGATAAATACAGGTTTAACTACTTAGTTAAGTAAACCTAGCCTATCTGGGTACCAAGTAGTTGTTGAAAGACTATGAATGCAACTCCTTGGTCCTTGAGGTAAATCTTAGAGAACTTTGGTTGGGAATTATTGGGTCTTACCCTTTATTGCATAGAAATCCCTATCCTCCATTTCCCTCAAGCTTAAAGTGGCTTAGGAGAATTTTTACAGTAACCCTCCACTATTTTATCAAAGAAAAGTTGAAAGAAAAAAAAGAGATCATTCTATCTAGGGTGGATTTTGTCAACTTCAAATTTAATGATTTTGTCGTGTGCCCCAAAATTTTAATTGGCCATAGAAATTCAAGAAATTTTTGGGACTCTACACGAGGTGCATTTAAATAATGATGAATCGGGCCATTATAATAGATATCAATTTATCCCTTGTTCATCCTTGAATGATCATTTGGGTGGAGAGGAGGAAAGACCGATCAGAGAAGACTACTGCAAAACTTAAAATGATGACGATGAATTTTGAATCCCTGCAAACCCTCTAGCATTATTATGTCTCACGTACTCTGTAATTTTAAGAGAGGATTAATTCAATCGCATGAAGCCACAATAAAAAAAATTCCCACACATTAAGATGGACCTTGCAATAACAGTCAGGATGATTCTATAGTAGTGCTTCCATAGCAGTTGAGCAGCTGCTATAGCGGCTCCATGTGGATCAAAAATGGGAATTAGAGAGAGGGGAATGGGTTTTCACTCCCATTTCTCTCTTTCACTTCCTAAACTCTCCCAAACCATCTCCAATCACTTCATTCTGAATGTTCAAAACAAGGTAACAAACATGTTCTCTACTCTTATGCTTTCATTATGTACCTGCTAATTACTGCATGCTAAGATTTGATAGAGTATGATAGAGTCTTGGGTGGAATTTTCAATTTTTGAAATTTTGCACTAGTTTGTTGAAGTTTTTGGAGCATGGGGTTTCCCCTTACGTTAACAATGCTACTAAAGCATTCTAGGCATAAGGATTACAGAGAAAAGGTCAAAAAATGGGTCGAAAATGATGGGGGAGTTGAATGGTTGTTCCTGGATAGAAACCTAGATTTTAGCATGATATAGAAGTTGAAATACCAGATTCTTTCATATTTTGATAGTATGGTACTTTAGAAACACAAATCTACAATAAAAACATTAAAATGAGATTTTTGGACCAAAGGGAACCATTGATGCACCCCTTATAGGTTTAGGACAATGAAAGTTGCTATAGTGGGCTTGCTTTCTACTATAGCGGAGGCCACTATAGCGGGAGGCTACTATAGTGGGAGGCTGCTAGGCAGTCACATCCCTTTCCAGCAAAAATGGATTTTTCATTCAGAAGCTTTTCTTAGTAGATTTTTATTAATTCTAACTTGATACTCGTGCGTTTGCAGATTCATAACTCAAATGGCTACCAATCACGAACAATTTTATCCTTACGTAAGATTCCTCAATGAAGATAGTCGGGAATGATTCATGGACTACTAGTCGATGGGCTTTTGTTTCAAGAGGGCCTTCTGTATACATATGGTAGAGGAGAAGGTACCACCATTCTACAATTGAATCTAGGTGTTTGGCTGGGATCCCTTGTCGACAAAGAGTACAGGGGTAAGGTACATTGGCCCACTACTAAGGGCATTACTAGTGCTTATTTTTCTACAAAGGCACGGAGGTGGTTAGCACTAATAAGCTAGAGGATTCCTCCATCAGGCAACCTTACTAATGTGCCAATCCTTGGGCTTTAGTGATGGCATGTGCCATTAGGGGAACTAAGCTGAATGTTGGGGCACAGATAGTGTCCGAATGGAAGGACTTTTATAGGGGCAGCAAGAAGGGTCCATTCCTTCCTAGGTTGGTGTCCATGCTTTGTAGTCATATTAGGGTACCCGAGGATGATATTGATCGGATAGCAGAGTTGGACCCCTCATTCAACGCCCAACTAGTGAGGAAGTTTCCCGCTCTAGAGCAGAAGATGAGGAGAATAGATGGAGCTGGAGCAGCCACACCACAACAGAATCTGGTGAGGAGGATAATGCCAATAAGGGTGATGTCCGTTCTTCTATGTCCCATCACCTACCTTTTGGTAGTTGCGTGGAGGTAGACATAACTGCTGTCCAGAGAGCTTTAGAAGGTGCCACTACCAAAGCCACAGTCTCACCCTCCACTGTCCAGGAACTTGAGATGCTACACAGGTAGCTAAAATGGGAGAAGAGAAATAACCTAGAGAGTGACCATCAGATGGCCAGGATGTGGAAGGCTATCAAGGTTATCTTTACCTGCGTCTCTCCCCACGAGGAGCTTTCCAAACTTGACCCATAGGATTTTTGAGAGTTCCTTTTTTTGAACGAGCCATTGACTGGGGAGCGATCCCCAGAGGATCTCCCGTTCGATTAGAACACCCCCGGATATGTTAGATTTACTTTTGTTTTGTCCCATTTTAGCATGGAGACATCTTGTACCGCTTCCCTTATTTTGATAGCACATGGATGCTTGCTTTTAACTACTATATCACTGGTATTATATGCTAAGATTGTTTTAAATGCATATTTGTTGTTGCGCATTGATATGAATAGGAACTAGCAATTTAAGATGTTTTGAAAATGAGGGAAAATAGGGGAAAATAGGTCTTTAGGATCTTTCTTGCCTCTGCCCGCTATAGTGACTAACACGCTACTATAGGGGCTGCCGCTATAGAGAGAGCGCTATGGCGGCCTTGAAAGACTTAGCCTAGAAAATTTGAAATTATGCAATGTTTCCCATTCACTCATCAAACAAAAACAAGTTACCATTTTCCCGACTTTATGACTGAACTACACCCAAGGGCCTTTGAATATGACTCCGCATAATCATGAATTTATGACAGAACTACACCCAAGGCATACTCATTTAAACACATAGCTATTTATCATTCACTCATCAAACATAAACAAGTTACATTTTTCCCTTGTCCACAATCTAACAGAAGTTATAAGTGTACCAGATCTAGCTTCGAGTCATATGGAACCTCTAACACCAAGTCAAGTTCAGAGCTTCTCTACTGATTGAGTTTTTTGAGTGAGATCATACAAGGGTCAACATATAATGATCATATCTCTATGAATATTAAGTTTTAGGTGCCTCACAACCTACCAAATTAAAGGTCTATGAGTCTTTTTTCCAACGCCACCAACCGCTAGTCAATCTAAGTCCGGAGTAAAATTGTATAACCGACTTACCAGTGACACGACAAGCTGTAAGTGTGTGATGGGACCTGTGATGGCCCATCACACTTGGATGTCACACAAGACCAGTAGGATAATATTTTGGCCATTTTTGATGGCCTGAGTGACAACCCATTACCAAAGCGACGGTCGGTCACTTACACCATGGCTGAATAATAAACTTTGCAGATTTTGGGTTTTTATGAGGACTTTTTTGTCCTAAACCCTTTGGGGTGTTATCTAAATGGACTTTAACGTGTATGGAATTAGTTTATTATTATTAAACCCTCTTATTCTCAAAAATATCTACGTTCAAGAACTTTAAGAAACAGCAAGGTTAGGATTCATCTTCCAATGTTCTTTATCAAGTTTCATTGCTAATGTAGGAAAGACTATCATAGTAAGGGATTAAGTTCTCCCTCATGCCCTACATCGACGATTTAAGTAGGCAAGATCAAAACTGGGGTTTTTACCCCAAAAGTTCAATATATTTGAAATTATCTTTATATTCCTATTGTTGATTCATGATTTAACTTTAGAGGCTTCATTATTTCTTATCATTAACGACTTCTGATTGTCGTTCATGCTTTATATACATCATTAACCCTTTTTAGCTAAAGAGCTATTTAAAAACCTTGACATACTATTTCATATTCATAATTTTCATGAGTAAATTAAATTTCAAGTCTTAAAGTAGTATTTCAGAAAGCGTTTCAACAAAGCATGAGTTGCTTCAATTTCTTTATTTTCAAAAAGAAAAGCATTGTTAGATTTAAAGAAAGCAATCTTAGATTCGAGAAAGTACAATCAATTCTTCATAAAAGCATAGCCTTTTAAAGCAAATTCAGTATAGTTATAAAGAAGCAACTTTTAGTATTAACTCAAGACAAAGATTATCAGTTTTCTATTAAAGGGGGACCTTTTCCCTAAATGGGATATCATACAGTTATTGAGCATTGTTGCATAATTTTGGGAGTAGTAGTGAGTACAGAGTTGGGTAAGGATTCAGGTAATTCAAACCTGATAACTACACCACCAGTGAAGGATGGGATCATTGTTGTTGATTTGGGAAACTCCTAGGAAAGCCCATGGTAAGGGCTCAGATATTATATCCATTAGTTAAGTTTGTACTATGCCCTGACTAAGTGTAAGATGACTCTGGCAACATGGGAAATACGTTATATCATCATGAGCTTAGGTGATGATTATTGGTTAGAGAAACTCCCAAGAAAAGTGAATTATATTATTTTCATCATTTGCTACTATTGCATACATTTTCAGTTATAAAGCTAGGTTGTTAAAGTACATATGTATGCTTTGCTATTCAGTTAACTATTTTGCAGTTTATATTCAAATTTTCCCTTTAAGCTTAGTATATTCAGTTTAGTCAATTTTTTGATTCAACTATTTTACATATGGTACATTCCGTGTACTAATGTTATTTGGCGCTATATCTTTAAATGATGCAGATTCAGGTATTCAAGATCGGCAGTAGATGTCTCATTAGGATCTTTTTCCACCAGCATTTGGTGAGACCTTCTTGATTTTGAAGGGCTCCAGTTTATCTAGTTTATTCAGTATTTAGTAGAAATTGCTAGTGGGGTATTCAGGTAGGCGTTGGATTTGTCTCAACGCCTATATTCAGTTCATTAGTGGCTTCATAGACAAGTTAGACCAGTCAGACAATTCACTGTTTTCAGATGTTTTCAAACACTTATATTATTATTCATACTTTTAGATAAAGTTGTTGAGATGTTTTGTTAAATCATCTGATGCTTATCCTTTATAAAGTTTCCGCATAAGTTGTTCAACCTTTCAGCCTAATAGTAAGTCAGGTCAAGGATTCACTTGAGACTATAAATGGTTCTGAGTGCCGGTCATGTCTAGGTTGTAGGCTTAGGCAATTATACATAGTCCTTACAGGAATCAAATAGACCTTTAACACATCAAAAAGGGCCTTTTAGGCTTTAATGTAGCTCCGTAGTCATCACATAGCTGTTTTCAGCATCAATATAGCCCTATAGGCATCACATAGCCTTTTGGAAATAAACACAAGCCCATAAGCAATATTACCATACATAAGCAATGTACATACTCCAATAGTCATGTAGGAAACAACAACAAAAAACAAGTAGCCTGAAAGTGATCAATTTAACTTTAAACAACTTATACAAATGATTTCTATATCATTTCAAAATACGGGGTCACTACTAATAGAATATGAATACCATTAAGGGATGAATATATCAACTTAAGCAGAAAATATAGAGCAACTATGCTTTTGAGTAAATCAGTAACAATTATCTAGCCATATCATTTCTATGCTTTAAGGAAACAAGTAGAATGAAGGGAATAGTCTTAACATACCTTTCTAATTGATACCAATGATCTATGAATTTTACCCTATCCCTAGAAAAATTAAAATAAGGTGCAAGCTCAATCAATAGTTAAGAGTACAAAATACAACAACAATCCGACAAAAGATTCAAATTTCCTCTATAAAATACTATTTGCGGCTTAGCAGAGCTAGAATTAACAAAAGGAGAGGCTTACCTTGGTCTCAAGCTCGGAGTACTGCTCAAAACCTCACCACACATTCAAACCCTTAATTACACACCACCCATAGAGTTACACCACAAAATCAATGGGGCAAACTATATAGAAAAGATGAGCTTGTGATGTAGAGCAACTTCTGTTTAATCTAAGAGCATCAACATATATGGAGGATTTACGGTGTTTTACTCTAAATTTTTCAAGTTTTGGGTGAGAAAGTGATTTCAATAACGAATAAGAAGGAGATTTTAATAAGCTCTCCCAACTTAGGGGCCTACTTCATATGCATGCTTGTATATATATATATATAAATTCTTTGAGACATCTTACCCAATTTTTAAATAATTTATGAAAGTTATTTGGGATAACTTATATGACTTCAGAACTTAACATATGATCATTGTAAAATTTGAATACCTTATAACACATCCTTGTTAGAATATTAATTATTCTTAGTCTTATCAAAAGTAGAGGTCTATTCATACATTTAGAATGGCTGGGGTATTTCATCATTCCTTTCTTAGGAACACTCATCCTCAAATCAAAGTCCGACTCTACAAAATTTTGCCAGAGTTTGCTCTATAAATGGAACCGCCCAAAAATCTTAAATGCAAAAAACTATACCCTAGATCCCTCACATGGAGATACAATATTCTATCAAAATGACTACATTGAACAAATATTTAAATAAGGAATAGCAAATACTTGAAATCAAAATTCAAAAGGGCCATTCTATCTCTTTTCTGTTAAGTCTGAAGCTCAACTCAATCCAACCAATGCACTACCCAAGGATATATAATCGATGCACATAAAACAAGTGAAACAAGGATGACATTAACTATCATAGTACACGGTTCACTCTCAGAACTTCATTGATGAGATGTGAAACATCCTGAGGGTGATGCATGCTACTGAAAATAGGGAGTTGATCTTGCTTCTTATCAACTCAGAGATGTTTCAAATGTATGGTATGAATAGTCGTGTCACTACCCAAGGTACCCCGTATATGTGACATGGCGTACAAGACCCCGAGAAGCCTCATACAAGCCACTTAGCATACATTCATACCAGATAATAGAGATTTAAGAGTTCAAAAGAGATTTTCATATAAAAAATTTTAAATGAAATAGCGGAAGTCTACATCTCATGTCTCAAAGCCAATCTAAAATAAAGAACAAGGTTTGGGGACGTAACCCAATACAATCCAAAAACTAAAAAGAAATACATGAAAGAATAAGAACTAGGCTATGTCCTCGGATGGATGAGGACTCACCAAGTCTTCTAGCAATCTTATACTAAAGCTCTAGCCACGAGTGGATGGTGAATCGCCAAGTCTACATCAAAGAAGTTAATATAGGCAAGAGTATGTGTTAGTACAATTAAGTACCAAGTATGATAGCAATGCACATAAAAATATAAAACATGCTAGAATGAGACATAACCATGATATGCAAATGGCCAAGCTAAAACATGATAAAGCATAAAGAGTATGAAGCGAAGCATATACCATGGCCAAAGCAAGCTAAATCATCTTTCTTTTGTTTTCTTTACTTTACTTTACTTCTAATCATCATAGGAACACTTGTGTTCATTAACTTGTGGGGAATAGCCTTAACCGACATATAAGACCTTGTGAGCTATAGACATGAAATCCGGTGTCTGCCCTACACCGAAAGAGGGTTGCCCTACTTGCCAAGGTAGGATCATAACTTCTTAGCTTACGTGCATCCACTAGCTAGTGTCTATCAACGACCATCATCCTATGGTGGCACATAGTTTATGGGACATGGGTAATCACCACTTGTCCACTCGGTGCTAAACATACTTCCCACGGATTAATCTTAGTTCATTTATCATATGTAGACATGGGTAATCACCTCTTGTCTATATTAGTCATAAGTTCATTATTGGTAGACTTGGGTAATTGCCGCTTTGTCTACATTAGGGAACATGGGTAATCGCCGCTTGTCCCTTCATTAGAATAGTTCCTTAAGAACATGGGTAATCGCCTCTTATGCTTTTAATTCATATTGGGAGTATTATGTGAGAAAACCTTTCACAACTCAACCATAGCATCATCATGTCATAACTTTGGCACTTCACTCTCAAAGCACCCTTAACTCATATTTTACTTCATATGAGACATGCATTAGTTCATTAGCCTCTTCTTTACTTAGTTCATCTTGGTCATAAATGATGGATCATAGAGTTCATATGGGCTCATGAAAGTTCAACTCATATCATGCAATTCAAGGCAAGCTCATGCTTAGAAAGCCATAATTAAAACAATTTACCCATGTTTGAAGGAACTCACTTAATTTGGGGAAAAAATCATGCTTTTGACTTGAACATACTTAATTTCGTAAAGTCGTCCTCAATTCATTCATAATTTATGCATAATTTCATAGAGATTTCATAAACTTCATCAATTCATAGCTCAACCCAACAATCAAAGCATAGATTAACAAATTGGGGAGAATTAGCTTGGGGTCATGGGATTCATTCAATCTATACATCAAATCATGTAATTCACACTAGTTCGTGCACTAAGTTACATTATCACGCTAGATCGTGCACTAGGAATCATAAAATCAGCAATTGAAATAAGAAAACCCATAAGAATTGATCAACACCCTAATTCAATTGGGTAAGATTAAACCTTGAAAACCTTGAAGAAAAGGGAGGACCCATTGGAGGAAAGGACTCCTAATGGTGAACACTCTCATACCTCAACAAAGCCCTTAAGAATTTGAAGAAAATTGATGGTCTTCAATAGAGGATCCTAGCTTTCTTCTTCCTTGAAGCTTGAGAGAATTCTTTTTAGAGAGAGAAATATTTGAGAGAGGAGAATTTAGGAATGAGTTAGAATGAATAGAATTAGGCTTATAAAGTATTTATAGGATCTGGGTTAAGGGTATAACCGACCTAGATTAATAGTTAATCAATTAGGGAAAAGACCAAAAAGCCCTTAATTAATAACTGTCGGGGGCAATCGACGGTGGGGACCTACGGACCGTACTGTCCTTCAATCAAAAGATTCAGAGACTTTGTTTAAGGGGCTTGCAACGACTACTCTGATGTACGGCTCGTGGGTCCATCGACGGACCGTACATTGGAGTCGTAGGTCAGTACTTCTGTTTCAAAATCAAGACCAAGTCTGGGGGACACCTACGAGACCTATCTACGGACCGTCAACTGAACGACGACCCATCATTCTACTCCGTAGGTCAAGGTTCAGAAACTTGAAAATCGTAAAGGTTCACAGTTACAATGATGGTCCCCACCTACGGCCCGTCACTCCATCTATGGCTCGTAGGTGGCCTCCGTAGGTCACTGGCTTCAGTCAAATTCTGCATTTTTAATTCTTTGGAATCTTGGGTTGTTACAATATCTCCCCCTTGGGAACATTCGTCCTCAAATGAGAAACAAGACATCATGAGAAAGGTAATAGACACGGACTAACAACCCAACCTAGCATGCAATCACATAAAAGCACATATCCGAGGAGGAACATCAACTCCAAGCTAAAGCATGTTCAACACATAATTTCATGAAGAATTTATGCAACTCATACTCAATGCACATAATCATACTAGAATCTTCATGAACATGCATACTCAAGGAATCATGGAAATCAACTATGACAAATGAGACCAAATATGAGGAACTAGGTACCTCAAGCTAGAGTAGGATCGGAAGGAAAGAGATGAGGATAACGGGACATCATATCGGCCTCGGCCTCCCAAGTAGCACCCTTAACTAATTGATTCGTCTAAAGAACTTTTACGGAAGCAACTTCTTTATTTCTTAACTTTCGAACTTGCCAGTCTAAAACCTCAACCGGAACTTCTTCATAGGAAAGACTATTCTTTATGCCAAGATTCTCTAATGGCACTATAGATGTCGGATCTTCAACACACTTCTTCAACAAGGACACGTGGAAAACCGGATGCACCGATGCCAAATCATTAGGCAAATCAAGCTCATAAGCAACCTTACAAGCACGGCTCAGAATCTGATATGGGCCTACATAACGAGGACTAAGCTTCCCTTTCTTCCCAAATCTCATTACACCCATCATGGGTGAAATTTTCAAGTAAACCCAATTATCAACATCAAATTCTAAATCTCTTCTTCTAACATCGGCATAGGACTTTTGCCGACTTTGACCCGTTTTCAACCTTTCTCTAATAAGCCAAACTTTCTCCATAGCCTCATGCACCAACTCTGGGCCTATCAAGGCAACTTCACCAACTTCAAACCAACCTATAGGAGATCTACACCTCCTACCATAGAGAGCCTCAAATGGAGCCATACCAATACTAGAATGGTAGCAAAGGCAAGTGATCATCCCAAGTACCCTTGAAATAAATTACACAAGCTGTCAACATATCTTCCAAAGTTTGAATAGTACACTCCGCTTGCCCATCGGTTTGGGGATGAAAGGTCGTACTAAGCTTAACACGAGTACCAAGACCTTTTTGGAATGACTTCCAAAATTGAGAAGTGAATTGTGCACCACGATCGGAGATAATGGATAAAGACACTCCATGCAGCCTAACCATTTCCCTCAAGTACAACTTAGCATAATCCTCCGCCGAATAAGAAGTCTTGACGAGAATGAAATGGGCTAACTTCGTCATCCTATCAACAACAACCCAGATCGAATCATATTGTCGCCTAATGCGAGGCAAACCAACAATAAAATCCATATTCACATCTTCCCACTTCCAAGTAGGAATACTAATATCTTGGGTCAAACCTCCCGGCTTTTGATGCTCGACTTTCACTTGTTGACAATTAGGGCACTTAGCCACAAATTCTGCAATATATTTCTTCATTCCGTTCCACCAATAGATCTCTCGTAAATCACAGTACATTTTTGTAGCTCCTGGGTGGATGAAATATCGAGAACTATGGGCTTTCGATAAAATATGTCCTCTTAAGTCATCTATGTTGGGGACACACAAACGACCTTGATAGCGAAGCACACCATCTCCCCCTTAGGAGAAAGCCTCTATGGACTTTTTGAGTACTGCTTCCTTCAATTCAACCAAGATAGGATCAAGATCTTGCTTAGCTTTCACATCATGCACAAAAGAGGATTCGGAACCATTGTGAATCGTAACACCACCTTTAGTAGAATCAATCAACTGAACGCCCAATCGGGCCAAACTATGAACATCACGAACCAACTCTTTATTACCATCCTCAACATGAGAAACACTACCCATAGATAATCGACTAAAAGCATCCGCCACCACATTAGCTTTACTAGGGTGATAGAGAACACTCATATTATAGTCTTTTAGCAACTCGAGCCACCTTCTTTGGCGAAGATTCAGATCTTTCTATTTGAACACATATTGTAAACTCTTATGGTCAGTAAAGACATGAACATGTACCCCGTACAAATAATGCCGCCATATTTTAAAAGCAAACACAACCGCTGCTAATTCTAGGTCATGAGTAGGATAGTTCTTTTCATGCACCTTAAGTTGCCTTGAAGCATAAGCAATAACTTTCCCATTTTGCATAAGAACACATCCTAACCCAATTCTTGAGGCATCACAATAAACCACAAACCCATCGGATCCTTCTGGTAGAGTCAATATCGACGCCGAAATAGGTCTATCTTTCAATTCTTAGAAACTCTTCTCACATGCCTCGGACCACATGAATTTAACCTTCTTTTGAGTCAAAGCCGTCAATGGAGAAACAATCGAGGAAGACGCTTCAACAAACCTCCTATAATAACCGGCTAAACCTAAGAAACTACGAATATCCGAAGGTGATAGAGGTCTAGGCCAATTCTTAACCACATCCGTCTTCTTAGGATCTACTTCAATACCTTTATCGGAGACAATGTGACCAAGGAAAGCCACAGATCTTAACCAAAACTCACATTTACTAAATTTCGCAAAGAGTTGTTGGTCCTTGAGGACTTGCAATACAATCCTTAAATGATTGGCATGCTCATCCTCATTCCTTGAGTAGAGCAAGATATCATCAATAAACACAGTCATGATTATGTCAAGGTATTGTTTAAACACCCTATTCATTAAGTCCATAAATGCGGATGGAGCTGTTGTCAATCCAAACGACATTACCAAGAACTCATAGTGACCATACCTAGTCCGGAAAGCCATTTTTGAAATATCATCCTCTTTCACTCTCAATTGGTGCTAGTCCGAACGAAGGTCGATCTTAGAAAAATAACTAGCCCCTTGAAGTTGATCAAACAAGTCATCTATTCTTGGAAGAGGATATGTATTCTTAACGGTAACCTTGTTCAATTGGCGATAGTCAATGCACATAAGGAGTGAACCATCTTTCTTCCTTACAAATAAAACTGGAGCTCCCCATGGAGAAATACTTGGTCGGATGAAACCCTTATCCAACAAGTCTTTTAATTGCTCTTTTAGTTCCTTAAGTTCCGCCGGGGCCATTATATAAGGAGGAATAGAGATATGTTGCGTATCCAGGAGAAGATCAATACCGAAGTCTATTTCTCTTTCGGGAGTAATACCGGGTAAATCATCGGGAAACACTTTCGGAAACTCATTAACAACGGGGACCGACTCAAGAATAGGGGTTTCAGAATCGATATCCCTCACCCTAACAAGATGGTAAATGCAACCCTTAGAGATCATCTTTCTAGCTTTTAGACAAGAAACAAATTGACCTCGAAACATAGAATTTCCCCCCTTCCAGTCTAGGATAGGCTCATTCAGAAACTTAAGCTTGACCACTCGGGTCCTACAATCAATAGAAGCATAACAAGCATGCAACCAATCCACCCCAAGAATAACATCAAAATCTAACATATCGAGCTCTACTAGATCAACATGAGTGACTCTACGAGTTAAGGAGACTGGGCAATTCCTATAGACTCTTTTAGCCACGATAGATTCTGCAATCGGAGTAGAGACATGAAAAGTATCTAGCAATATATCCGGAAATACATCAAACCGCATTGCCACATAGGGCGTCATAAAAGATAAGGTAGCACCGGGGTCAAGCAAGGCATAAACATCAAAATGAAAAACATTCAACATACCGCTGACCACATCGGGAGAGCTCTCTTGCTCATGCCGAGCTTGAAGTGCATAAAATCGGTTTTGCTTCTGATTTCCACTAGAACTTGATGGATTCTTAGATTGAGCGCGTCGACGGTTATCCTCTTCATTCTTAACCATGATGGGGCAATCCCTTATCTTGTGATCCATCTTACCACAACCAAAGCATGCATTAGAATCGGCTAGACACCTACCCTCATGCTTTCTTCCACATTTAGTACAAGTAGACAATGAAGAACCACCATTATTTCCTCCTTGAGGCTTAGGGTTAGGCACCCTATCTATGTTGAACTTAGGAGGATCATTGGATGAGCCTTAACAGGAGAACCTTTGTCGAAATCTAGGATGACCATGTCCATCGGACCTTGAGTGCGAAAAGTTACCATCACCGGTCCTCGCCCTCTTAGTCTCTCTAGACCTTTCCTTAAGCTTTTCTTCCTCTATTTGTTGGGCATACACCATGAGACGAGAAATATCCATATCATTCACAAGCATAGCGGTGCGGCACTCTTTAACCAACATTTCGGACATTCCCGAGACAAATTTAGTCATTCTTGCCCTAGGATCGGCAACTATAGAAAGACCATATCGAGACAATTGTGTGAAATTCAAAGCATACTCTTTCACACTCATACTTCCTTGTCAAAAATTGATGAACTCAAGCACCCTTGCCTCCCTCATCTCAAGGGGAAAGAACCTATCCAGGAAAGCAACCTTGAATTTCTCCCAATCAAGAGGACCCACATTAACCGCCCTCTCACTCTTTCATTTATTGAACCAAATTTGGGCAACACCCTTGAGTTGATAAGTGGCCAACTCTGCCTTTTCCTCCGGCGTTACACCCATAATCATCAACACCTTGTACACTTCATCGATAAATTCTTGAGGATCTTCCTTAATCTTAGAGCCATGAAACTCCAGAGGATTCATTCTAGTAAGTCCCTTACTCTTGACGCCACCGTACCCACATTTGGGTTCACGGTAGCCACCACCTCTCTATTGGATTGAGTCATCAAGGCTTGAGCCAATAATTGGAAAGTAGCCCTAAACTTCGTATTCGTCACTTGTTCGGCCAAAGGGTCGGCCGAAACTTGAGGAGCTTGAGGAGGAGCTTCTTATTCCACGTTCTCTCCCATATTTCTTCTAGAGTAACCTCTTCGGGTTGCCATATCCTAAAACGCATAGGATAGGGATTAGGACATAGACATATAGAGTTAAACTCTATGGCACGACTTAAGAATGATGAAAGAAGTGAAGTTTTTAAATGTCTTATAGCCTCTCATTCATAAGTGTGGTGCGCTTCACACTCATGAATAAGACTCTACTTGACGCAGCTTATGAGACATCCTAAGATATTTCTAAAACCTTGTGCTCTGACTACCAAGTTTGTCACGACCCAAGGTACCCCCTAGATGTGATATGGTGTACAAGACCCCGAGAGGCCTCATACAAGCCACTTAGCATACATTCATACAAGATAATAGAAATTTAAGAGTTCAAAAGAGATTTTCATATCAAAACTTTTAAATGAAACATTGGAAGTCTACATCTCATGTCTCAAAGCCAATCTAACATAAAGAACAAGGTTTGGGGATGTAACCCAATACAATCAAAAAACTAAAAAGAAATACATGAAAAAATAAGAACTAGGCTATGTCCTCGGATGGATGAAGACTCACCAAGTCTTCTAGCAATCTTCTACTAAAGCTCTAGCCACGAGTGGATGGTGAATTGCCAAGTCCTACATCAAAGAAGTTAATGTAGGCAAGAGTATGTGCTAGTACAATTAAGAACCAAGTATGATAGCAATGCACATAAACATATAAAACATGCTAGAATGAGACATAACCGTGACATGCAAATGGCCAAGCTAAAACATGATAAAGCATAAAGAGCATGAAGCATAAAGCATATACCATGGCCAAAGCAAGCTAAATCATCTTTCTTTTCTTTACTTTACTTTACTTCTAATAATCATAGGAACACTTGTGTTCATTAACTTATAGGGAATAGCCTTAATCGACATATAAGACCATGTGAGCTATCAACATGGAATCTGGTGTTTGCCCTACACCGAAAGAGGGTTGCCCTACTTGCCAAGGTAGGACCATAACTTTTTAGCTTACGTGGATCCACTAGCTAGTGTCTATCAACGACCATCATCCTATGGTGGCACATATTTTATGGGACATGGGCAATTGCCGCTTGTCCCTTCATTAGAATAGTTCCTTAAGAACATGGGTAATCACCTCTTGTTCTTTTAAGTCATATTGGGAGTATGATGTGAGAAAACCTTTCACAACTCAACCATAGCATCATCATGTCATAACGTTGGCACTTCACTCTCAAAGCACCCTTAACTCATCTTTTACTTCATATGAGACATGCATAAGTTCATTAGCTTCTTCTTTACTTAGTTCATCATGCTCATAATTCATGGATCATAGAGTTCATATGGGCTCATGAAAGTTCAACACATATCATGCAATTCAATGCAAGCTCATTCTTAGAAAGCCATAATAAAGACAATTTATCCATGTGTGAAGGAACTCACTTAATAGAGGAAATAATCATGCTTTTGACTTGAACGTACTTAATTTCATAAAGTCATCCTCAATTCATTCATAATTCCTAATGGTGAACACTATCGTACCTCAACAAAGCCCTTAAGAATTTGAAGAAAATTGATGGTCTTCAATGAGGATCCTAGCTTTCTTCTTCCTTGAAGCTTGAAAGAATTCTTTTGAGAGAGAGAAATATTTGAGAGAGGAGAATTTAGAAATGAGTTAGAATGAATAGAATTAGGCTTAGAAAGTATTTATAGGGTCTGGGTTAAGGGTATAACCGACCTAGATTAATAGTTAATCAATTAGTGAAAAGGCCAAACAGCCTTTAATTAATAACTGTTAGGGGCAATCGACGGTGGGGACCTATGGTCCGTAGATCAAATGACAGACCGTACTGTCCTTCCGTCAAAAGATTCAGAGACTTTGTTTAAGGGGCCTGCAACGACGACTCTGATGTATGGCTCGTGGGTCCATCGACGGACCGTACATTGGAGTCGTAGGTCAGTACTTCTGTTTCAAAATCAAGACCAAGTCTGGGGGACACCTACAAGACCTATCTATGGACCGTCAACTAAACGACGACCCGTCCTGCTACTCCGTAGGTCAAGGTTCAAAAACTTGAAAATCCTGAAGGTCCACAGTCACAACGACGGCCCCCACCTACGGCTCGTCATTCCATCTACGGCCCGTAGGTGGCCTCCGTAGGTCACTAGCTTCAGTCAAATTCTATAATTTTAATTCTTCGGAAGCTTGGGGTATTACAAGTCGGAGCAAGGTCATAGTGAGAATTCCACTCCAGCTATTTGGGATAGCTTTGATGAAGATTTTTTAAACCATTTCTTTCCCTAGAAACTGAGACAGGCTAAGGTAGAAGATTTTGTGAATCAAAAGCAAGGTGCTATGAGCTTGAAAGAGTACGGTCTAAAGTTCACCCAGTTATCTCTTATGCTTTGAATATTTTTCCAATGCTCTGCATATGGTTCCATACATGAGAGCTAGAATGGGAAAGTTTGAGTTTGGTTTGTGAAAGCATTTGAAGAAAGAATATAAGGCTGCACTATACATCAACAATATGGATATCTCTTAACTGATGGTGTATTCTTGGTAGGTTGAGGAGGAAAAATAGAAAGATAGAGAGGAACTTAGAGTAATAGGGAAAATTCAGCAGGTCATGAGCCCAACCAACAAAGAAATAGAAACAAAAATAAGTTGTTCTTTCAAGAAAGGTCATTTGTACCTACACCATCAACACCTAATGCACTTGCATCGAGAAAGATCAATGATCAGAGGCTTCACAATAACTATAATCTTAGAGCTTAGAGTTCTCAGATTTAGGGTAATCTATCTTAGGGAGCTACTCAATACCCATCATGTGGCAAGTCCAGTAGGCCTCATCAAGGGGAGTGTCGTGATGGCACAAGTGGATATTTTAAGTGTGGTCGGTTGGGACACTATTTGAGAAATTGTCTATTTATGAGATAGGGTAATAAGATCAACAGTGCTCAATCTACTTTAGAAGCTCCAATAAGTAGGGTTGTCCAGAAGGGCAGTACATCAGGAAAAGGCAGAGGTCAAAACTGTTTGTATGCTATGTCTAGCCATTAGGACTAGGAAAGCTCTCTAGACGTTGTTACTAGTATATTAAAAGTCTTCTCTTTAAATTTCTATGATCTACTTTATCTAGGTGCTAACTTGACTTTTCTTATCCTTATATAGTTGTAAACTTTGGAATTTGTCCCAAACAACTTTTAGAGCCTTTCATTGTTTCTACTCTTATTGGTGAGTCTGTATTTTTTGGCTAAAAGAGTATATGAAATTTCACCATTCCAATCCATCATAAATACACCACAGTTGACCTAATTAAGTTAAATATGGTGGATTCTGATATCATTCCAGGCACGTACTAGTTATATTCTTGTTATACCTCAGTCAATTGTCGAACTTAGGTAGTGAAATTTCAGTTGCTAGATGTGCCAGTCTTAGTGTGTAAAGGTAGTATTGTGATGTCTAAGGGTCATTTCAATTTATACCTTAAGACTAGAAAATTAGTTTCTAATGAGTGTATCTATCACTTAGTTAGATTTAGAGACTCTAGATCTGAGACACCACCCTTTGAGTCAGTTATAGTCGTGAATGAGTTCCCAAAAGTCTTTCTCAATGATATATCTTCCCAGAGTCTCTCCCAATAGGGAAATAGAGTTTGAAATAGATGCCTTTCTCGTTACTCAAACCATCTCTATTCTGCCATATAAATGGCTCCAAGCGAGTTAAGAGAATTACAAAAGCAGTTAAGAGATCTCCTTGATAGGGGTTTCATTAGACCAATTGTTTTACCTTGGGGTGCTCAGTCCTTTTCATGCGAAAGAAAGATGTTTCCCTTAGAATGTGTATCGATTATGCCCGGTTAAACAAAGTCACAATAAATAATAAGTATCTCCTTCCAAGAATCGATGACTTGTCGACCAGCACCAGGGTGCCACTTGTTTCTCTATGATAGACCTCAGGTCTGTCTATCATTAGTTGAAATTTAGAGAAAGTGATATCCTTAAGACAACTTTTAGAACATATATGGTCACTTCAAATTTCTTCTCATGTCCTTTGGCTTGACGAATGCTCCTGCAATATTTATGGATCTCATGAATAGAGTGTTTAAGTAGTATTTAGATATGTTTTTTATTGTGTTCATCAACGACATCCTTATAATCTACTCCAGAAGTGAGGATAAGCATGCTAGTCACCTCAAAATAGTTTTTCAGACTCTAAAAGGTCGTGAGTTATTTGTCATGTTTTAAAAGTGTAATTTTTTGTTGAATAATGTGGCATTCCTAGCCCACATAGTGTCATACGAAGGTATCCAGGTTGACTCTAAAAAAATAGAGGCAATAAGAATTGGACTAGACCCACAATTGCAACTGGTATTAGGAGTTTCTTGGGTCTTACTGGATATTATAGAAGGTTTGTAGAAGAATTTTCATCCATTACATCTACTTTGACTAAGTTGACCTAGAAGAAGTCCAAATTCCAATTGTCTGAGGCCTGTGAAAAACTCTTCCAGGAATTCAAGACTCGTTTGACTACTGCTCCAATGGTATCCCTACTAAAGGGTTTTTTGTGTATTGCAATTCATCCATAGTGGCCCTTGGTTCTGTTTTGATACAGAATGGTAAGTTATAACTTATGGTTCCAAGCAGCTTAAGACGCATGAGAAGAAATATCTGACTCACAATGTCAAGTTGGCAACTGTAGTAATTGAATTAAAGATTTGACATCATCATCTCTATGGAATGAACGTGGAGATTTATTGATCACAAAAGTATTTAGTATGTTTTAAGCCAGAAAGAGTTGAACCTCGGGTAAAGAAGATGTCTAGATTGTTTAAGGATTATGATATGAGTATTCTCTACCACCTAGATAATGCCAATGTGGTTGTTGATGCTCTTAGTGGATTATCCATGGGAACTACAACTCACATGGAAGAAAAGAAGAAAATGTTTCCTGAAGATGTGCATGACTTGCACGGTTGGAGGGTTTGTCTTTTAGACTCTGAAGAAGGTGGTGTGCTTGTTCAGAATGGGGCTTAATCATCCCTAGTGATGGAAGTTAAATAGAAGTAGTACAATGACCCCATCTTACTCTAGTTAAAGGAATAAGTTCATAACATAAAAGGTTATGGCTTTTAAACAAAAGGGAGATAGTGTATTAAGGTATCAATGTGGGTTTTGTGTATCAAATATGGATGGTCTCAGAGATAGAATCATGTTAGAAGCACACAATTTTAGGTATTTGATTCTTCTAGGTTTCATAAATATTACCATGACTTGAGAGAAGTCTACTAGTGGAATGGTATAAAGAGGGACATTGAAAATGTTGTTGTTAGGTTTCCAAAGTGTTAGCAAGTTAAAGTTGAGCACCAAAGTCTATGTGGCATGGCTCAGAATATAGCTCTCCCTGAGTTGAAGTGGGAGATGATCAATATGGATTTCATTATTGGCTTATTGCGATCTCATCAACATCATGACTTAATTTGGGTAATTATAGATGAAATGACCAAGTGAACTCATTTCTTACCAGTAAAGACTACGGACTTAGGTGAGGAATATGTTAGATTGTACATCGATGAGATAGTCACGCTTTAAAGAGTTCCATTATTCATTATTTCATTCAGTGGTGCTCAGTTCATTTCCCAGTTTTGGAAGTTATTTCAGAAAGATTTGGGTTTGAAGGTGAACCTCAGTACCACTTTTCATCCTCAGAAAGATGGTCAGGTAGAGCATACCAATTAGAATCTAGAGAATATTCTTAGGACTTGTGTGATTGATTACAAGATAAGTTAGAATGAAAATTTGTCTCTCATAGAGTTTGTGTGCAATACTAGGTTACCACTTTTGTATTTAGATGGCTCCTATGAGGCACTTTTGGGTGAAGGTGCGGAGCTCTAATTGATTTGTTCGACATTGGTAAAGTAGGATTGATAGGGCTATATTTAGTTCATCATGCTATGGAAAAGGTTAAGACTATTCAGAAAAGCTTAAAGACTACGCAAAGACATCAAAAGTCCTATATTGATGTTAGGCATAGAGACTTGGAATTTGAAATGGACGATTGGGTTTACTTTAAGGTTTCATCCATGAAGGGTGTCATGAGATTTGTAAATAAAAGGAAGCACAATCCCCGCTATTGGTCTATATCAGATATTGAAAATAATTGGTAAAGTATCTTATGAGTTGGAGCTACTCGTAGAGTTAGCAGCAATCCATCCAATGTTCCACATTTCCATGCTTAGGAAGTGTGTGATCATGCCTACGAAAGACGTTGGCGTGAAGGATAACTTATTATATGTAAAGGTTCCAATTAAAATTCTTGATCATTAGGTTTGCAAGTTGAGAACCAAGGAGATTGTGTTAGTAAAGATTTTATAGAGAAATCAGTTTATTGAAGAGGCTATATGGGAAGCCAAAGAGGATATGAAATCTAGATACTCATAGCTGTTCATTCTTCATGATGAAAATACCGAAGGTAATAGTCCTTGCCTTGTTTCAGATTAAAAACCCATACTTCATGTTTGAGTGTTTTAGTTCCAACGTAATATTTGTGCCTTCTATGTTACTCTAAGTGGTTATAACCTTATTAGAGATTTTTGTTCAGAAAACTTAGCTTGATTTTGATACCATGTCTTTACCATCATTCAAGGATGAATGATTTTTAGGAAGAGATATTGTAACATCCTGCAACTTCTAAGTAGAGATCCGAATAATTTTCCATATGCATATAGGTCCGAACTCGATGATTGCTAATTGTGTACATATGTTAAGATCATTTCCTAAGTGTGGATAGTATATGGGATGTGAATTAAGTTCACAAGGAACCTCTAACACTAAGTCGAGCTCAAAGCTTCTCTACTAATTATGTTTTTTCCATGAGATCATGCAAAAATCAACTTCGAACGAGCATATATCTTAGAATATGAAGTGTTATGTGTACTATTACCTATAAAATTAAAGGTATTTGAGTATTCTTTTTATTTTTGCCTACCATTTACAAATCTGAGTATAAAGTAAAAGTTATGATCAATTTACCAGAGATGATCCAATCTAAATACTTTCAGTCCTAGGTACTATGACTCATGCACTACTCATACATTTGAGAGTATGGTCCGTACTGAGACCCATGGAAAAGTTCAGATAGCCCCCAAATATGCCCCGGATTCCATGACTCATATTACGAGTCATAGGTTGATATTATGACCCATACTTTGACCCGTGGAAAAGTTCAGAGGGTCCCAAAATCCACCTAGGCAACCATGAGTCAGACCACAACTCGTGGTACCAAAGTACAAGTCGTATAGTAACTTGTGGGGATTTCCAAGGGTGTTTTTGTCTTTTCTTTATCTTCCTAAGCCTAAACCAAGATGGTTTAACTTTAATTAGGGGAGAATATCATATTCAGCACTCAATTTTTGTCTTATTCTATGCTCTATACTCCCTAAACTCATTACAAACCTCAAGAAAGGCCAAGTCTAGGGTTCCAAGCTTCCCAACCAAGCTCCTCTCCAAAACTCTAGTTCTTCGAGGTATGTATGGTTACTGTTTGAGGAACACAGTTCTTCCTCATTCCGTACATATACGGTATCAATTAGAAAGATAAAAGTTAGGGGTTATACTCCAAAGTTCATGAATTCAAATTCACTCTAATTCAAACTTTTTATTGTTGAATTTTATTATCAAGACTATTGTATTTCATATTCATCGGTGATTCTTGATTAATGGTTTATTTTTATTCTACCACATGGACCCCTTTTACTAAAATTATCCGAAAACCTTGTTATATCATTCACATGCATTATTTTTACCAATAAAGTAAGTATCAATATTTTAAGAAAGTATTTCTAGAAAGAGTTCAAGGAACTATATTTAAATTGAAGTGCATTATTTTAAAAAGAAAGAAAAGTCTGGTTTTAGACAAAAGCCATTTTTAAAGAAATCATATATCAGATCTAAAGAAATATTATCGAGCATAGACTCAAGGAAAGAGATTATTAGTTTTTTCTCCTAAAGTGGGAAATTTTTCTCTAAAGTGGCCTATTATAAAGTTATTGAGAACTATTGCATTATTTGGAAGTAGTATTGAGCAATGAGTTGGGTAAAGATTCAAATGATCCAAACCCCATAACTGCGCCTCCATTGTAGGATAGTATCATATCGTTGATTCGACTGACTCCTAGGAAAGTCCTTGGTGAGGGCTCAGAGATTGGATTCATTAGTTAAGTTCATCCTTTACCCTAACAAGGTATAGGATGGCTCTGGTAGTGTGAGAAAGATGGTATATCATCATGAGGCTCACGTGATGGTTGTTAGTTAGAGAAACTCCCTAAGAAAAGTAAATTTATATTATTTTTAGTATTTGTCATTATTGCATATATTTAATTGTAAAGTTTTGTTTTTAAAGTACAGTTGCATTCTTTACTATTCAGTTGACTATATTACAATCTATCCTCGGATTTACTCTTTCAGTCTAATATTTTCAATATTTAGTATATTATTTCATTAAAATATTTTACATATTGTTCATTCCATGTACTGAAGCCATTTAGCACTGCATTTTTTGTGATGCAAATCCAGGTATTCAAGAATGACAGCAACGCATTACTAGGATCTTTGGTGAGTCCTTCTTGCTTTTAGAGGGCTCTAATCCATTTTGAGTTTCAGTAATTAATCGACATTTCTAGTAGAGTGTAACACCTCGGATTTGTAATGGAAGGAATTTTAGTTTTTTTGGAATTTCTGGTGTCAGTACCAACGGAACCACATACGGCCCATGGACTGACCTACGGACCGTAGGTCAGGCCCGTGGTTGGCTAGTCCAGGTTCCTTAAAATGTTAAGCAAAAGTAGTTTTATACGGCTTGCCAGGACAGACCATCGATTTATGTACGAACCTAGATAGGTCTCATAGGTGAGACCCATACTTAGTTAAATCTTCAGGGCCAAGAACTGGACTTATTGCAGGGTCCAAGGTTGACAGTCTTTGAATCTATCTATGGCAGGACAAGACGGTCCGTAGGTTGACTTACGGACAATAGGTACAACCATAGATAGGGGTCCGACATTTATTTTTTTAGGGTTTTTCGGTTTTTTCCCTAGGTGTTTAATTCTTAATTCAAGTCAATTTGGCCCTTAACCTAGACCCTATATAAACCTTTTAAGACAAATTCTACCCATTCCAAAACATTCCCAAAACTCTCCTCTCTCAAATATTTCTCTCTCTAGAAGTTAGAAGAAGAAGAAGAAGAAGAGGGCAAGCTAGGGTTCAAGAAATCAAGTTTTCTTCATCAATTTCTTAAGGAAATTGAACACTAAGGTATGATAGCCTTCATCCATGGAGCCCTTTCCTTCATGAAATCCCTAAAATGTCCAATTTTCAAGTTAGAAATTCCGAAGTGAATTAGGGATTTTCTTCCATGTTATGGGTTCTTTGCAAGTTTGCCTCAATTGATTGTTTTATGAACTTTGAAGTATAAATTGGGTTGAATTTAGATGAATCCCCATGAACCCATGCCAATTCCCCCAATTTCGAAATCTATGCTTTGTTGGTGGGTTGAATTATAAAGTGATGAATTTTATGAAATCTCTATGAATCCATGCATGAATTATGATTCCAAAGATAAGACTTTTCATGATGAGATTATGAATGACCTAAGGATGGTTTTATGAATGTAAGCATGTTCAATCAAAAACTATGATTTTCCTCTACTATGTGGGTTCCTTCAATTATGATCAAATTTCCTTGTTTATGGTTTTCTAAGCATGAGTTTGCATTGAATTGCATGATTTATGAGGAATTCTCATGAACCCATGTGAAATCTATATTTTATAAGTTATGAGCATGAAGAGCTATGTAAAGATGATGTTTATGAAATCATGCATGTCTCTTATGAAGCTAATGATGAAGTAAGGGAAGCTTTGAGATTGAAGCATCAAAGTTTATGATATGTTGATATTGTTGTTGAGTTGTGAAAGAAGTTCTCATATATTGCTCAACCCATGAATGTGAAAGGTTTTCTCACATGTAATGATTCATAACTTGTTGAAAGGCTTGCTCAACTAAACTTAGATCGATAATGAAGGAGCTATTCTAATGAAGGGACAAGAGGCGATCACCCATGTTCCCTAATATAGACAAGAGGTGATCACCCATGTCTACTAATAAATTAAGGAGGTATTCTAATGAAGGGGCAAGAGACGATCACCCATGTTCTCTAATGTAGACATGAGGCGATCACCCATGTCTACTAATAATGAACTTATGACTAATGATAGACAAGAGGCAACTACCCATGTCTACTCATGATAATTGAACTATGTTTAATCCATGGAAATTATGCTTAGCACCGAGTGGAAAAGTGGTGATTACCCATGTCCCATAAACTATGTGCCACCATAAGATGATTGTCTAAATAGACATTAGCTAGTGGATCCACGTAAGCTAGAAGTTCATGGTCTTACCTTGGCAAGTATGACACCTCGTTTCGGTGTGGGATAGACATCGGATTCCATGTTGATAGCTCACATGGTCTTACATGTCGTTTAAGGCAACTTCCCACAAACAAAGAACTAAAGTGTTTTTAAGATATTTCTCAAGTGTTGTAAAGATGTTTAGCTTGCTTTGACCATGGTTTATGATTTGTGTTGCTAACATTTTTCATGTTCTAGCTTGGTAATTGCATGTCATGAAGATGTCCCATTTTAGCATGTTTATATGATTTTGTGCATTGCTATAATACTTAGTACATTCATCTTACTAACGCATACTTTTTGCCTACATTGTCTCATAATGTAGGGCTTGGAGATTCTCCATCTATTCGTGGCTAGAGCTTAGTAGAAGGTTTTTGGAAGACTTGGTGAGTCCTCATGCATTCAAGGACATAGCCTTGTTGTTCTTACTATTATGTTCCTTTGCTTTGACATTATATTGGGTTACGTCCCAAACTTTATTTCTCATTCTTATGTTAGATTGGCTTTGAGACATTTGATGTAGACTTCCACTATTTCTTTTAGAAAGCTTTGATATGAAATTGTCTTTTGAACTCTTAAATCTCTATGATCTTTTATGTTTGTATGCTAAGTGGATTGTATAAGGCCTTTCGGGGTCTCATACGCCATGTCACGTCTAGATGGTAGTCTAGGTCGTGACAAACTTAGTATTCAGAGCACAAGGTTTTAGAAAGATCCTAAGATGTCTCATAAGCCACGTCGAGTAGAGTCTTGTTCATGAGTGTGAAGCGCACCACATTTATGAATGAGAGGCTATAAGATGTTTAGGAAACTCCACTTTTTTCATTACTCCTGAGTCGTGCGATAGAGTATAACTCTATATGTCTCTCTCCTAATCTTTATCCTATGCGCTTTAGGATATGGCTACCCAAAGAGCTTATTCTAGAAGGAATGTAGGAGAGAATGTGGAACAAGAAGCTCCTCCTCAAGTTTCGGCTGACCCTTTGGCCGAATAAGTGACTAACGCGGAATTTAGGGCTACTTTTCAAGTGTTAGCTCAAGCCATGACGGCTCAAGCCAATAGGGAGGTTGTGGCTCCCGTGAACCCAAATGTGGGTACGGCGGCATCGAGAGTGAGGGACTTCACTAGAATGAACTCTCCGGAGTTTCATGGTTCTAAGATTGAAGCAGATCCTCAAGAGTTCATTGATGAGGTATACAAGGTGCTAATGATTTTGGGTGTGACGCCGGAGTAAAAGGCCGAATTGGCCTCTTATCAACTTAAGGGTGTAGCTCAAGTGTGGTTTAGCAATCGAAGAGTGAGAGGGCGCTTGATTCGGGTCCTCTTGATTGGGAAAAGTTCAAGGTTGCTTTCCTTGATAGGTTCTTTCCCCTTGAGATGAGGGAGGCAAGGGTGCTTGAGTTCATCAATCCTTTTCAAGGAAGCCTGAGTGTGAAGGAGTATGCTTTGAAGTTCACCAAATTGTCTCGATATGCTCCTACTATGGTTGCCGATCCTAGCGCAAGAATGAGTAAGTTTGTTTCTGGAGTGTGTGAAATAGTGGTCAAGGAATGTCGCACCGCCATGCTTGTCAATGACATGGATATTTCTTGTCTCATGGTTCATGCTCAACAAATAGAAGAGGAGAAACTTAAGGAAAGGTCTAGAGAGGCAAAGAGGGCTAAGACAAGTGATGGTAATTTCTCACATTCAAGGTCTAATGGACATGATCGTTCTAGATTTCGACAAACGCCTTCTGGTCAAGGTTCCTCCAATGCTCCTCATAAGTTCAACAAAGATAGGGTGTCTAACCCTAAGCCTCAAGGAGGAAATAGTGGTTGAGTTTCATCAACTACTTGTGCTAAGTGTGGGAAAAAGCATGAGGGTAAATGTCTAACCGATTCTAATGCATGCTTTGGTTGTGGAAAGATGGATCAAAAGATAAGGGATTGTCCCTTAGTGGATAAAAATGAAGGGGATAACCGTCGACGGACTCAACCTCAAAATCCGTCGGGTTCTAGTGGAAATCATAAGCAAAATCGATTCTATGCACTTCCAGCTCGCCATGAGCAAGAGGGTTCTCCCGGTGTGGTTACCGGTATGTTGAAAGTCTTTCACTTTGATGTTTATACTTTTCTTGATCCCGGTGCTACTTTGTCTTTTGTGACACCATATGTGTCTATGAGCTTTGATGTTCTTCCAGATGTGTTGTTAGATCCCTTTTGTGTCTCTACTCCTATTGGTGAATCTATTGTGGCTAAGACAGTCTATAGAAATTGTACTACCTCTTTATCCCATAGAGTCACTCATGTTGATCTCGTAGAGCTTGATATGTTAGATTTTTACGTTATACTTGGGATAGATTGGTTGCATTCTTGTTATGCTTCTATTGATTGTAGGACCCGAGTGGTCAAGTTCCAATTCCAAAATGAGCCTATCCTAGAGTGGAAGGGGGGAGATTCTATGCCTAAAGGTTAATTTGTGTCATGTCTTAAAGTTAGAAAGATAATTTCTAAGGGGTGCATATACCATCTTGTTAGGTTGAGGGATGTGGATTCCGAGACCCCTACTCTTGAGTCAGTTCCCATTGTAAATGAGTTCCAAGAAGTGTTCCCCGATGATCTACCCAATGTTCCTCCCGAAAGGGAAATAAACTTTGGTATTGACCTTCTCCCTGATATGCAACCTATCTCTATTCCTCCTTATCGAATGGCTCCGTTAGAACTTAAGGAGTTAAAGGATCAATTGAAAGACTTGTTGGATAAGGGTTTCATCCTACCAAGTATCTCTCCATAGGGTGCTCCATTTTTGTTTGTTAGAAAGAAATATGGTTCACTTCGTATGTGCATTGACTACCGCCAATTGAATAAGGTTACTATTAAGAATAAATATCCTCTCCCCAGGATAGATAACTTGTTTGATCAACTCCAAGGGGCAAGTTACTTTTCTAAGATTAATCTTCGTTCGAATTATCACCAATTGAGGGTGAAAGAAGATGATATTCCTAAAATGGCTTTCCGGACTAGATATGGCCATTATGAATTCCTAGTGATGTCATTTGGGTTGAAAAATGCTCCGGCCGCATTTATGGATTTGATGAATAGGGTGTTTAGACAATATCTTGATATGCTTGTGATTGTATTCATAGATGATATTTTGATTTACTCAAGGAGTGAGGGTGAGCATGTCGATCATCTGAGGATTGTATTTCAAGTCCTCAAGGACCAACAACTCTTTGCAAAGTTTAGTAAATGTGAGTTTTGGCTAAGGTATGTGGCTTTTCTTGGTCACATTGTCTCCGATAAGGGTATTGAGGTTGATCCTAAGAAGACGGATGCGGTTAAGAATTGGCACAGACCTCTATCACCTTTGGATATTCGAAGTTTCTTAGGTTTAGCCGGTTATTATAGGAGATTTGTTGAAGGGTTTTCTTAGATTTCTTCTCCATTGACGTCTTTGACTCAAAAGAAGTTTAAGTTCACTTGGTCCGAAGCGTGTGAGAAGAGTTTTCAAGAGTTGAATGATAGACTTACCTCGGCTCCGATATTGACTTTACTGGAGGGGTCCGATGGTTTTGTGGTTTATTGTGATGCTTCAAGGATTGGGTTAGGGTGTGTTCTTATGCAAAATGGAAAAGTTATTGCTTATGCTTCAAGGCAACTCAAGATTCATGAAAAGAACTATCCTACTCATGATTTAGAATTAGCGGCGGTTGTGTTTGCTTTAAAGATTTGGAGGCATTATTCGTATGGTGTGCATGTTTACATTTTTACCGACCATAAGAGTTTGCAATATGTGTTTAAAAAAAATATCTAAATCTTCGCCAGAGAAGGTGGCTTGAATTGTTAAAAGACTATCACATGAGTGTCCTCTATCACCTTGGTAAGGCTAATGTGGTGGCATATGCTCTTAGTCGGTTGTCTATGGGTAGTGTTGTTCATGTTGAGGATGGTAAGAAAGAGTTGGCTCTTGATGTTCATGGATTGGCCCAATTGGGTGTTCGGTTGGTTGGTTCCACTAAAGGTGGTGTTATGGTTCATAATGGTTCCGAATCGTCTTTTGTGCATGATGTGAAGGCTAAACAAGATCTTGATCCTAATTTGGTTGTGTTGAAGAAAGCGGTGCTCAAGAAGTCCGTTGAGGTTTTCTCCCAAGAGGGAGATGGTGTGCTTCAATATCAAGGTCATTTGTGTGTTCCTGATGTAGATGACTTAAGAGGACAAATTTTATCGGAAGCCCATAGTTCTCGATATTCCATTCACTTGGGAGCTACCAAGATGTACCATGATTTGTGGAAGGTCTATTGGTGGAATGGGATGAAAAATGATATTGCGGAATTTGTAGCTACGTGTCCTAATTGTAAACAAGTGAAGGTTGAGCATCAAAATCCGGGAGGTTTGTCCCAAGATATTAGTATTCCTACTTGGAAGTGGGAAGATGTGAATCTGGACTTTATTGTTGGTTTACCATGCACCCGGCGACAATATGATTCGATTTGGGTTATTGCAGATCGAATGACAAAATCAGCCAATTTCATTCCCGTCAAGGTTTCTTATTCGGCAGAGGATTATGCTAAGTTATACTTGAGGGAAATGGCTACATTGCATGCAGTGCCATTAGAGAATCTTGGCATAATGGATAGTATTTCCTATGAAGAAGTTCCTGTTGAGATTTTAGACCGGCAAGTCCTAAAGTTAAGAAATAAAGAAGTTGCTTCCGTGAAGGTTCTTTGGAGGAGTCAATTAGTTGAGGGTGCTACTTTGGAGGCTGAGGCTGATATAATGTCCCGATATCCTTCTCTTTCCCTCCGATCCTACTCTAGCTTTAGGTATCTAGTTCCTCATGGTTCATTCTTGTGGTTTCATGTGTCATAGTTGTTTCCATGATTCCTTGTTTATGCATGTTCATGAAGAGTCTAATTTTGAGAAAATAAGCTAACTTGATTGATTTCTCTATGATTATGTGCATTTGAGTATGAGTTGCACAAATCTTTTATGAAATGATGTCTTGATTCCCATTCGAGGACGAATGTTCCCAATTGTAACACCTCGGATATGTAAAGGAAGGAATTTTAGTTTTTTCTGGAATTTCTGGTGCCAGTACCAACAGAGCCACTACGGCCCGTGGATTGACCTATGGACCATAGGTCGGGCCCGTAGTTCGCTATTCCAAGTTCCTTAAAATGTTAAGCCTCAGTACTTTTATACGGCTTGCCAGGACGGACCGTCGATCTATGTATGAATCGTAGAGAGGTCTCGTAGGTGAGACCCATACTTAGTTAAATCTTCAAGGCCATGAATTGGACCTATGGTGGCCATGTACGGGCCGTAGGTTGACCCACGGACCGTACATAGGGTCCAAGGTTGACAGTCTCTGAATCTATCTACGGTGATGTGAGGTCCAAAATATATATGTTTATCATTATTTGTCTCACATTTATTATTTATATTTGTCCTTTTTGAGCATTGATTTTATGAATTGTGCTAAATAGTGTGTTTTATTTGTAGGATTAAATTGGTATGAAGATGAAGAAGTTTGGAGCTAAAACGAATTAAAAATGGAAGATTATAGAAGGAAAATCAAGCATGCAGCTTAATGAAATAAATTGAATATTATATTATATTATATTTATATATATATATATATATATAAAATGTTGCAAAAGGACGCAAGGAATAGAGAATAGGTACATCTTCCACGTGTCAAGCTTCCAAGATTCTGACAAATTGTTGAGGCGGTTGGCTACTATTCACGCGCAAAGGAATCCAATTCCTTTTGGTTTTGGGTTCCTAATTTGTTTTGGACTCAGTTATTTTATTTAGGGTTTTCTACATCTATAAATAGTCCATAGGAATAATTATTATAGGAAAGATATTGTGGAAGGAAAAGTTGTCAATACTTTTTAGGGTTCTTTTCTTCTTCTTTTTCTTAGGTATTAGTAGCTAAAGACCTTTGTTTTGGGGCTGCGGCTACGGGTAATTGTTGAACATCGATTGTTTTTGAATTAATTATTGGTTATCGGTTAAATTACTTTTGTGTTCTTGTTTTAGTATTTCATGCTTGATCACCATAGAAATAAATATATTGTCTATTCTTAGACTATAGAGAGATAAAGAGGTAGATAGACCAAATAATGCAAAGAGCTTGATCTAACTTGTATATCACTTGTTTAGATTTTTGTTTAGGAGTGACGCCAAGACGAACGCCAAGCTTGGTTACGAAACAGGATGAAATATAAATGCTCGCCAATTAGAACTGTCTATCCCGGCTCAACCATGTAGTTAGACAGCTAGTTGGAGTAGGGGATTAGAGGTCGAGAGATCATGATCATAAAATCAACCCTGTAAATCAGTAATTTGATAACCTTAGTTAATTCATTACATGAGATGCGATACATAAAATCTTAAGCATGCTGCAGCTCTAGAATTGTCTCAACTACTGTAAGTTAATCTTTTTATTTAATTCTTGCATTCTTTTATTTCTTTTCACACTCTTAAATAAATAATTCGACTAGTATAATTTAGTAAATAGTTAATTGATAAGTCCATGTGGGTTCGATAATCCGGCTTTTTTAGAGCCACTATATTACTTGTGCGACCACGTACACTTGCTTGTGCAATCGGGAGCAACAAGTTTTTGGCGCCATTGCCAGGGACTTAGAAATTAACTATTCTTAAAGGTTATACTTTTTCTTTTTATTTATTTATTTTTTTGTTTTGTTTTATTTATTTAATTTTTTTTCCCGAACAATAATTTTTTATTTGTTTTCCTTTAAATAATTTGGTACTCTTATTAATATGGCTGATTGGGATAAATCGTGGTTGGGTGATGAGTATCCATATAAATATTCTTGTAACTATTGTCATAGACCCAACTTGGATATTGAGTGTCCTATATGCCATACATGTGGTGGTCAATATGGTCATTGAAACGGTTGTCCTAACTCTTATTCCCCTCCCCGGAACCCCTATTATGATTCTTCTGTTATTTGTGATGTTGGCAGGGGTGATGAAGTGGAGAATGCAAAATAAGAGGCTCGCATTGTGAATTCATTTATGGAATGTACGGACATGCTGGACAAAGTTAATTTAAAAATCGCGGAAAAAATGTTTGAATGCGTGGAAGAGTAATCAAAAATCAGAGAAATGCAGGCTAAGCTTGACTCTATTCAATTGCAAATTACAGTCCTAGCTAAATTAGAGGAAGAGATTAAATCCCTACAAAGAGAAAGTTGTGAAGAAGTAGAGATAGTGAGCCAATCTTGGCTACAAGAACAAACTCAACTTCTAAAGTTTCAAAAGTCTATCTGTGATGGTCTGACATACATGACAACCCAAATGATTGAAGAAAGAGTTGAGCTCACACAAGAAATAGATCAATTTGGCTCAGATATTCATTACTTGGACGCTCACATGAACAAAACAATTGAGGCGTCTGATGCCAAATCACCAATTGTCATGGATGATGACCAACTAGTGGAGGAAAAAGAGGAATTCCAACCATTCAACTTTATTTTATTCCTTAATGTCGATGTTGAGAAAGAGTACAAAAGTGAGAATGTTGTAAATAATGTTGCTTTGGAGTTGGGGCATATTGGGCCTCATTCTAAACATTTTTCTACATTATGCTTGGATGACGACATGAAATTCGAGTCATCTGAACTAATAAAGGAGTGTCTAGATGAGGAACAAGGCCCCTACATTCTAAAGTTTTCTAATCCACGTAGACAAAACGACATTTCTCACATAAGGGCCAAGAAGTGCGAGATGCGACATTTATTACTTGGTTCCTTTATCTTTATACCACTTCCCCTAGAGAGGAGCAGAAAAATTGATGCAAAGTTAGGGGTACAATTTATAAGTTCAAAGTGGAAAGAAAAGTAGTGAATTTACTTGTGTCGTGCCGCGAAGTTAAATTAGGCGCTTATTGGGAGGCAACCCAATTTATAGTGTAAGCTTCTTATTTTTTTTATAGTGTCACTTTTTTTTTTCTTTTGGTCTTGTTTTTGCAGATTGGGGGAAGTCTGAGTACCCAAACATTTAAAGCAAAGGAGCACGTTTGAGCTTAAGTGTCGGGTGCATACAACTCTTGATGAAAATTAAGAGAACATGCTACTAGCTAGGCCTAGAGGCCTCAGGGAGTATTCCTAACCCTTGTTTTAAATTTTATTTGATGCTTTGGGGACATAGCATCTTTTGAAGTGTTGGGTGAAGGAATGAATTCCTAGTTTTTACTGTTTTATTGAGTCTTTTCTTTTTTTAGGGTGGGTTCCTTGGCTTTTGTTTTTTGTTCTTTTCCTAAGGATAGTCCCTTTGAACCGATAGGGAGTAAAATTTTTCTTTTTATTTTTATTTATTTTTGGATTAAAAAGAAAAGACCATTTTGAGTTGTGTGATACTTGTTATTTAGACCTAATTTTGAGTAGTACTTTCTTGTGAATGTTTGATTGTTATTGAAATTGCAAACTCTTTGACACCAAGGCTCATGGTTGTGACTTTGTATATAGCTTATTTTATTTTGTAGTTTGTTATGACCATGTCTCTCTTAGAAGTGGAATTGATTCATCTTGATTGATACTTGTGCCATGTGTGGTGAGAATTTGTTTATTCCATGTTTTGCATCTTAGTCTAGAACCTGCCCTGCATGTTATTGAAGCGAAATAAAAAGTGTTGCTTTGTTTAGGAGATGATAATAGGCTTTCTTTGATTTGTCTTGTCAATTTTAGCCTTTTCAGATATTATATCACTAGTTAGCCCTTTTGAGCCTGTAGTCCTTTCTTGGTAGCCATATTTTGCCCTTAACTATTTTGTTGAATCCCTAGTTTTTGCACCTTGCTTCCTTGAGCACTGTAGCATAGACTGATTATAATTGATAAATCTAAAAAAATGGGATAGTTAAGCGAAAAAAAAAAAGAGAAATCAATGATAGCTACAAGAAGATTAAAAAGCCCTGTTCGAAAGAATGTGACATGAAAAAGAAAAAAAAAGGATAAGAAAAAAAAATTCTTTGAGAAATCAAAAAAAAAAATTATTGTGAAAAAAAAAATTGATTGAAGCATTCTTGAGATGATGAGAATTATTTGTGAAATAATTGTTGAAGAGAGGCCTGAAAATAAAAAGAAGAAAATAATGGATGATGAAGTCTAAAAATACAAAGTGCTTAGGAAAGTGTTAGTCACTATTATATAATTTTCCTACCTGTCCCCTAGCCTACATTACAACCCGTTAAAGTCCTATTTGATTCTATTCAAGAATGCTTAATTAGTAGAGATGTATATAATGGGCAAGCTTATGGTTCTTTGTGCATACATGTGAATTTTATTTGTGAGTGTGAGAGTTGTTCTTTGATGCTAAATCCTTAATTTATATTCAATCTTTTGAATTGAGTGTGTGGATTATTTGTTCTTGTGAGGGCACTTGTTTCATGATGGATAGGTGATGTTATTAACTTTCTTTGATGAGAGTAGGTGAGCAAGCTTAAATTTGATGAGTTCAAAGTCCTTCCTAGAGGTTTGGAGGTTAGAGGTTTGTTGTTTATTTGGATGTCTTGCATAATGAGCTGAAATTGTACTTGACGTTTTGAAATTTGTATATGGCCTAATTGTTTGTATCAACAAAAGTGATGACATTCCTAGTTTGATTTTTGAGATGAGCTTTAAAGCTTGCTCGAGGATAAGCAAAAGTTTAAGTGTCAAGCCCGTGGTTGGCTAGTCCAGGCTCCTTAAAATGTTAAGCCTCAGTACTTTTATATGGCTTGCCAGGACGGACCGTCGATCTATGTACGAACCGTAGATAGGTCTCGTAGGTGAGACCCATACTTAGTTAAATCTTCAAGGATAAGAATTGAACCTACGGTAGCCATGTATGGGTCGTAGGTTGACCCAAGGACCGTACATAGGGTTCGTCATTGTAGGGTCAAAGGTTTACAGTCTCTGAATCTATCTATGGCAGGACAGGATGGTCCATAGGTTGACTTATGGACCGTAGGTCCAACCATAGATAGGGTCCGACAGTTATTTTTTTAGGGCTTTTTGGTCTTTTCCCTAGGTGTTTAATTCTTAATCCAAGTCGGTTTGGCCCTTAACCTAGCCCCTATATAAACCTTTTAAGCAAAATTCTACCCATTCCAAAACATTTCCAAAACTCTCCTCTCTCAAATATTTGTCTCTCTAGAAGTTAGAAAAGATAGGGGTCCGACAGTTATTTTTTTAGGGCTTTTTGGTCTTTTCCCTAGGTGTTTAATTCTTAATCCAAGTCGGTTTGGCCCTTAACCTAGACTTTATATAAACCTTTTAAGCCAAATTCTACCCATTCCAAAACATTTCCAAGACTCTCCTCTCTCAAATATTTCTCTCTCTAGAAGTTAGAAGAAGAAGAAGAAGAAGAAGAAGAAGAAGAAGAAGAAGAAGAAGAAGAAGAGGAAGAGGAAGAGGAAAAGGAAGAGGAAGAGGAAGAGGAAGAGGAAGAAGAAGAAGAAGAAGGGGGCAAGCTAGGGTTCAAGAAATCAAGTTTTCTTCATCAATTTCTTAAGTAAATTGAGCACTAAGGTATGAAAGTATTTATCCATGGAGCCCTTTCCTTCATGGAATCCCTAAAATCTCTAATTTCCAAGTTAGAAATTCTCAATTGAATTAAGGGTTTCTTCCATGTTATGGGTTCTTTGCAAGGTTGCCTCAATTGATTGTTTTATGATCTTTGAAGTATAAATTGGGTTGAATTTATATGAATTCCCATGAACTCATGCCAATTCCCCCAATTTCGAAATCTATGCTTTGTTGGTGGGTTGAATTATAAAGTGATGAATTTTATGAAATCTCTATGAATCCATGCATGAATTATGATTTCAAAGCTAAGACTTTTCATGATGAGATTATGAATGACCTAAGGATGATTTTATGAATGTAAGCATGTTCAATCAAAGACTATGATTTTCCACTACTATGTGGGTTACTTCAATTATGATCAAATTGCCTTGTTTATGGTTTTCTAAGCATGAGTTAGCATTCAATTACATGATTTAAGAGGAATTCTCATAAACCAATGTGAACTCTATAGTTTGTAAGTTATGAGCATGAAGAGCTATGTAAAGATGAAGTTTATGAAATCATGCATGTCTCTTATGAAGCTAATGATGAAGTACGGGTGCTTTGAGATTGAAGCATCAAAGTTTATGATATGTTGATGTTGTTGTTGAGTTGTGAAATAAATTCTCATATATTACACAACCCATGAATGTGAAAGGTTTTCTCACATGTAATGATTCATAACTTGTTGAAAGGCTTGCTCAACTAAACTTGGATCGATAATTAAGGAGCTATTCTAATGAAGGCACAAGAGGAGATCACCCATGTTCCCTAATGTAGACAAGAGGCGATCACCCATGTCTACTAATAAATTAAGGAGCTATTCTAATGAAAGGGCAAGAGGCGATCACCCATGTTCCCTAATGTATACAAGAGGCGATCACCTATGTCTACTAATAATGAACTTATGACTAATGATAGACAAGAGGTGACTACCCATGTCTACTCATGATAATTGAACTATGTCTTATCCATGGGAATTATGCTTAGCACCAAGTGGACAAGTGGCGATTAGCCATGTCCCATAAACTATGTGCCACCATAGGATGATTGTTTAGATAGATATGAGCTAGTGGATCCACGTAAGCTAGAAGTTCATGGTCTTACCTTGGCAAGTTGGACACCTCTTTTCGGTGTGGGGTAGACACCGGATCCCATGTTGATAGCTCACATGGTCTTACATGTCGGTTAAGGCTACTTCCCACAAACAAAGAACTAAAGTGCTTTTAAGATATTTCTCAAGTGATGTAAAGATGTTTAGCTTGCTTTGACCATGGTTTATGATTTGTGTTGCTAACCTTTTTCATGTTCTAGCTTGGTCACTGCATGTCATGAAAACGTCCCATTTAGCATGTTTATATGATTTTGTGCATTTTTATCATAGTTAGTACATTCCTCGTACTAACGCATACTTTTTGCCTACATTGTCTCATAATGTAGGGCTTGGCGATTCTCCATCTATTCATGGCTAGAGCTTAGTAGAAGGTTTTCGGAAGACTTGGTGATTCAACATGCATTCGAGGACATAGCCTTGTTGTATTTACTGTTATGTTCCTTTGCTTTGACATTGTATTGGGTTGCGTCCCAAACTTTATTTCTCATTCTTATGTTAGATTGTCTTTGAGACATTTGATGTAGACTTCCTCTAGTTGTTTTAGAAAGCTTTGATATGAATTGTCTTTTGAACTCTTAAATCTCTATGATCTAGTATGTATGTATGTTAAATGGCTTGTATGAGGCCTCTCGGGGTCTCGTACGCCATGTCACGTCTAGGGGGTACTCTAGGTCATGACATAGAGTATTCAGGTAGCCAAAATTCTTGTTCTGACACCTATCTTCAATACATAAGAGGCTTCAGAGATGAGTCAAACAAGTCATTACTTCAGTTGTTTCACAAATATCTTTATTATGTTGATTTTTCATCTTTAACGTTGTTGAGTTTGTTTTCTAAAGTTATTACATGCTCATCTTTTGAAAGTTTTTGCATAATTTTTATAGCTTTCAGTGTAATAGCAAGCCAAACCAATAATTTACTTGTGACCAATAATAATTCTGAGTGTCGGCCATGTCCAGGGTGTAGGTTTAGGGCATATCAAAACCACATAACAAGAGGTCGGGAAGAAGAACAAGAAATAGGTGCAGAAGAACACAAACTACACTATAAGAGGTCATAAAGAAGAACAAGGAACTGGTGCATAAGAATACAGTACCATGGAGAATGGAGGCAACAACAACAAAGCCAAGTATGCTATCAGAGTTCTTACACGCAACACACCGATAGTCAGAGAAATTTTTTGAAGAGGAATCAGGGAACGGGAGATGTAGAAACTTGAATGAACACATGAGTAGTGCTAGAATAGCTCAACTAGAAGACAAAAAAGATGCAATGCCGCTTAACTTATATAGATTCTCATCTACTTTCCAAAATGAAAATGAGATAGGGCAAACATATACAAACGGCTTATGTGGGTGGACCCAAATCTCCTTTAGTTTTTATTTATTTTGTGTTATTTACTTTGCAACATTTTTTATTCTTGTTAGACCTGATATTTTCTTCTATTAATTAAAAGGGAAAACTACACAAATTGAACCAACTAGGAAAAATATTTACCAAAATTAGACTCAACCCAATATTTTACCCTTATTGGACCTATGGCACAAAAATATTAGCCAAGTAAGTGTGTAATGACAAGGTTATTTCTTTCATTTTCTTATCTTTTCAGCGTTTAGAGTTTTCCTATTGCAACCTCAAGTCATTTATGACTTGTTGGGACTGATAGTTCAGTCATCGGGTCGTTCATTTAAATTTTGTGTAAGTTTCCGTGTTTTGAGCCTTTAAAACTTGATTGGGTGACTTCTGTCAAAAGTTCAGGAAAATGACATCAAAATGTAAATTTGATGGCTTCATCAGCTCCGAAAGGGTCATTTTGAGTTAGGGGCATAGTTGGTTTGGGTCTTCAGGATTCCATTATAGGTTTGTGCCGTTAGGCATTCTAACTTTGAAGTTTTAGCCAAGGGTTGACTTCGGTCTACAATCTTGGTAAACATGCTCGAATGATAATTCCACCAGTGCGTTAGCTCAGAATATCGAGTTTGGTCTAGAATGATGTTTTGTGTGGTTCCTGAGGCTTCTAGTCTCATTTCGAGCCTTCTTGGAGATTTTAGCTTAAAATGGAACTTGGGTGTGGGACCCACTTTTAATGGAGACAACCTCAGATGGAAGTTTTGATGGTTCTGTTGAGTTTGGAATGCCAAATTTGATAGGGTAGTATAGCTCGTTTGCGTTCATGGGGTTCTGAATGAATTTCGAGTGTCCATTCGAAGTATGGAGCATTTTTCTTCAAATTGATGTGCAACAGTGTTGGTGCGACCGCTTTAGCAGCCTCTTGATCGCATTTGTGGTAGTCGCTTTGCATCCTAGGTTTCTCTTTCGTGGTAGGCGCCTCTTGGGGCTTGGCTCCTTCTGCAGTCGGCTGATGGCTTTCATGATAGTCGCTCCATTTTAGGTGATTGAAGCTGTGTTTCATCTGGAATTGGTGTGGCTACATGGGGGACTGATCGGGGAAGCATGGAAGTCAGTGTTTTAAGGTAATTTTCAGCCGAAAAGGATTGCCTTGTCTCTTTAATTTGAAGAATTTGTGCATGTCTTCGTCTAGGCTGTTTCGAGCATCTAATTGTGCCCCATTTTGGGACACAAGTCCAGTAAGTTGATTAGAACCTTTTGACAGAGTCAATTTCAAGATTTCTTATGCGGGTCCAACATTCCCTTTTTGACTCGATTTTGGGTCTATTTCTAATTATTGCAAATTTGATGTCTAAACGTCCATAAGAATGTTGTGATCGATAATTTGATAGTGTGGTGGTACTCGGAGGTATTTTGGAAGTTGATAACTCTTGTGCAGTGGATTCGAAGCGTTCGTGTTCGGCTTTGAGGTAGGCTTTGGTCTACTTTCTTGATTGTGATTTTTAGGTAATGTTTTATATGAATTACATGTGATTTAGTGTGCATAAATTTTCACAAAAGATTTATCATGGAATCAAGAGGACTTGAATTTGGTTGTACTGTCGGCTTAAGGTAAGGGAGGATACATTTAGGATATAGTTAGTGACTATTCCTCCCTAATGCACATGTTTTTTTTTTTTCGACATACTTCTTCATCCACTTCTTCTCTTGTGGTACACCCCTCACTAAAATCCTTCATGTTTCAAGTATTTCAAGCTTTGCCCTTTTTTTCATTTACGCACTTGTTTCTAATTTATTTATTCATTTTTTTCTTTTTCTTTTTCTCATCACAAGCGCTTTTACATTTGAAGATCATGGGCCATCTTTTTCCACCTCTTTTCTTGGAGTCCACCACACAACCACTTTTTCACCCTATTTCACTTTTACCATTCTTTGCATTTTTCTTCTTAACATAGTTCATTAAGGATCAAATTTTGGATCAAACAAGGTCAGCTATCAATAAAAATAAATTAGGCTCAATATGTGGATTAATTAAAAAAATAGAGGCTAAGAGGCTCAAAGGAGCTTAACTAAGGATCATTCGTTTGGTAGTGTAATACCCCTAGCTTCCAAAGAATGAAAATGCAGAATTTAACTGAAGGCAGCGACCTACAGAGGCCACCTACGGGCCGTAGAAGGAGTGACGGGTCGTAGGTAGGGAACCGTCGATGGCACTGTGCACTTCAGGATTTCCAGGTTTCTGAACTTTGACCTATGGAGCTGCAGGATGGGTCGTAAGTTGATTGACGGTCCTTAGATATGTCTCGTAGGTGTCCCCCAGACTTGTCAAATTCTTTAACCTGAAGTAGTGATCTACGGCTTCCATGTACGGTCCGTCAAAGGACCCACGAGCCGTACATTGGAGTCGTCGTTGCAGGGTCCCAATGCATACTCTCTTAATCAATTGACGGAAGAAAAGTACGGTCCGTCAATTGATGTACTGACCGTAGTTCCTATCCGTCGATTGGCCCCGATAGTTATTAGTTAAGGGATTTTTGGTCTTTTCCCTAATTGATTTTCTATTAATCTAAGTCGGTTATACCCTTAAACAAAGCCCATAAATACTTCCTAAGCCTAATTTCTCTCATTATATTTCATTCCCAAATATTTCCTCTCAAATGTTGCTCTCTCTAAAAGAAACTCTCTCAACTCTCAAGGAAGAAGAAGAAGCTTGAATCCTCCATTGAAGACCTTCAATTTTCTCCAATTTCTTGTGGATATCTTTGAGGTATGATAGTGTTCACCATTTGGAGTCCTATCTTCCAATGGGCCCTTCCTCTTCTTCATGAATTTCAAGGTTTACTCTAACCCAATTGAATTAGGGTTTGTGATCAATTATTGTGGGTTCTTCAATTATGATTTGTAGTGCACGATCTAGTGTGATAAAGTAATTTAGTGCACGAATTAGTGTGAATTACATGGTTTGATGTAAAGATTGCATGAACCCCCATGATCCCAAGTTAATTCTCCCCAATTTAATGATCTATTCTTTGATTGTTGGGTTGAGCTATGATTTGATGAAGTTTATGAATTCTCTATGAAATTAAGCATGAATCATAAATGAATTGAGGTTAATTTTATGAATTTAGCATGATCAAGTCATAAGCATGATTTTTCCTCTATTATGTGAGTTCCTTCAAGTATGGGTAAATTGCCTTAATTATGGCTTTTTAAGCATGAGCTTGCATTGAATTGCATGGTATGAGTTGAATGTGCATGAACCTATATGAACTCTATGAACTATGAAATATAAGCATGATGCATTAAGGGTGCTTTGAGAGTGAAGTACCAAAGTTATGATATGACGATGCTATGGTTGAGTTGTGAAAGGTTTTCTCACATAATACTCCCAATATGACTTAAAAGAACAAAGAGGCGAGTACCCATGTTCTTAAGGAGCTATTCTAATTATGTATGCTTGGACAAGGTCCATGAAACATGATCGTTTAAATGCATGATTTTTGCTTGAATTGGTAACCCTAGTTGTACCTTTTCATGTTTAATGATATGAATATGTTAATGCCTAAATCCGTGGAAAATTTGCCCAGCACCGAGTGGATTTGAGATGGAAGCCCTCCCGTTAGTAGAGGCCGGGCCTTCTAGTGAAAACTCTCCCGTTAGTAGAGGCCGGGTTTTCAAAAGCAATCTCTATCCCATAACTATGTTGACATCATAGGATGTTGTCTTTAAGTAGACATTAGCTAGTGGATCCACCTAAGCTAAGAAATTCATGGTCTTACCTTGGCGTGTAGGACACCTTTTTTCAGTATGGGGTAGACACCGGATTCCATGTTAATAGCTCACATGGTCTTATATATCGGTTAGGGCCATTCCCCACAAGTTAATGAATAAGTGCTCTCTTGATAAAGTAAAGAAAAGAAAAGAAAGATGATTTAGCTTGCATTGGCCTTGATATATGCTTTATGTTTCATGTTTCTCATGTTTACCATGTTTTAAGTTTGGCCATTTGCATGTCATGATTATATATCTCTCAAGCATGATTTATGTGTTCATGTGCATTTGCTATCATACTTAGTACTTAATTGTGCTAACGCATACTCTTGCCTACATTAACTTCTTTGGTGTAGGACGTGGCGGTTCCCCTCTTACTCGTGGCTAGAGCTTGATTAAGAGATTTGATAAAAGACTTGGTGAGTCCTCATCCATCCGCGGACATAGCCTAGTTCTTATTTCTTTTTGATGTATTTCTTTCCAGATTTTGGATTGTATTGGGTTACGTCCCGAACTTTGTCTTTACTTTAGATGGGCTTTGAGACACATGAGATGTAGACTTCCACTGTTTCTTTTGAAAGCTTTATTATGAAATTCTCTTTTGAACTTTTATTCTCTATTATCTTGTATGTAATGTATGCTAAGTGGCTTGTATGAGGCCTCTCGGGGTCTTGTACGCCATGTAACATCTAGGGTTACCTTGGGTCGTGACAAGAAGCATACAAAAGAGTGAGAATTGGCTATTCAAAGAAACTCCTCAATCATGTTCCATAATTCATACAAGTTACTTATTAAGCACACACGGGGCAAATTCTAGATGTTATTCAATGCAAGAACCAAGAAATTGCTCACCACACATGGCATCACAACTCAACTAAGGATACAGTCAACTTTATCATGCTCATATACATCGCATTACGCTGTTTCCACACAATTAAGCCCAACTTTTATTAAGTTAAAGTCAAAATAAAGAGCCTATGGTTGTTTCAAGGTTACCAAGTTCTTTCAAGTTGCATAAGTGAGACTACCCATGAAGTCTGGCCAACTTTTAAGACAAGGTTTCAAAATACCAAAAGGTTGATTTCTTATTCACCTACACCTAGTGACTAATTTTCCCTTAAGACGGTCGTCATCCATCATTGGGAACGGTCATTTCTACGACACTACGACTCTATCATACTAAAACAAAAATACTAGTTCCTAGGCGGTTCAAAGGAACTATCCTCAGGAATAGTACCAAAAACAAAAGCCAAGGAACCCACCTAAGAATACAAAAAGACTCAATAATGCAGTAAAATATTTACATGGAAATTCATCTCCCACCCCACACTTAAAGATAGCACTGTCCCCAGTGCGCAATAAACACAAAGTATAGAGTTAGAGAAAAACTCCCTTAGGCCTCTAGGCCTTGTCTTCAACACCAGCACGACCATCTGCCACAGATGTGGCACCATCAACTACCATCAAAGCAATATATGCCTCCTCACCATTATCATCATCCTCAAGCTCCTCATCGACAGTGGCCTCGTCATCATTAATCGGCTCTTGAAACGTCGGGCCCAATTTGCATATGTACATAGCACTATCCATCAGTGGATAGCGCTCGGCTAATGCCTCCATCTCCTCATCTGTGACAGGGCACCCACCAATGTGAAGTTGCAGCTCCGCCATGCCAAACATCCACCCCATCCAACTTTCATCTCTCACCTGTCGATCAGCATAGATAAAACCGGCCTGTGAGACATATCCTGCACTTTCGTGTGAGTCACTCCAAAAGGTTTGATACTAGGTATGGGGCTCTAGCTTGGTCCATGTCATGCACCTCTTCCTCAATGCCTTCCGCTTGTAGAAAATGAATCATTATACTGCCATAACAGAAGCGTCATCACTTGTTGTTCTGAAACTTCATCATGTTCTGCCTCAATACAGAACACACATTGATCGGCATCCCCTTTATCAACATGTAAACTAGGACCACCCAGTCGCGAGTCACCTCCGTTGTGTGGTTGCAAGGTAACAACACACTACACATAATCTTCAACCAGACCCTCGCCTCTTGATTAAAATGAGAATAATGGAGGTATGCATGTCGACCCGTATCTTTGCTCTGCTCCCACCTCGTTGTGGAATCAACACCACATAAAGTATGCCTAATATGCCCACAAGGAGGGGTGTCTTTCAACCGATTATACTTTGAAGCATCGCAATGGGGTGTGCCCAAAAATGCATTAAGCACTCTAGAAGAAAATCTAACCGTCTGTCCCCTAACATCCACCGAAAGATTAAGCCTCTGCTCCGTGAGCCAATTAGCATAAAATTCACGTCCAAGGGTAAGGTTACAATCCCCTTGATCAGCAAAAATGTACTGCAACCCAAGATTATAGATAGTTTAATAAATGCCGAGAAATTCAAGTTGCAACCTTACCTCATTGACATGTTCATCCCCGAGGTACTTAGACTCCTTCTGGTACTAAAACCAATCCACCCCATAAGGCTCCACTATGCACTTCCCGAACCGCCTAGACAGAGGTTGTGTGCTCGATGTTCCGGTGGTACTTCCTTTTTAAGACCGCTTGCTACCCACGCCAACTTCAAAAAAAATTTCCTTAGGTGCCATTAGAACTAGAATAGACCAAGAAAAGGAGAGAAAAAAATTTGGTTGAGGGTGGGGGTGGGTAGGGTATGGGCAGTAGGGGGTCGGGGTTTAAGGGTTTTGAACTTTCTTGGATGTTTGAAGGTTTAAGTGGTTGGGGATGGAGAAATATGGTTCAGAAGAAGCTTGGGGGAAGGATTAATGGAGGGTTTTGGAGTTATGGAGTAGAGAGTGAGTGAGAAGAAGAAGAAAATTTGGAGAAGGTGAGAGAATTTTAGGGAATGGGGTCGGGTAGGGAGTTTGTAGAGAGAGATAATGAAATAAAAATTAGGTGGGTGGAAAAATTAAAAGGAAAAATGGGGTGTGGGTCGGATATGAGGATTTTAGGAAGAAAAAGGGGAAATTTGGTGTGGGTCGGTAAGCTTGGGCCGTGATAACGCTCAACTACACCTATAACGATTCAAGGTGTAGGTGGTCACTAGCAAGTATAAACCCAACAAGGAGTTGGGGTCGATCCCACGTGGAGTGATCTACTATAGAATTTGACTATGAAGTAAGTTAGTGTTCTAATCTTTTGAAGAGTTTAAGAAGTTGATACGAAACATGAGTTAAATCATATAATTTTGATTATCAAATATGAGTGAAGATTTAATAACCGAATGTAATAACACAATTAATAGTGAATTTAATCAAGGGGAGAAAGGACCTTAGGGGTATGTGAGTGTTCAACTACTAATTTCACAAAATGGGTAATTACAAATTGCTTAAATATGCTGAATTTCAATGTGTAGGCAAGATCATGAGTGCAATATCTATATTACAATAAGCTATCACGCATTCAATTGGGTTCTATCAAACCCCAACATGCACTACACTAGAGAACAATCTTATACCTTGATTCAACCCACTCTAACAAGATGGGTAGTAAAAGCAACAGCCCATACAATCATGAACTGTTAATTCCACTCAAATGCACCTTTTACAAGCATACAAAGAGATATAAACTAGAACAAAATTTGCAACTTCAATTCATAAATGAAAACATGAATTAACAACTGAATCCATTTTAATCCAGCATTAAATTCAGCAATTCATATTACCCATAAGCTAATTAAGCAATTGAACACATAATCATACCCCTAAGGCATTGGGGTTTTAGCCAATCATAGCAAAAGTGAAGAAATTGTTACCAAAGATGTCAGCCATTGATTCACAAGGTCTTCAAAAAGCAAAATGCTACCAATTAGAATTACACCCAAAGTTTTCAATCCAAAAACCCACAAGAATAGTTCAAAAGCAATCAAAAATATTCAAAGTGCAAAAGTACTTCTTAGTCTTACTTAACTGGTTCCCAACTCCCCCTTTTCTCTTTTAAAAAACTCTATTTATACTCTCACAAATATTTCCCACATTTTGAAATGCGGGACCATTCGGCGGCATAAGTCAGGCTCGCCCATCAACTCGATGATCCACCGAGTTGCTCTTCTTCACCTTTTGTTTCTTGGTTTCAACATGAATCTGTATTGGAACTTTAGGCGATCAAAGTCGAGTTCGCCATTCTGATCAACGAATCACCGATTAGATCCCAGGCTCACCGAATTGACTTGATTTTTTTTCTCGACTATTGGATCTTTAAGCGAACTGTAGATCCACTCGGTGAGTCACCGAGATGTTTTTTGAGAGCTCCAGCCTTCTTTTTCCTTAAATTCGTCAACTTTTTAGCTTCTTATCGCATTATCTTGCCCTAGCCTCGTTCTCAAGTCTCCTTGCTGCATATAAACGATTTAATATTAGTTATGAGCGCAAAATAGGCATTAAGGACACCAATTTAGTACAAATGAAGCCCTAAATGAGTCAAAACTACCGACTCATCAACACCCCCAAATTAAACTTTTGCTTGTCCTCAAGTAAAACAAGAGATCAATTAGTTCAATAGGAATGTCTACAAACAGTGCTCCTTGAGAATCCACGTGAGAATGCACACAAGGTTTAATTTAACCATGCAAGGATCAAATGTGCACTCAAAGTTTCAAACCCTGACTAGCAATCATTAGTTAGAGTTCATTCTCACAAATGCTCACTTTAAACACAAATTCATGCCCAACAAAAGTATTTGAATGCCCTTACAGCAAAGATAATTCCATGCTCTCACAAAGCTGATCAATAGATATGATTAAGGAATCGAAATCAACACTCACACTCTCAAATGAGAAAAACATGTATGACTCTACCCATAGGCTTGCCCGTATTTTCCAACCAACACATCACTAGGATCATGTAGGATCAAAAAGGTCTTTCAAGGCTTGTAATGGGGCTGAGGGTAAAGATATGATCATTTTTGGTTTAGTGACTCTGCCTTGAAGGAGCATTGCTCACTCCTCTCATCTTTCCCTTTTTCATTCGTTCCTCTCATTTTCACAAATCATCTTTGGTCTTTTCAAAGCTCACAACCAATTTGGGATACCCCTATTTATTTTCACAACAAAATACAATTATTGAACTTTATTCAACTCATTTCTTTTCTTTTCTTTTCTCAGCACCTCTTTTTCTCTTTTTTTAAAGGGGTTCCATCTTTTTCACAACTTTCCAAAGATAAGCTCACAAGTTTATTTCTCAATTTCTTTCCTCATTCTTATCACACCCCCTAACTTAGGCTTTTGGTCTGAGTTGGTAAGTCAAACACACCAATGCTTCATGAAGGTTAAAGGTGGGAGAGAGTATGACAATCTCAATCAACTGGTTATCTTCCTTTACGTTTATTCAAAGAAAAGGGTAGGCTCAAATGGTGCCAAGCTGGGTTCACATACTCACAAGGTGGTCACACGAAGGTATAGCAATTAGGTTCACTCTCAAAAATTTATGCCTAAGATCATTTCCTTCATTCACCAAAGTTAGCTAGTTACACCAATGGGGCAAGTTCTAGATATCATCAAACGTACTTTTCATGTAAAGCTCACCACATATGGCATTCAAACAGAATTGTGGATTACAACTCTACGAGTCAAGCTTGCGTGCAATGGTCATTGCAAGACTCACCATAGACAATCGACTAGTCACAATGAGATGCTAAGAGTTCACAAAGACTATGCAACTAAAATTACCTCGTTGAACTTACACCAACATGTCTTTCATCAAGAGCACTATTCAAGTCATTGATATTGATCACAACCGATACTCGAATGTACAAGAGAAGTACAACTACTCAATCAACACACAATCGATAGAGAATAAGAGAGAGATATCAAGAAGAACTGAAACCATTTATTTCAACTAAAATCCAAACAAAACAAAACAACCATCAAAACAAAGACATACAAACAAACGGAGTTGGAAAAACCCTCCATCCCCACCAAAAAGGAAAAACAGTGTCCTCAATGCGGAAATAAAATAAGCATAAGTGTGAAAATGAAATCAAAGGGAATGCAATGGAGAGTCCCCCTGTCAGTCTATGGTGGAGGTGTATCATCCGACGCATCAGTGCCCGGCCTATCAGTAGTTGCGGCTCTGCTCGAACCGATCATAGATGTATCATGCAATGAAGCAACATTGGCCGCTCTCACCATGTCGCCCTCCAAATCCTCAAGCTTGCAATCTCTGAAGCAATCTCAACCCCTTTTGCTCTCTTCTGAGGTAGTTTATGAGCAGGAACTTTTCTTCGAGGCATACCTGTCAAACAAAACAAGCTAACATGAGAATCGATTGAAAAGGGTTAGAAATGAGGTCAAGCAGAAAAACTGCAAAAAGATTCGCAGACCAGGTCGGCGAGTCGCCAAACCAATTAGCCGAGCAAGAGGAACATCGCCGAATTAACAGAATGAAATTAAGCTAAACTTCAAGCATAAAGGGTGATGAAAATGCCATTCACCAAGTTCACTCAGCGAGCGAAAGGGTACTCGTCGAATGTTCTAGAATGCATACGCAAATAATTAAGACAAAAACAACTATGGGGAGTGCAATGGGCGACACGTCGAATCCGTTCGGTGAGCTCGACTTAGCTCGCTGAATAGATCCGGTGCATCACCCCCCCCAAAAAAAACACTTTTAATGATTATCAACTATCAGCCCATTACACAACAATTAAAGCTCAATTAACAACATCACTACACGACCCACCCCTAATTTCTACCTGGGGTACTCAGACTTCCCCAAATTGATTCGAAAACAACAAAACAACTATTTGCCCTTAAGAAAGACGTCACCCAATACATCATTGGGAAAATTCAAGCCATTCGATTGAAATTGGGGTTACTCAGACTTCACCCAACACTCAAACAACATCCACCAAACACAATACACAATTACCCACCATGATTAAGGCAAAAATCCCTAAAATTAGGCATGCTCAAGGTCAGCAACCATCAACGGAGTAGAAGGCAATAGATTTAGGCATAGAATCACAATATAACCAATCACCCATTTACTAACATGTTGAAACAATGCATTCAGCATAAAAAATTTGTCGAAGCAAAAGAACACCAACCTCAAATAGAAGACACAACGAGCAAATACACAAAAAGGGATGGGGGATGATTCCAACGCACTCCAATAGCAACAAAACAAAACCAAATGCGGAAGCAAAGAGCTAAAGTGTATGCGTGCGCAAAGGGAAATCAAAATTTTCAAATAAAATGAAGATTTGAATTTGAAAGGATTAAAAATCATTTAGTTTGCGCTCCCTTCGACGATGGAACTAATGTCACTGAGTGGTTCAGCGACATGCACAATGGGCAAAAAGCTCACCAAAATCAACAAGAGACCAGCTATCAGGAATGTCCAGAAGGAGAGCTCGATCGGACTCGCCCAAGCCACTAAGAGACGCGCCAAGTGGAATTGTAGCTCGCCTAATCTTCCAGCGTACCCCTCAACTGCAACCTTCAATTGGTGATGGAATTAGGCAATCCCTGTGATCATTAGGTGACTCGCCAAGTGGTCCAACCCATCACCATGTAGCCATGATTTGAAATTTCATACTCCGACCTATACAACCAACACACGTTATTCAAAACTACTAAAATAAAACTTGGGTTGCCTCCCAAGAAGCGCCTTATTTAACGTCGTGGCACGATGTGGACATGCTTTCAAGCATCATCCAAGTACACCACATCTATCAATCTCACATTTGGAGCCTCATCAAAGTAAATTTTCATCCTTTGTCCATTCACTTTGAAGAATGACCCATTTCACCTTCAACTTCAATTGCTCCATTTTCAAACACATGATTCACCTTAAAAGAGCCCGACCACTTAGACTTGAGCTTACCCGAAAAGAGTCTCAAGTGAGAATTGTAGATTAACACACGATCACCCACTCTAAACTCTCGGTGAAGTACCTTGGCATCATGCCACTTTTTCATTTTCTCCTCATAAAGAGCCGAATTCTCAAAAGCCCGAAGTTGAAATTCCTCCAAAGCATGGAGTTGGTCAACCCGATTCTTCGATGTGTCATCCCAATTCAAATTCATGGTTTTCAAAGCCCACAAGGCCTTATGCTCAAGTTCAATCAATAGATGACACGATTTATCAAACACTAATTGATACGGTGACATACCAATTGGGATCTTAAAAGCAGTTCTATATGACCAAAAAGCATCATCTAACCATCGAGACCAATCAGATCGATTTGCACTAACGGTTTTGGCCAAGATTTCTTTCATTTCCCCGTTTGACACTTCGACTTGCCCACTTGTTTTCGGATAGTAGGGGGTAGCAACCTTATGCTTGACTCCATATTTGTTCAACAACGAAGCAAAAATTCGGTTACAAAAATGAGAACCCCCATCGCTAATAATAGCACGTGGAGTACCAAACCTTGTGAAGATGTATCTCTTAAGGAAAGCAACTACACTTCGCCCTTCATTGTTAGGTAAAGCCACAGCTTCCACCCATTTGGATACGTAATCGATGGCCATCAAAATATATTTGATCCCATAAGAACTCACGAAAGGGCACATAAAGTCGATTCCCCACACATCAAACAATTCAACCTCAAGGATTGGAGTAAGGGGTAGCTCATTTCTACGTGATACTCCACCCTGCCTTTGACATTGAATGCACTTTCAGACAAGGGAGTTAGCATCGTGATACAATGTTGGCCAATAGTAACCACTCTGTACCTTGGCAGCTATACGCACTCCACTATTATGTCCACCAACCGGTGATGCATGACATTCACTAAAAATAGCATTTATTTCAACCTCTGGTACACATCTTCTAATTATATGATCATCGCATTCCCGAAACAGGTATGGTTCATCCCAAAAAAATTTCTTCACATCAAAGAGGAACCTTTTACGTTGATAAAACTTCAGCCCATCAGGAATAATTCTACACACCACATAATTGGCAAAATCAACATACCAAGAAGTGGAACCCGTTGATACCACCATCACCGTCTCATCGGGAAAAGCTTCTTCAATATCCCTTTCACCAGAAACAATCACACTTGTTTCAAGTCTCAATAAATGGTCAGCTACCTGATTCTCACATCCTTTTCGATCTTTGACCTCAAAGTCAAACTTTAGCAATAATAGCACCCATCGAATCAATCTCGATTTTGCATCCTTTTTGGCCATCAAGTAGCATTTAGCAACATGGTCGGTGTGCACCACTACCTTAGTTCCCAATAAGTAAGCTCAAAATTTTTCAAAAGCGTACACTACCGCCAATAACTCTTGTTCAGTAACAAGGTAATTCTTTTGCGCCACATTCAAGGTCTTGCTTGCATAGTAGACCGGGTGGAATAACTTGCCTCTATGTTGACCAAGTATAGCTCCCAAAGCCACACCACTAGCATCACATATTAGTTCAAATGGGATGTTCCAATCCGGAGCAACAATGATCGGAGCCGATACCAACTTCTCTTTTAGACACACAAACGCATTAATGCAAGCCTCATCAAACTTGAAAACACTTTCTTTCTCATGTAGCTTGCAAAGAGGATGAGCTATCTTAAAAAAGTCTTTTATGAACCTCCGGTAGAAACCCGCATGGCCCAAGAAACTTCAAACACCTCTAATCAAGATAGGAGGAGGTAACATGGCAATAACTTCAACCTTAGTTGATCCACTTGTATACCATCTCCCGAAATTTTGTTCCCAACACAATACCTTCTTTGACCATAAAGTGACATTTCTCCCAATTGAGAACAAGATTTGTTTCAACACATCTTTGCAAGACTCTACCAAGATGCTCAAGGCATGCTTCAAAAGTATCCCCCACGACTGAGAAATCATCCATGAAAACCTCCATCGAGTCTTCCACCATGTCAGCAAAAATAGAGAGCATACACCTTTGAAACGTTGCCGGTACATTACACAACCCAAAAGGCATTCTTTTAAAAGCAAACGTTCCATAGGGGTATGTAAAAGTGGTCTTGTTTTAATCATCAGGTGTATGGAGATTTGATTATAACCGAAATATCTTTCAAAAAAGTAATACCATCCACACCCTACCAATCTATCAATCATCTAGTCCATAAAGGGCATTGGAAAGTGATCTTTCTTAGTACTTGCATTTAACTTCTGATAGTCGATACATACACGCCAACCTGTAACTGACCGCATAGGTAAATTCACCCTTGTCATTTGGTACTACCGTTATACCTCCCTTCTTTGGAACACATTGTATCGGGCTCACCCACTTGCTATCTGCAATTGGGTAACCCGCATCTAACCACTTTATTATTTCCTTCTTGACCACTTTTTGCATTGGAGTATTCAACCTCCTTTGGTGCTCGACCCTTGGTTTATAATCTAACTCCAGTTGAATCTTGTGCGTGCAAATACTAGGTGGAATCCCCACAATATCAGCAATTGTCGATCCAATAGCTTTTATGAACCTTTTGAGCACACTCACAAGGGCTTGTACTTTCCCTTCAAGCAAATTAGCAGCAATAATAATCAGCAAAGTATTATCAGCCCCCAAAAATACATATCGAAGATGTGGGGTGATTCAATAGATGGTTTCGTTGGAGGACTTTCTCTATTCTTCAAATCAATATCATCATCTTAGCCATATTCTCGTCACGCTCTTGGTCCTTCTCCATTTTCTCCTTAGTCATTCCAATAGTAAGAGGTGAAACTTGGTCTTCTCTTGTGTGCCATGCTCAGTTAATTTTAGTCATATCATCCAGCAAAGCTGACGCCACAGGAAAAGGTCGTCTCATAATCCCACCACAAATCAAATGATCAGCTATAGCCTTGTTGACAGAGTCAAGGCTTAAATAGAAGTATTGTAGAAGCACATCTTCAGGTTATCCATGAGTAGGGCATTGTAGAAGTAGCTTTTGAAACCTGAGCCACGTCTCATGAATTGTCTCACCCTCAACATGCTCAAAATTTTGGATACCATCTCTCAACTTCACCATCTTTGAAGGGGGAAAGAAGCATTCAAGGAATGCCTCTATGAGCTCCGCCCAAGAAGTAATTAAGTCTCGTGGTAGTTCAGCCAACCACTTCATTGCATCCCCTGTTAGAGAGAAGGGAAACAAACGAAGTCGAATCGACTCTTGAGAGATGTTCTTAAATGAGAAAAGGCCACACACATCCAGAAAGTTTTGAAGGTGGTCATGGGGATCTTCATGAGCAAGTCCCCCATAGAATCCTTTGATCTGCAACAGCTGAAGCACGGTCCCGATTACATGAAAGATAGCATTACCCACGGTAGGGGGCAAGCGTATGGCTCCAACACTTCCTACTTGATCGACATTGAAGTCATTTAGGTTACCAATGTAATTATTTCACCCGAGATTGCTAGCAGCCACACTTCCATGGTCACTCATGTCGTCACCTGTTGACAGCAAACAATGAAAACACTAATAAATAAATTCAACTACAACAAAATTAGTTCACTAGAATACTTCAATACAAGAATTCTAGACACCACTCCCCGACAATAGAGCCATTTTTTATAACGCTCAACTACACCTTTAATGAATCAAGGTATAGGAGGTCGCTAGCAAGTATAAACCCAACAAGGAGTTGGGATCGATCCAGCAAGGAGTGATCTAGTACAGAATTTGACTATGAAGTAAGTTAGTGTTCTAATCTTTTGTAGAGTTTAAGAAGTTGATACGAAACATGAGTTAAATCATATAATTTTGATTATCAAATATGAGTGAAGATTTAATAACCGAATGCAACAACACAATTAACAGTGAATTTAATCAAGGGGAGAAAGGACCTTAGGGGTATGTGAGTGTTCAACTACTAATATCGCAAAATGGGTAATTACAAATTGCTTAAATATGCTGCATCTCAATGAGTAGGCAAGATCATGAGTTCAATATCTATATTACAATAAGCTATCACGCATTCAATTGGGTTCTATCAAACCCCAACATGCACTATACTAGAGAACAATCTTATACCTTGATTCAACCCACTCTAACAAGATGGGTAGTAAAGCAACAGCCCATACAATCATCAACTGTTAATTCCACTCAAATGCACCTTTTACAAACATACAAAGAGATATAAACTAGAACAAAATTTGCAACTTCAATTCATAAATGAAAACATGAATTAACAACTGAATTCGTATTAATCCAGCATTAAATTCAGCAATTCATATTACCCATAAGCTAATTAAGCAATTGAACACATAATCATACCCCTAAGGCATTGGGGTTTTAGCCAATCATAGCAAAAGTGAAGAAATTATTACCAAAGATCTCAGCCATTGATTCACAAGGTCTTCAAAAAGAAAAATGCTACCAATTAGAATTACACCCAAAGTCTTCAATCCGAAAACCCACAAGAATAGTTCAAAAGCAATCAAAAATATTTAAAGTGCAAGAGTACTTCTTAGTCTCAGTTAACTAGTTCCCAACTCCCCCTTTTCTCTTTTCAAAAACTCTATTTATACTCTCACAAAACTTTTCCACAATTTGAAATGCGGGACCATTTGGTGGCATAAGTCGGGCTCACCCATCCACTTATCGATCCGTCAAGTTGCTCTTCTTGGCCTTTTGTTTCTTGGTTTCAACATGAATCAGTTACGGGAACTTTAGGCGATCAAAGTCGGGTTCGCCGTTCTGATCGGTGAATCGCCGATTAGCTCCTAGGCTCGTCAAATTGACTTGATTCTTTTCCTCGAATACTGAAACTTTAGGCAAACTGTAGATCCACTCGGAGAGTCACCTAGTTGTCTTTTGTGTGCTCCAGCCTTCTTTTTCCTTAAATTCTTCAACTTTTTAGCTTCTTATCGCATTATGTTGCCCTTGCCTCATTCTCAAGTCTCCTTGCTGCATATAAACGATTTAACATTAGTTGTAAGTGCAAAATAGGCATTAAGGACACCAATTTAGTACAAATGAAGCCCTAAATGAGTCAAAACTACTGACTCATCAGGAGGGCCCACCTGGAATTTTTTTCTTGGGCGTGATAGAGGCATGGGGCGCCACAAAAGCGCTTGAAAGAGTGTGCAGTAGTTTGCCCCATGGCGCGGGGCGCTGGCAGTAATCTGCCTGGGCATTTTATAGTTTTGGTTCCAGTGTGGGGCACCAACAGTGCGACCCTAGTGAAGAAGCTTTGGCGTGATGCGCCACTATGGCTCCAGAGGGGACTTTCAGTAGTTATGGGGTAGGCATAGGACGCCAATAGTGCGCCAACCTGGAAAAAGTTTTTGGTGCAATGCACCACTCCTCAAACGTGGTGTGCTATACCTTCCAGTATCCCTGCAAAACAATGAACACACCATGTGAGACTAATGATGGGTTTCCTCCCACCCAGCGTCGTAGTTTCGATCGTGGTACAACTCATCTTTTTGTATTTTTCTCGTTTATAGATCCTAACTATTACAATGAAATAAAAATCAACTTAAAGCCTATGGAAATAAGAAAAATGCACTTAAAAACTATAGAACTAAAACTAACTAACAATTTAAAAATTAGACTAAAGCAAAAGCTACTTGATTAGTTCACGTTTTCATGGGTTGCCTCCCGTGGAGCGCCTATTTTAACATCGCGGCTCGACCCAGCTTGAATCATTCATCATTGAGCTCAAGAGCTTCACGATCTCAATTCATATCTTCTCCAAAGTTCTCACGACCCAAGTGTAACACCCCAGTTTTTTAAAAGAAAGAAAATGCAGTTTTAAAAAAATTTCTGGTGCCAGTGACGACGAAGGCCATCTACGGACCGTAGGTGGAGTGACGGGCCATAGATGGGAACAGTCGATGGCCCTGCCAACTTTATGAATTTTGACTTTTTGAACCTTGACCTACGGAATAGCAGGACGGTTCGTAGTTTGGTTGACGGGCCGTAGATAGGTTCCTTAGATGCCTTCTAGACTTAGCCAAATTTTCAGTCCAAAAAGAACTTTCTGAATCAATTGACGGACGAGAAGGACGGTCCGTCATTGGATGTACAGACCGTAGGTCCTGTCCGTCGATTGGCCCCACAGTTTTATTTAAGGGCTTTTTGGACTTTTTCCTAAATGCTTATTCCTTATACTAGACGATTTTACCCCTTAACCTTGGCCCTATTTATATTTTCTAAACCCTAATCCCTTCATTCCAACTCTCATCTCCCAAAAATATTCCTCTCTCTAGAAGAACAAGAAGGAGAAGAAGAGAGCTAGGGTTCTCATCAAGGTCATCAATCCTCCTTTTATTTCAAGGCATTGGCATTAAGGTATGATAGTATTTACCATTTGGAGTCTTTCCTCCAATGGGTCCTCTTTTCCTTAAGGTTTTCAAGGTTTAGTCTTGCCCAAGAGAGCTAGGGTTTTGACAAATTCTTATGGGTTCTTCATTATGCTTTCCATTGTTGATGTTATGGTTGATAGTGCACGATCTAGTGTGGTAAAGTAAGCTAGTGCATGATTTAGCGTGGTTTACATGCAACTTGATGAATCCCATGAGCTTATGCTAAGTTTCACCCAATTTATGAATATGGTTATGATTGTGGGTTGATTGAGAAAAGATGAATTGCATGAACTCTTTGTGAATTGAGTTAAGGATTATGATTATCAAGCTATGAATTTCATGTAAGACTATGAATGATGAAAAGAGGATATTTTATGAAAAGATGCATGTTGAATCAAAATCTATGATTTTCCTCTATTATGTGGGTTCCCTCAATTATGACTAAACTGCCTTGATTTATGGTTTACTAAGTATTAGCTTGCATTGAATTGCATGTTTTGAGGTGATGCTTATGAACCCATGATTTATGAGTTAAGAGCATGATGAGCTATGTAAATATGAAGCTTGTGAACTCATGCAGGTTTTATGAAGTTTATGATATGTTAGTGCAAAGGTTGAGTTGTGAAAGGGTTTCTCATGTAATGCTCAACCTATGAATGTGAAAGGTTTTCTCACACGTAATGATTCATAACTTGTTGAAAGGTTTGCTCAACTAAGCTTGAATCCATGATTAAGGAGCTATTCTATGAAGGGACAAGAGGCGATTACCCATGTTCCCTAATGTAGACAAGAGGTGATTACCCATGTCTACTAATAATGAAATCACGACTAATAGAAGAACAAGAGGCGATTACGCATATTCTTAAGGAGCAATTCTAATGAATGAAGGGACAAGAGGTGATTACCCATGTACCCTAACGTACACAAAGCGGCGATTACCCAAGTCTACCAATAATGAGCTTATGACTAATGTAGACTAGAGGCGATTACCCATGTCTACCTAAGATAAAATTAACTATGATAAATCCGTGGGAAGTACGCTTAGTACCGAGTGGACAAGTGGCGATTACCCATGTCCCATAACCTATGTCCCACCATAGGGTGATGGTCTATGATAGACACTAGCTAGTGGATCCACATAAGCCAAAAAGTTCATGGTCTTACCTTGGAAAGTAGGACACCCCTTTTCGATGTGGGGCAGACACCGGATTTCATGTTGATAGCTCACATGGTCTCATATATCCGTTAAGGCTATTTCCCCACAACTAATGAACAAGTGTTAGCCTGAACCAACATATAAGACCATATGAACTATCAACATAGAATTCGATGTCTACCGTACACCGAAAGAGGGTTGCCCTACTTGCCCAGGTAAGACCATAACTTTTTTCCTTACGTGGATCCACTAGCTAGTGCCTATCATAGACCATCATCCTATGGTGGCACATAGTTTATGGGACATGGGTAATCGCCACTTGTCCACTCGATGCTAAGAATAATTTTCACGGATTAATCATAGTTCAATTATCATAGGTAGACATGGGTGATCGCCTCTTGTCTACGTTAGAGAATGTGGGTGATCGTCTCTTGTCCTTTCATTAGAATAGCTCCTTAAGAACATAGGTAATCGCCTCTTGTTCATTAAAATTCATAGTGTGAGAATTACGTGAGGAATCCTTTCACAACTCAACAACAACATCAACATATCATAAACTTTGGTACTTCAATCTCAAAGCACCCTTAATTCATTATTAACTGCATATGAGACATGCATAGATTCATAGACTTCATCCTTACATAGTTCATCATGCTCATAACTTTACAAACCATAGGGTTCACATAGCTTCATGAGAATTCTTCTTAAATCATGCATTTCAATGCAAACTCATGCTTAGAAGACCATAAACAAGGCAATTTATCAATAATTGAAGGAACCCACTTAGTAGAGGAAAAATCATACTTTTTATTTGAATATGCTTAATTCCATAAAATCATCCTTAGTTCATTCATAAATCATGCATGGATTCATAGGGATTTCATAAAATTCATCACTTCATAATTCAACTCACCAATCAAAGTATAGCTTTGGAAATTGGGGAAAATAGCATGGGTTCATCCAACTTCTATATCAAATCATATAAATCACGCTAATTCGTGCACTAAATTATTTTTTCACGCTAGATCATGCAATAGGAATCATAAAATCAACAATTGAAAATCATAATTGAAGAACCCATAAAAATTGATCAAAACCCTAACTCAATTTGGTGAATTGAACCTTGAAAATTGAAGAGAACTAGGGACCCATTGGAGGAAAGGGCTCCAATGGGAAATGCTAACATACCTCAACAAAGCCCACAAGAAGTTGTTAGAAATCAATGGCCTTCAATGGAGGATCCTAGCCCGTCTTCTTCCTTGAGAATTGAGAGGACTTTTCTAGAGAGAGAAATATTTGAGAGAGGAGAATTCGGGAGTGATTTAGAATGAGTAAAATTAGGCTTAGGAAGCTTATATAGGATCTGGGTTAAGGGCATAGCCGACTAAGATTAGGGGTTAAACATTTAGGGAAAAGACCAAAAACCTCTTAATTAATAACTGTCGGGACCCATCGACGGTCGGGACTTACGGTCCGTAAGTCGATCTACGGACCATCCTCTTCCTCCGTCGATTGGTTCAGAGACTGATAACTTAGGCCTTCAATCAACGACACCCATGTACGGCCCGTGGTCCCAACGACGGGTCGTCTTGTTGCTCCGTAGGTCAATGTTCTGAAACTCTGCATCCTTAGGACTTTCAGTGGCCAACTACGGTTCCTACCTACAGTCCGTCATTCCTTCTACGGTCCGTAGGTGGCCTCCGTCACTGGCACCAGAACCCAAAAAAATTTCAAGAATTTTCCACCCTTGAATCCAGGGTAGTACATTATCTCCCTATTGGGAACATTCGTCCTCGAATGAGAATCAAGACTTCTTAAGGAGGGTAAGAAACAAGAGCTAACAACCCAACCTAGAATGCAATCACATAAATGCACATATTCGAGGAGGAAACATCAACTCCAAGCTAAAGCATGTTCAACACATCATCTCATGAAGACTTTTTATGTGACTCATACTTAATGCACATAATCATAGATAAATCAATCAAGCTAGCTCATTTTCACAGCATTAGACTCTTCATGAACATACATAATCAAGGAATCATGGAAATACTAAGACACATGAGACCAAAAGAATGAACCATGAGGAACTAGGTACCTCAAGCTAGAGTGGGATCGGAAAGAAAGAGATGAGAATATCGGGACATCATATCGGCCGAGGCCTCCAAAGTAGCACCCTCAACCAATTGATTCTTCCAAAGAACTTTCACGGAAGCAACTTCTATATTTCTTTGCTTCCGGACTTGCCTGTCTAAAATCTCAATCGGAACTTCTTCATATGAAAGACTATCCTTTATTCTAAGATTCTCTAATGGTACTATAGATGTCGTATCACCGACACATTTCTTGAACAATGAGATATGGAAAATCGGATGCACCGATGCCAAATCATTAGGCAAGTCAAGCTCATAAGCAACCTTACCAACACATCACAGAATCTGATACGGGCCTGCATAACGGGGACTAAGCTTTCCTTTCTTCCCGAATCTCATCACACCCATCATGGGTGAAATTTTCAAGTAAACCCAATCATCAACATCAAATTCTTAATCTCTCCTTCTAACATCGGCATATGACTTTTGTCGACTTTGGGCCATTTTCAACCTTTCTCTAATAAGTCGCACCTTATCCATAGCCTCATGTACCAACTCGGGGCCTATTGAAGCAACTTCACCAACTTCAAACCAACCTATGGAGATCTACACCTCCTACCATAAAGAGCCTCAAACAAAGCCATACCAATGCTAGAATGGTAACTATTATTATAAGCAAATTTAATTAAAGGCAAATAATCATCCCAATTACCCTTGAAATCAATTACACAAGCTCTCAACATATCTTCCAAAGTATGAATAGTACGCTCCGCTTGCCCATCGGTTTGGGGATGAAAGGCCATACTAAGCTTAACACGAGTACAAAGACCCTTTTGGAAAGACTTCCAAAATTGAGAAGAGAATTGGGACCACGATCGGAGATAATGGATAAAGGCACTCCATGCAACCTAACCATTTCCCTCAAATACAACTTAGCATAATCCTCCACCGAATAAAAAGTTTTGACGAGAATGAAATGGGTTGATTTCGTCATTCAATCTACAACAACCCAAATCGAATCATATTGTCACGGGGTGCGTGGTAAACCAACAATAAAATCCATGTTCACATCTTCCCACTTCCAAGTAGGAATACTAATATCTTGGATCAAACCTCCCGGCTTTTGATGCTCAACCTTCACCTGTTGGCAATTAGGACACTTAGCCACAAATTCCGCAATATCCTTCTTTATCCCATTCCACCAATAGATCTCCCGCAAGTCACGGTACATCTTGGTAGCTCCCGGGTGAATGGAATATCGAGCACTATGGGCTTCTGATAAAATTTTTCCTCTTAAGTCATTTACATTGGGAACACACAAACGACCTTGATAGCGGAGTACACCATCTCCCCCTTGGGAGAAAGCCTCTACGGACCTTTTAAGCACCGCTTCCTTCAATTCAACCAAATTAGGATCAAGATCTTGTTTAGCCTTTACATCAGGCATAAAGGATGATTCGGAACCATTATAAACCACAACACCACCCTTAGCGGAATCAACCAACCAAACACTCAAACGGGCCAATCTATGAACATCACGAACCAACTCTTTCTTACCATCCTCAACATGAGCAACACTACCCATAGATAATTGACTTAGAGCATCCGCCACCACATTAGCCTTGCCGGGGTGATAGAGGATACTCATATCATAGTCTTCTAACAACTCAAGCCACCTCCTTTGACAAAGATTCAGGTCTTTTTACTTAAACACATATTGTAAACTCTTATGGTCGGTAAAGATATCTACATGTACCCCATACAAATAATGTCGCCATATCTTTAAAGCGAACACGACTACCGCTAATTCTAGGTCATGAGTAGGATAGTTCTTTTCATGCACCTTGAGTTGTCTTGAAGCATAAGCAATAACTTTCCCGTTTTGCATGAGAACACATCCTAGTCCAATTCTTGGGGCATCACAATAAACCACAAAACCATCGGATCCTTCTGGTAGAGTCAATATCAGGGCCGAGGTAAGTCTATCTTTCAACTCTTGGAAACTCTTCTCACATTCATCGGACCATGTGAACTTAACCTTCTTTTGAGTCAAAGCCATCAATGGAGAAGCAATCAAAGAAAACCCATTAGCAAACCTCCTATAATAGTCGTTTAAGCCCATGAAACTACGGATATCCGAAGGTGATAGAGGTCTAGGCCAATTCTTAACCGCATCCGTCTTCTTAGGATCTACCTCGATACCCTTACCGGAGACAATGTGATAAAGAAATACCACGGACCTTAGCCAAAACTCACATTTACTAAACTTCACAAAGAGTTGTTGGTCCTTGAGGACTTGCAATACAATCCTCAAATGATTGGCATTCTCATCCTCATTCCTTGAATAGATCAAGATATCATCAATAAACACAATAATGAACATGTCAATGCATTGTTTAAACACCTTATTCATCAAAACCATAAACGCGACTGGAGCATTTGTCAACCCAAACGACATTACCAAGAACTCGTAGTGACCATACCTAGTCCGGAAAGCCATTTTTGGAATATCATCTTCTTTCGTCCTCAATTGGTGATAACCCGAACGAAGGTCGATCTTAGAGAAATAACTAGCCCCTTGAAATTGATCAAACAATTCATCTATCCTCAGAAGAGGATACTTATTCTTAATGGTAACCTTATTCAATTGACGTTAGCCAATGCACATACGGAGTGAACTATCTTTCTTCCTTACAAACAAGACCGGAGCACCCCATGGAGAAACACTTAGTCGGATGAAACCCTTATCCAACAAGTTTTTTAATTGCTCTTTTAGTTCCTTAAGTTCCGCCGGAGCCATTCTATAAGGAGGAATAGAAATAGGTTGTGTATCTGGGAGAAGATCAATGCCTAAGTCTATTTCCCTTTCGGGAGGAATACCGGGTAAATCATTAGGAAACACTTCCGAAAACTTGCTAACAACGGGGACCGAGTCGAGAGTAGGGGTTTGGAATCCATATCCCTCACCCTAACAAGATGGTATATGCAACCCTTAGAAATCATCTTTCTATCTTTTAGATAAGAAACAAATTGACCTTTGAACATAGAATTTCCCCCCTTCCACTCTAGGATAGGCTCATTCGGGAATAGAAACTTGACCATTTGGATCCTATAATCAATAGAAGCATAACAAGAATGCAACCAATCCATCCAGAGAATAACATCAAAATCTAACATATCAAGCTCTACAAGATCAACATGAGTGACTCTATAGGATAAGGAGACGGGACAATTTCTATAGACTCTCTTAGCCACGATAGATTCTCCAATCCGAGTAGAGACACGAAAAGGATCTAGCAACACATCTGGAACAACATCAAACCTCATAGCCATATATGGCATCACAAAAGACAAGGTAGCACCAGGATCAAGCAAGGCATAAACATCAAAGTGAAAAACTTTCAACATACCGGTAACCACATCGGGAGAGCTCTCTTGCTCATGACGAGCTTGAAGTGCATAGAATCGGTTTTCCTTCTGATTCCCACTAGAACTCGATAGATTTTGAGATTGATTGTGTCAACGGTTATCCCCTTCATTCTTAGCCACTAAGGGGCAATCCCTTATCATGTGATCCATCTTACCACAACCAAAGTATGCATTAGAACCGGCTAGACATTTACCCTCATGCTTTCTCCCACACTTAGCACAAGTAGTCGATGAAAAGCCACCACCATTTCCTCCTTGAGGCTTAGGGTTAGACACCCTATCTTTGTTAGACTTAGGAGGAACATTGGATGAACCTTGACCGGAAAACCTTTGTCAAAATCTAGGACGATCATGTCCATCGGACCTTGAATATGAAAAGTTACAATCACCGGTCTTAGCCCTCTTTGTTTCTCTAGACCCTTCCTTGAGTTTCTCCTCTTCTATTTATTGAGCATACACCATGAGACGAGAAATATCCATGTCATTGACAAGCATGACGGTACGGCACTCTTTGACCACCATTTTGGACACTCCTGAAACAAACTTACTCATTCTTGCCCTAGGATCAACAACCATAGAAGGAGCATATCGAGACAATTGTGTGAACTTCAAAGCATACTCTTTCACACTCATGTTTCCTTGACAAAGGTTGATGAACTCAAGCACCCTTGCCTCCCTCATCTAAAGGGGAAAGAACCCTTCAAGAAAAGCAACCTTGAATTTCTCCCAATCAAGAAGACCCTCATTAACCGCCCTATCACTCTTCCATTGGTTGAACCAAATTTGAGCAAAACCCTTGAGTTGATAAGCGGCCAATTCCGCCTTTTCCTTCGGCGTCACACCGATGATCATCAACACCTTGTACACCTCATCAATGAACTCCTGAGGATCTTCCTCAACCTTGGAGCCATGAAATTCCAGAGGGTTCATTCTAATGAAGTCCCTCACCCTTGATGCCGCCGTGCCCACATTTGGGTTCATGGGAGCCATGACCTCTCTAATTGCTTGAGCCATCACGACTTGAGACAATGCTTGAAAAGCAGCCCTAAACTCCGCATTAATAACTTGTTCGGCCAAAGGGTCAGCCGAAACTTAAGGAGCTTAATGAGGAGCTTATTGTTCCAAATTCTCTCCCACATTTCTTCTAGCATAAGCTCTTGGAGACGCCATATCCTGAAACACATAGGATAGGGATTAGGAGAGAGACATATAGAGTAAGACTCTATGGCACGACTTAGAAGTAATGAAAGAAGTGAAGTTTCTTAAACGTCTTATACCTTTTCATTCATAAATGTGGCGCGCTTGACACTCATGAACAAGACTCTACTCAACGTGGCTTGTGAGACAACCTTGGATCTTTTTAAGACCTTGCGCTCTGAATACCAAATTTTTCATGACCCAAAGTACCCCCTAGATGTGACATGGCGTACAAGACCCTGAAAGGCCTCGTACAATCCACTTAGCATACATACATACAAGATCATAAAGATTAAGAGTTCAAAGAGTCTGTAATATCAAAGCTTTTAAGAAAATAGCGGAAGTCTACATCTCATGTCTCAAAGCCAATCTAATCATAATGACAAAAAAACAAGATTTGGTACATAACCCAATACAATGTCAAAGAAAGAACATAAAAGTAAGAACAACTAGGCTATGTCCTCGAATGGATGAGGACTCACCAAGTCTTCACAATTCTTCTACTAAGCTCTAGCCACGAGTGGATGGTGAATCGCCAAGTCCTACATCAACAAGTCAATGTAGGCAAGAGTATGTGTTAGTACAATCAAGTACCAAGTATAATAGCAATTCATATAAAACATTTAAAACATGCCAAAACGGGACATTTATGACATGAAATGCCAAAGCTAAAACATGATAGAGCATGAGAAACATAAGCTATAAACCAAGGCCAAAGCAAGCTTAACATCTTTCCTTTACTTTACTTGAGAACATCATAAAACCACTTTTGTTCATTAGTTGTGGGAATTAGCCTTAACCGACACATAAGACCATATGATCTATCATAATGGAATTCGATGTCTACAGTACACCGAAAGAGGGTTGCCCTACTTGCCCAGGTAAGACCATAACTTTTTTCCTTACGTGGATCCACTAGCTAGTGCCTATCATAGACCATCATCCTATGGTGGCACATAGTTTATGGGACATGGGTAATTGCCACTTGTCCACTCGATGCTAAGAATAATTTTCACGGATTAATCATAGTTCAATTATCATAGGTAGACATGGGTGATTGCCTCTTGTCTACGTTAGAGAACGTGGGTGATCGCCTCTTGTCCCTTCATTAGAATAGCTCCTTAAGAACATAGGTAATCGCCTCTTGTTCATTAAAATTCATAGTGTGAGAATTACGTGAGGAATCCTTTCACAACTCAACAACAACATCAACATATCATAAACTTTGGTACTTCAATCTCAAAGCACCCTTAATTCATTATTAACTTCATATGAGACATGCATAGATTCATAGACTTCATCCTTACATAGTTCATCATGCTCATAACTTTACAAACCATAGGGTTCACATAGCTTCATGAGAATTCTTCTTAAATCATGCATTTCAATGCAAACTCATGCTTAGAAGACCATAAACAAGGCAATTTATCAATAATTGAAGGAACCCACATAGTAGAGGAAAAATCATACTTTTTATTTGAATATGCTTAATTCCATAAAATCATCCTTAGTTCATTCATAAATCATGCATGGATTCATAGGGATTTCATAAAATTCATCACTTCATAATTCAACTCACCAATCAAAGTATATCTTTGGAAATTGGGGAAAATAGCATGGGTTCATCCAATTTCTATATCAAATCATATAAATCACGCTAATTCGTGCACTAAATTATTTTTTCACGCTAGATTGTGCAATAGGAATCATAAAATCAACAATTGAAAATCATAATTGAAGAACCCATAAAAATTGATCAAAACCCTAACTCAATTTGGGGAATTGAGCCTTGAAAATTGAAGAGAACTTGGGACCCATTGGAGGAAAGGGCTCCAATGGGAAATGCTAACATACCTCAACAAAGCCCACAAGAAGTTGTTAGAAATCAATGGCCTTCAATGGAGGATCCTAGCCCTTCTTCTTCCTTGAGAATTGAGAGGACTTTTCTAGAGAGAGAAATATTTGAGAGAGGAGAATTCGGGAGTGATTTAGAATGAGTAAAATTAGGCTTAGGAAGCTTATATAGTATCTGGGTTAAGGGCATAGCCGACTAAGATTAGGGGTTAAACATTTAGGGAAAAGACCAAAATCCCCTTAATTAATAACTGTCGGGACCCATCGACGGTCGGGACTTACGGTCCGTAAGTCGATCTACGGACCATCCTCTTCCTCCGTCGATTGGTTCAGAGACTGATAACTTAGGCCTTCAATCAACGACACCCATGTACGGCTCGTGGTCCCAACGACGGGTCGTCTTGTTGCTCCGTAGGTCAATGTTCTGAAACTCTGCATCCTTAGGACTTTCAGTGGCCAACTAGGGTTCCTACCTACGGTCCTTCATTCCTTCTACGGTCCGTAGGTGGCCTCCTTCACTGGCACCAGAACCCAAAAAAATTTCAAAAAATTTCCACCCTTGAATTCGGGGTATTATAAAAGTAGTGCTTGACCCTTTTCCCATTCACCAAGAATGACGGCCCATTTTTATCTTTGAGTTCCACGCTCCATGTTGTGTCATCCTCACCACTTCAAAGGGCCCACTCCATTTAGACCTTAGTTTTCAAGGGAATAACCTAATTCTTGAGTTAAAGAGAATTACTTTTTGCCCTATGGTAAAAGTGCAAGGGATTATGTGCTTGTCATGCCATCTCTTGGTTTTCTCTTTGTAAATCTTTGCATTCTCATAAGTGTGGAGCCTAAACTCCTCGAGTTCATGCAATTGACCAATTCTCTTCCTACCGGCTAGCTCAGAGTCAAGATTCAACTTCTTTATCGCCCAGTATGTTTGGTGCTCTAACTCTGCCGGAAGATGACATGCTTTGCTGAAAACCATGTGATAGGGAGAAGTCCCTATAGGTGTTTTGTATGCAGTCCTATACGCCCATAATGCATCATCAAGCTTCTCCGACCAATTTTTTCGTTGCGCATTCATCGTTTTCTGTAATATTTGCTTCACCTCACGATTCGACACTCCAACTTGACCACTGGTTTGGGGATGATAGGTTTTAGCTACCTTATGCCGTATACCATACTTAGCAAGAAGATTCTTCACTATATGGTTAATGAATTGCTTACCTCCATCACTTATGATCGCCCGTGGAGTACCAAAACGAGTGAAAATATGCTTCTTGATGAATTTAATCACCACTTTTGAGTCATTCGTGGGAAGAGCTACAGTCTCAACCCATTTAGACACATAATCAACTTCCACAAGAATATATTGGTTTCCACTTGATGGTGGGAAGGGACCCATAAAGTCAATACCCCACACATCAAAGATTTCCACCTCAAGAATATTATTTAGGGGCATTTCATGTCTTCTCGATATAGTGTCCAACCTTTGGCATTGATCACACCCCTTCACATACGCCATAGAATCTTTAAAAAAAGAGGGCCCAAAGAAGCCGGATTGCAATACCCTGTGAGACGTGTGCTCTCCTCCATGGTACCCTCCATAAGGACTTGCATGACAACTTTGGAGCACGTGCTTGACCTCATTCTCTTGAATGCATCTTCTCACCACTTAGTCCACTCCTTGTTTGAACAAGAATGGTTCATCCCATATATAAAATTTAGCATCATGTGTCAGCTTCCTTCTTTGTTGGGTTGTTGCGCCAAATGGAAACACTCTACTCACCAATAAATTCACAATGTCTGCATACCACGACACTTGGGAGATGTCCAGCGTCATCAACTGCTCATTCGAAAACTCTTCGTGTATTTGTTCCCCTTCATGCACATGAGAAATATCTTCTAACCTTGACAGATGATCAGCGATCTTATTTTTAGTGCCCTTTTGGTCTTTGATCTCAAGGTCAAATTCTTGGAAAAGCAATATCAATCGAATAAGCCTAGGCTTGGCATCTTTCTTGTTGAATAGGTACCTAATAGCTGCATGGTCAGTATAAATAATGACCTTGGTACCTACCAAATATGATCTGAACTTATCGAAGGCGAACACTAGAGCAAGCATCTCCTTCTCAGTCACTGTGTAATTAGCTTGAGCAGCGTCTAGGGTCTTGCTTGCATAGTAGATTGAATGTAACACTCTATCATTTCTTTGTCCCAATACTGCACCCACTGCTACATCACTTGCATCACACATGAGTTCAAATGGTAGCTCCCAATTTGGAGCAATCAAGATTGGAGCCTCAATTAGTTTTCACTTCAGCACCTCGAAAGCCTTTAGACACATCTCATCGAACACAAATTTCACCTCCTTCTCCAAAAGACTGCACATGGGCCTAGCAGTCTTGGAGAAATCTTTGATAAATCTCCGGTAAAAACCTGCATGCCCTAAGAAACTTCTTACCCCTTGAACATCGAATTGCTTTTGAATTGATTATTGGTTATTACTTAAATTACTCTTGTATTCTTGTTTTGATATTTCATGATTGGCCACCATAGAGATAAATCTATTGTCTATTCTTGGACTCGAGAGATAAAGAGGTAGATAGATCAAAGGATGCAAAAAGCTTGATCTAACTTGCATATCACTTGTTTAGATTCGTGTTTAGGAGTGACGCCCGAACGAACACCAAGCTTGGTTACGAAATAGGATGAAATAAAAATGCTCACCAATTAATACTGTCTATCTCCGCTCAATGATGTAGTTAGACGGCTAGTTGGAGTAGGCTATTAGAGGTCGAAAGATCATGATCATAACATTAACCCCGTAAATCAGTAATTTGATAACCATAATTGATTCATTGCATGAGATGTGATACATGAAACCCAAAGCATGCTACAGTCCTGGAATTGTCTCTTACTTGATTGAAACACCAAAATTACAGTTGTCCTTGTTAGTTAGTTTAATAATTGAATTGTTCTCATTAGTAGTAACCAAAACCATCTCATATTGATAATACCTTCTTTAATTTGTAGATTTAATTGAATTGATATACATGGATCGTAAGTCCCTTGGGTACGATGACCCAGTTCTAAAAGAGCCACTTATTACTTCTACGACCACGTACACTTGCGTGTGTATTTGGGAACAACAAGTTTTTGGCGCCGCTGCCGGGGACATTAGAATTAATTTATATTTAATTCTTTTAAGTCTACTAGTGATTGTTCAAGTGCTAATAACTTGATCTTAGCTGTTCTGTATTGCATGTAATTGGGTTCTGAAGTCTAGCTCGAAAAGGAGATCTTGTTGAACCAGACGACGAACTTGAAAGAGCTTTTTGACGACGAAGAAAGCTGGCAAATCTCAGACGGCAGCAGGAACTAGGACTAGGCCCCCCTGGACATCGGGAAGAGACCCTGGCTGACAATCATGGAGAACACATGGAAAGAGAACAAATGGAGATACTTGCAGTGATAGCTCTAAGGCCAGTCCATGACGTGGCTGTCCCACTCACCACCAATGTAACATCGAGCATTTGGAAACCACCACAGGGTGGTAGATTTGAGTTGAAACAATCCATGGTGCAACTCATTCATTTGATTGGGCAATTCACTAGCTTTCCCCATGAAGATCCCCAAGTGCACATCAGGAATTTTCTGGAGATAAGCAACACTTATATTCCACATGGGGTATCAACTGATTATGTGTGATTGACTCTTTTCCATTCTCACTATTGGGAGAAGCAAGTCGATGGTTAGATTCGGAGCCACCCAATTCCATCACCACATGGGACTATTTTGCAAAGAAGCTCCTCAATCGATTCTTCCCCTCGGGCAGAACCACAAGGCTAAGAAGAGAATATTGTGCTTCAAGTAGAAAAGCGGGGAGAACATGTACCAAGCCTGGGATCGATTTAAACAAATGTAGCTATCTTGCCCGCATCACTATCAGGTGAATGAAGTACTCAAAAATAATAAGTTTCATAGAATTAAACCGAAAAAAGAAGTAAAGAATTGAAACCCAAGATGAATTGTAATCTCTTTCTCTTGCACACCAAAAAGTAGATGACCCTTTACAAAATAACCCTAGGGTCCTACATATAGAGTTCCCAAAATAGTTTCCCAAGTTTAGACTAAAATAGGAGTCCTAATTTAACCAATTTTCGCTGGGAAATTCGAGCATAGGCTAGCTTGGGCCAGAATCGCGCCTCGACAATTGCTCAGTAGTTTTGAGCCTGGCGTGGGGTGCCATCAGTACGCCACTACCCCTGCCTCAGCAGTTTGTTGCCTGGCGTGGGGCACCAGCAGTATGCCACCTGGCATGGGGCGCCAACAGTACACCAAGGCTGCCAGGCTTTTTCTTCTCTTCATTCCATCGGCACGTGCTTCCTTGCCTTGTATTCATGCTTCCCTCTTCAAATTTTCTTCCATAGACTCCATTTTTCTTCGAGAACTCCTGCATAATCTAATCACATGTCGATCTAGGAAAAAGGAAGCCGTAACCTACCAGAAAGCCGATCACGCGCGCTCCAAATCACTCTGCCGGAGCTTTCCCCTTCCGAACAGCCTCAGACTACTACCACGCTGTCAAGAATAGAGTCACAGCGTCAATACGGTCGTTTAGACACAAATCATCAAAATCGGAGAAAGACTAATTTTGGAGTCAAAATCGGGAAACGCATGATCCGCTCCAGATTTTCTGGAATTGACTCCGTGAAGAGGTCCCAAATCCTCCCCCATACTTGTGTTCAAAAACAGAATACCCATCGAGGTTCGGATCAGCTCCAAACAACCAACAACAAGAAATGCAAAACTTTACAAATATAGGCCTAAGATAGCAAATTACGCCTTGAATTCATGAATATCGAGGTGCACCCAACACAAACGAACCACTAACCCACGTAGCAAACAAGAATCTGAACGCCTGTGACTTCGAATCACTGAAAACCTATAAAAGATGAGGGAGATATGAATTTAAGAACTTTCTTTCCAAATGAGGCTCGACCTCACTTATAAAGCCACTGCACCCCGCTGACCTCCCCGAACGCGGCCCCAAGCCTGCGAATACGGAGGGATAACAACCACTGCTCCGCGAACCCGGTCCCAGCCTCACGAATGTGAAGGGATAACAAGCAGAGCTCCGTGAATGCGGCCTCAGGCCCGCGAACGCGAAGAATAAGGTCACCCAGCCTTCACAGATCTCCGCGAATGCGGAGCAACTCACACGAACGTGGAGAACAAAGCCTCAAACCTCCGCGAACGCGGAGTAGACACACTTACACCTCTGCAAACGCGAAGCCTATGCCACAAAGGCGGAGAGGAAACGTGTCTACAGATATCAGTTGCACCAACTAAGTTTTGGACAATTCCAAAACTCCGACATGGTGCTCAGAATTTGTTAGGAACCCCATGCACGCAAACGAGATAAGCTACCCCATCAAATTCAAAATTTCAGACTCAATGGCGCAGTCAAAATTTCCATACCAAGTTGTTTCGATGAAAAGTGGGTCTCAGACCCAAAGGCCATTTTAGCCAAATTCTACATTAGGCCTCAGAACTTGATCGGAAGTTCTTGAAGGTTCATTCTAGACCAAACTTGGCACTCCAAAACTAACCGTGCTGACAGAATTCTCATCTAAGCGCGTTTACAAAGAATGTTGACCAAAGTCAACTTTAAGCCAAATTTTGAAGGCTAAGGAGCTAACTGGCCCCAAAATCACACCGGGAGCCCCGGGACTCAGGCCAACCATGCATCTAGCCTAATTTGGCCGCTCCAGAGCTGATGGAATCGTCAGAATTCCCATCTGAGGTCGTTTACCAGAAGCTATGACCGAAATCAACTTTTCAACGTTCAAAAGCTCCAAAACAGGAAAACAGGAATAAAACCCAAGCGAACGATCAGGCAACCAAACCAACAGTGCCAGCAAGTAAAACATTACTTGGGATCGCTACAGAAACTCTCTAAACGACATAAAAGAGGCACAAACACACAAATGACCTGAAGGGTCATTACAACATCCACTACTAAAAGGACTTTTGTCCACGAAAGTAAGAGTCAAGAAGTACCTGAGGGTTCAAATAAGCTGGGGAACTGCTCCCGTATCTCTCGCTCGGTCTCCCAGGTAGCCTCTTCAACTGGACGATGCCTCCGACGGACCTTAACTACAGGAATGGCTCTCGACCTCAGTTGCCTCACATCTCTGGCTAAAATAGCAACTGTCTCCTCAATATAGGTCAGGCGATCATCCAACTCAACGACATCATGCTGGAGCACATGAGACTCATTTGGGACATACCGGCGCAGCATCGAAACATGGAAGACTGGATGAATAGCTGAGAATGCTGGAGGTAGAGCTAACTCATAGGCCACCTCACCAACTGCCCTCAAAATCTCAAAAGGACCAATATACCTGGGGCTAAGCTTGCCCCGCCTCCCGAATCTCATCACGCCCTTCATGGGAGAAACTCGGAGGAATACTCTATCACCCACGGTAAATCTCAATGGTCAACATCTGCGGTCTGCATAACTCTGATGTCTACTCTGAGCCATCCTGAGCTGATCCTAAATCAACCTCACATGCTCCAAGGTCTCCTGAAATAGATCTGTACCCCGCGGCCTAGGCTCCGTAGACTCAAACCAACCAACTGGAGTGCGACAACGCCTACCATATAAATCCTCAAACGGAGCCATCTGGATGCTAGAATGGTAGTTGCTGTTGTACGCAAACTCGGCCAAGGGCAAGAACTGATCCCACTGACCTCGAAAATCCATAACACAGGCCCGCAGCATATCCTCAAGAACCTCAATAGTACGCTCTGTCTGCGGGTGAAATGTTGTACTAAGATCGACACGGGTAACCAACTCTAACTGAAATACTCTCCAAAAGTTGGAAGTGAATTATGAACCCCGGTCTGAAATGATAGATACAGGCACACCATGCAGACGGACTACCTACCGAATGTAGATACGGGCTAACCTCTCAGCACTGAAGGAAGAATGAACTGGAAGAAAGTGTGCTGACTTGGTCAATCGATCCACGATGACCCAAATGTTGTCGATACCTCTAGAAGTCCATAGCAACCCCACAACAAATTCCATGGTGATGCGCTCCCACCTCCACTCAGGAATGGGTAATCTCTGCAACTCTCCACCAGGCCTTAAATGCTTGGCCTTCACTTGCTGGGAACACAAACAACAGGAAACATAGTCTGAGATGTCCCTCCTCATACCACTCCACTAGTAGTGCTGCCTCAAATCACGATACATCTTAGCTGTGCCCGGATGGATAGAATATCTGGAATCATAGGCCTCGCTAAGGATCAGTTGGATCAAATCACTAACTCTAGGAACACACAAATGGCCAGCAAACCTCAAAACCCCATCTGAATCTAGGGTAACCTTCCCTGCAACACCTGCCAAAACCCTGCCTCTGAGTGCCACCAATGCCTCATCCTCGAACTGACGACTACAGATCTGATCAAGCAGAGATGACTGAGCCCCCACATAAGCTAACACCCGACTGGAATCCAAAACATCAAGTCTGATCATCTGATTGGCCAAAGACTGAATGTCCAAAGCCAAGGGTCGCTCCAAAATAGAAAGGAAGGCTAGACTACCCATACTCCCTGCCCTCTAACTCAAGGCGTCTGCTACTACATTCGCCTTGCCCATATGGTAGAGAATAGAGAGATCATAGTCCTTCAAGAGCTTAATCCAGCGGCGCTACCTCGAATTAAGATCCCTCTGGCTTATAATGTAATAAAGGCTCTGGTGATCGGTGTATATCTCGCAATGAACTCCATAAAGGTAATGCCTCCAGATCTTAAGCGTGAAAACTACCGCTGCCAACTCCAGATTATGAGTGGGGTAGTTGCGCTCATGCAGCTTAAGCTACCTCGACGCATAAGCAATAACCTAGCCCTGCTGCATCAGAACACAACCCAAACCAACGCCGGATGCATCATAATAAACCGTGAAGCCCTCGCCCTCAACTGGAAGAGTCAATATAGGAACGGTGGTAAGCAACTCCTTGAGCCTCAGAAAGCTCCTCTCACACTCCTCTGACCACACAAAGGGAACATCCTGGTGAGTCAACCGAGTCAGAGGTGCTGCTATAGTGGAGAAATGCTCGACAAAGCGCCTGTAGTATCCTGCCAATCCGACGAAGCTCTGAATCTCTGACACAGAAGTGGCCCTAGCCTAATCACGGATAACCTCAATCTTCGTTGGATCCACCATAATGCAATCCTTGGACACTACGTGCCCCAAGAATGCAAGAGATTCAAGCCAGAACTCGCACTTTGAGAACTTGGCATAAAGCCGATGATCTCTCAAAGTCTGGAGCACTATCCTTAGATGTTGCTCATGTTCACCATGGCTCCGCGAGTATACCAAGATATCATCAATGAAAACTATGACAAAAGAGTCTAGATACGGCCTGAATACGCGAGTCATTAAGTCCATGAACGAAGCAAGGGCATTAGTCAACCCAAAAGACATCACTAGGAACTCATAATGGTCATAACGAGTCTTAAATGCTATCTTAGGGATGTCTGTTGCTCTAACCCTCAACTGATGGTAGCCAGATCTCAAGTCAATCTTTGAAAATATTGCGGCACCCTGAAGCTGGTCAAACAAATCATCAATACGAGGCATGGGGTAACGGTTCCTCACCGTCACCTTATTCAGCTTCTTATAATCAATACACATCCGCATGGTACCATCCTTCTTCTTCACAAATAGAACTGGGGCACCACAAGGCGATACACTAGGCTGAATGAACCCCTTACCTAAGAGATCCTGAAGTTGAACACTGAGCTCCTTGAGCTCTGCAGGGGCCATACGGTACGGTGGGATAGAGATAGGACGAGTACCCAGCTCCAAATCAATGGCAAAGTCAATATCTCACCCTTGGGGTAGGCCAGGAAGGTCGGCAGGAAACACATCAGAAAACTCTAGGACTATATGCACTGAATCAACTGTAGGGCCCTCCCTACTAACATCTCTAACAAACACCAAATATGCCAAACATATGCCAGCCACTAGCCTCCGAGCCCGAACATAGGAAATGACCCCAACCGGCGTGCGACTACAAGATCCCTGCCACACCACCGACGGAATACTAGGCATGGCTAAAGTAACGGTCTTGGCATAGCAATCCAAGACAGCCCGGTGAGAGGATAGCCAATCCATGCCTAGAATCACATCAAAATCCACCATACAAAGCACAATAAGATCAACCAGAGTGTCCTGCCCCCGAATAGTCACCACACATGATCTACAATCCCGATCCACTACTAAAGAATCCCCTACTAGGGTCGAAAATGCAAAGGTATGGATAAGGGCTCAGGACTCACTCCAAATCGAGGCATACAATAAGCCGACACATACGAATAAGTAGAACCAGGATCAAATAAGGCTGAAGCGAACTGATGGCATAAAAGAACTGTACATGTGATCACATCATCGGACACCTCGGCCTCTGCTCTGGCTGGAGCTGCATAGAAATGGCCCTGGTGCCTCTACCCCGTTCATCCACTCGCAGCCTGAGGAGCTGGTAAAGCTGATCTGGAGACAGGGCACTCCCTAGACTAATGACCAAGCTCCCCACAAGTAAAGTAACCCTGAGAAGATTTGCTCACCACTGAAGGCCGGCCACCCCGACCTGATGAACCTTCCTAGAACCCACCTTGGCCCTAACTCGGGCCGGTACTATGCCCACTCTTACAGTGCTGATCACCCTCTAAGATCTGTAATGAAGCCTGGAATGGGCGACTGGCTGACCTGGCTGGACCCTCTGATGAACCAGGTCTTGGGTATCCCTCGGCCTATGACAGGCCCCGCCGAAGCTAACATCTGGCCTTGCCCTCTTGTCGCTGCCCACTTGGGCCTTGCGACGGAGCTGCTCAATAGTGCGGGCATGGTCCACAACATCCATAAAAGAACGGTTTGCTGATAACATGGATTGCGACTCAATACGCAATGGCAACCTCAAACCTCTAACAAAGCATCGGACCCGCTCCTACTCTGTATGCAGAATCATGGTAGCATGACGAGACAACTCATGAAATCTGGCCTCATACTCAGATACTGTCAAGGAATCCTGCTCCAACCTCATAAACTCATCACGGAGCTGATCTCTGATGCTCCGTATGATAAATCTGTCCAGGAAAGCCTCTGAAAACTTCATCCACGATACTGGTGGTGACCCTGCTGGCCTGGTGTCGATGAAGGAACGCCACCACTGTCTGGCTGGTCCGTCTAACTGGTAAGCGATGAAGTTGGCTCCTCTAGACTCCGCTAACCCTAAAACCTGCAATATATCCCGGCAGGTCGTAATAAAAGCATGGGCGTCCTCCTCGACAGCCTCGAAAAACCTCGACGGTGATAGTTTGAGAAACACCCCGATCATCTTCTGCTCTCGAAGTGGCATAACCCATCCAAAGGGTCCGGCTATGCCGCGGCCGGTGCTAGCCACTGATGAACCTCTGGAGCCGCTACCGCAGGCTGGTCCTGCTGAGGCATCTCTGGAATCACATGGGCAGGCTGTCCCTATTGTTGTTGCATACCCCCGATAGTAGCTAGAATCTAGGCAACATGCGCTGAAGATCAGGGGCGGCAGCTAGTGCGGGCGGTGGCTGAGTTGGTCCCGGGCCCACCGGCTGAGGGGGAATCTGATCTATTCGAGGCTCCACCTCCGGTTCTGGAGTCCTCGCTCTCTCGCGGCTTGATGTCGCAGCACCACCTCGACCTCGGGGTCAACCTCTACTGCGCGTGCGAGCCATCCTACAACAGAGTGAAACAAGTGAGATTTCATAAAACCAATCAGATAACGACCCACGAACAAGAATCAAAAACAAGAAAACCTCCTACGAAAACCATGTAGCCTCCCAAAGATAAGTCACGAATGTCTCTGCGCCAATCCGCGAGACTCTACTAGATGCTAGCTCTATACAAGTGAGACGTATGAACCTGGGGCTCTGATACCAACTTGTAACGACCCGATTTCTTGAGCCATGATGGCGCCTACCAACCATCATGTAGGCAAGCCAAACTCTATCCTGAAACTTATAGTAATGGGACTAAGAGCGGAATCTAAACCCTAACTAAGCGGAAACATAAGCACAGAACATCCGAGATAAGCAGAAACGAAAGCTAAACTATATACATAACTAAACCCTCCCAGAAAATGGAAGTCACGAGTACAGAACTACTAAAAGAGTACAAGTCCCACAAGTAGACCACAGAAACAAACTGTCCCGAAAACAAAAGACAAGCAAAAATATAAATAGAGAAGCAGACAGGTAATCCCAGAACGCCGTGTGCTCACCCTCGTCTCCTGAACATACAGCTGCAGGCTCGAACTCAAATACAGTGCAGAGTGTAGCATGAGTACCAAACAACAGGTACCCAGTAGGCATCATAGGCCGACTGAGCAAGAAAGGTAAACACAAGAAGACAAGATAGAATCAAACAAAACAAAGGTCAACAGAACAGGAATAGAATAAACGGAAGGTAAACCTAAGAATATCATAACTAACCCAGCTGGCCCCCCATAAGACCAGCTAGGCACACTCAAGCACAGACAAACAAGAACCCGAACAGACCCCCATAAGCCGACGAGTACACAGAGAATCTACAACTACGGAAACAAGGGAACCCAACTCCAAAAGCCTTAACACCCATGGGCCTCGAACCCAATAAAGATAGAACCTGGGCCTCAAACCCAACAAAGATAGAACCTAGGCCTCGAACCCAAACCATTAGTCTCAGGCTGGAAATAACTGACTTTAACCGTGTAACGTCAGCCTCGGACCGGAGATAACACCCCTACTCAACAGTCTCAAACTGGAAATAACGAACTTTAACCATGTAAAGCCAGTCTCGAATTGGATCTAGCAGCCTTCGCTCAACAGTCCCAAACTGGGAATAACGGACTCTAACCGTGTAACGGCATCCTCGGACTGGAGCTAGCCGCCTCGAACCAAATAAAGCCACCACCAACCAACTCATACAAGGCTAGACACCGCGGGACGTCGCCCCCACAAGGATATCCACAGAAGGCTCCTAGCCTAGCACAACCCATCCTCTAATCGGCGCAAAAGCAAAATTTCTAGCAGCACCCCAGAACCGCAGAGAGAGGAAGAGAAAGAATAGAAGATCATAAAAGCCACAAGTTCGCCTAAACTAAGGCCCATACTATCATACCCAAGTCTGCTATGCCAGTCTACAAGGATCTAGTCCATCCGAATTGACGTCAGATACATACTCAAGTCAACAATGTGCAGGGGACTAAGGCAATACTACCCTAACCTATTCTAAGGCCGAACAGCACAAGCAACCGGCATAACGAAAGAAAACAACCTAAACCCACGCATGCAACAACAGATAACCACCCAACAGATAATCCCCAAATAAATCATCAACACCCAAAGGCCATCAGCCAATACTAAAGCATGATACTAACCCCGAACAGTCCAAAAATCAATCCTAAACGAAGAAATCGGACTTGTATTAAAAAATAGAACACCCATCGAGGCTCGGATCAACTCCAAACAACCAACAACAAGGAATGCAAAACTTTACAAATATAGGCCTAGGATAGCAACTTAAGCCTTGAATTCACGGATATCGAGGTGCACCCAACACAAACGGACCACTAACCCACGAAGCCAACGAGAATCTACCTGGGACTTCAAATCACCAAAAATCGATAAAAGATGAGGGAGATATGAACTTTGGAACTTTCTTTCCAAATGAGCCTCGACCTCACTTATAAAGCCACTACACCCCGCTGACCTCCGCGAACGCAGAGGGATAACAACCACTGCTCCGTGAACGCAGTCCCAACCCTGCGAACGCGGAGGGATGACAAGCAGACCTCTGCAAACGCGTCCCCAGGCCCGCAAACACGGAGAAAAAGGTCACCCAGCCTTCACAGACCTCCGCGAACGCGGAGCAACTCATGCGAACGCGAAGAACAAAGCCTCAAACCTCCGTGAACGTGGAGTAGACAACTTACACCTCAGGGAACGCGGAGCCAATCCCACGAACGCGTAGAGGAAAGGTGTCTACAAATATCAGCTGCACCAGCTAAGTTTTGGGTAATTCCAAAACTCTGACAGGGTGCTCGAAATTCGATCGGAACCCCGCGCACGCAAACGAGATATGCTACCCCATCAAATTCGATGTTCCAAACTCAATGGCGCAGTCAAAATTTCCATACGAGGTCATTTCGATGAAAAGTGGATCCCACACCCAATGGGTCATTTTAGCCAAATTCTACCGGAGGCCTCGAAATTTGATCGGAAGCTCCTAGAAGATCTTGAAGGGTCATTCTAGACCAAAATCAGCATTTCAGAACTAACCGTGTTGACGAAATTCTCATCAGAGCGCGTTTACCAAGAAAATTAACCAAAGTCAACTTTAAGCCAAATTTCGAAGGGTAAGGAGCTAACTGGCCCCAAAATCACACCGGGAGCCTCGGGACTCAGGCCAACCATGATTCTACCTTAATTTGGCCGCTCCGAAGCTAATGGAATCGTCAGAATTCCCATCTGAGGTCGTTTACCTTAAGTTATGACCGAAATCAACTTTTCAAGATTCAAAAGCTCCAAAACAGGAAAACAGGCATAAAATCCAAACGAACGACCAGGCAACTGAACCTACAGTGCCAGCAAGTCAAAAATGACTTGAGGTCGCTACAGAAACTCTCTAAATGACAGAAAAAGGGTACAAACACACAAATGACCTGAAGGGTCATTACACAATGATATCATAACAATATATATGAAATTAAACTGTGGTAAAAAATAAACAATATTATGATTTGAGAAAAAAAATAATAAAGAACAAAAATAATCGAAAAATAAGAAAGAAAAGGAGTAAAGGAAAGAAAAGGAACATGAAATAAAAAAAGTAAAAAAAATAAAAATGCAAAAAAAAAGAACTAATAGAGGAGAAAAAAAGTGAAAAAGTGAGAAAAATAAAGGAAAAATAGAGAAAAATAAATGAATAAAGAAATAAATGAGAAAAAAAGGAAAATTAAAAAGAAGAAAAGGAGTATATAAAATATATTATTTATTAATTTTTATTTTAATAAATAAATTAGTGATTTTAGTTTGTTTTTTTTTACTTACTTCTTTTTGTAGTCTAATTATTTAATTTTCCTACATTTTTATTAGTCTAAAAAAAGTTAGCTACTACATTTATATTTGATTTTTTTTGTATTTTTAAAAAGTAAAATAAAAAAGGCAAAAAGGAAGAGAACAACCTTTCACATTAAAAGAAAAGTTTAACCTTTCTCAAAATAAAACAAAAAGAACAAAATACAAAAAGCGTTGACGTCATGCTGACGTTAGACTAAGGAAAGAAAAAAATAGGGGGGGGGGGGGGGGGGCAATCAAAGTAAGAGGGTAGCCACTTGTAAATAGTTTCTCCTTTTGAAGTTCAAGTATTCTTTTCCCTATATAAGTAGGTTGAGGCCCAGTTGGATTTTATAAATGTAGAATTTTATATATAATTGCTAACATTGGTAGTATTTTATGAAGGAATTTCTATATAATTGAACTCTTTTAGATTAATTGTTATTCTTTATTGGGGTACTTTTTTTTTAATCATAATCTATAGAATATGTTTACTTTTAATAGCTAAAATCACATCATTGCTTCCCTCATCTCCATCCAACCTCGTAGGAGATGGCTTCTCGAGAGAACAAAATAATTAACAACAGCCATCCCAATTCTCATTTTTCTTTTTTACCTCCACAACACCACCAAATAGATCCAATAACAACACACGACGCAATAACCAAATCGAAAAACCATCAAACTCCAACCAAAAATCACGAGCTTTGACAAGTTCCATGAAAATTGGTAATGGTCAATCCTATTGGATATTTTAAATAATTTGAATCATATTTTGGACTCTATTAGTTTATGACTTAAGCACTTATGTCATTAAGTTGATGACTAATGTGCATATGTCATAAACTTAATCACCAAGTATTAATTTTCTTGCCTCCAAGTATTAATTCCCCTTTGTCTCGAAGTAATGTTTTCATCTTCTCCAAGCTTCAAGGCCTAAACTCTCTTATATATAAGTTGATGTAGTCTTGAGGACAAACAACTAGGTGAAAGTAGTAAGACTTAGCCAATTTCCAAACATCCTCTTCCGACTTGCTTATTTTGTAGTATTTATATTTTATTAATTTTTGTATCCTCTAATTAATTAGAGAAGGTAAGCTTGTTTAATTCTGGGAAAACGTTTCACACTCCTGAAATAGTTTCTTAGGACAGTGCATAGCACGACTCAAGTATTATTTATATATATTACTTAAGAATATTATTGTAGAAGTATTTAACTTAATTTTTGTATTGATTATTTTGATATAATATTTTCTCCTTCTACATATATTTTACAACAATCTAAGAAACTACGGCAAATAATAATACTTCTGAAACTATTTCTGACACTACCAATCTCGGTGCTACCCCCGTTTCTCCAGTTCCAATTGCCATATGCCAAACCATTTTTCGATGTGTCAAATATTGAAATTTTCGTTAGCGAAAATTTCAAAAGGTGGCAAGAACGTATTTTTTCTTTGCTCGATGTTCATGGCATTGCACATGCATTATAACATCCACAATCGGGTGCAGACGTTGATAACAAGATTTTGGAATCATGGCAATATGCCAGTAAGGTATGTCGTCATACTATACTACTAACTATTTCTAACAAACTGTTTGATGTATACTGTGGCTGCAAAGAAGCAAAAGTTATTTGGGAAGTCTTAGTTAAAAAGTTCACTGCCGAAGATGTCACCAAACAAAAGTTTGTGGTTGGAAGATTTTGTCAATGGAAGATGAGTAATGAAAAGGAGATGAAAATTCAAATCAATGAATATCAAAAATTGCTTGAAAACTTGAAGGCCGAATGGATCATTCTACTAGAAAAATTTATTATTGGAGTGCTGATTGAAAATTTATCGGACTCATGGAATGATTACAAATATAACTTAAAGCATAAACAGACAAACTTCACTATTGAGCAAATAGTGACTCACATTCTAATTGAAGACACCAACAGAAAGGAGTCATTCAAAGCAAAGGAGTTGTCGTTCAAAGCAAACTTAGTACAAAGTCAAAGCAGCAACAACAAAAGGTATGGTAATAAGTCTAATGATTACAAGCCTTATAATCCCAATTTTAAGCAAAAGAAAGGCTCTTGTTTTACTTGTGGAAAACCAGGTCATCATGCTGCACAGTGTAGGAGGAGAGTAAAAAATGACAAAGAAAAGGGTTATCCTCCCAAGGCTAATTTAGCTGAAGGTGATGAAATTATTGCAGCTGTCATTTCTCAAGTAAACATTATAGCACAAATAAAAGAATGGGTGGTAGACTATGGGGCTACTCAGCACATCTGTGCAAATCGAGAAGCATTTGCCTCCTATACACCAATAGGGGATGACAATGAAGTAGTCTACCTTGGAGGCTCAAGAACTACTAAAGTTTTGGGTAAGGGTAAAGTGCTCCTGAAACTTACTTCGGAAAAAACTTTAGCCCTTATGGATGTGCTACATGTTCCTACAATGCGTGCAAACCTAATTTCTCTAGCCTTGCTTAATAAAGCTGGAGTGAAAGCGTCATTTGAATCTGATAAGATCATACTGACAAAAAATAATGTGTTTGTGGAAAAGGGCTATTGTAATCAGGAACTTTTTGTACTTAATGTTTGTAATGTTGTCAATGAAAAAGCATCTACTTCTGCTTACATGATTGAATCTATTTCTTTATGGCATGCTAGATTAGGACAAGTTAATTTCTCTTATATAAAAAATATGCAATCACTTAGTTTGATATCTCACTTAGATTCAAATAATATTAATAAATGTGAAATATATGTTGAAGCTAAAACTGCTAAAAAGTCATGTTATTCAGTAAATAGAGAAACTGAATTATTGTCTTTAATTCACACTGATTTAGGTGATTTAAAGCAAACAATGACTAGAGGTAGTAAAAAATATTATGTAACTTTTATTGATGATTTTTCTAGATTTACTAAGTTATATTTACTTAGAAATAAATATGATGCTTTTAATGCCTTTATTTCTTATAAAACTGAAGTTGAAAATCAACTTAGTAGAAAAATCAAGAGAATTAGATCAGATAGAGGTGGAGAATATTTATCTTTAAATGCCTTGTGTGAAAAAGAAGGAATTACTTATGAAGTAACTCCGCCTTACTCATCCGAATCTAATGGAGTAGCTGAAAGGAAAAATAGAACATTAAAGGAAATGATGAACTCCATGATAATTAGTTCTAATGCACCTAATAATTTATGGGGTAAAGCTATATTATCTGCATGTCACTTACAAAATAGAATTCCTCATAAAAGAACTGGCAAAACACCTTATGAATTGTGGAAAGGTTACAAACCTAATTTGAAATATTTAAAAGTGTGGGGGTGTCTTGCTAAAGTTCTCTTGCCTGAACCTAAGAAGAGGAAAATAGGTTCTAAAACAGCTGATTGCATGCTTATTGGATATGCTGAACATAGTGCTGCATGTAGATTTCTTGTTTACAGAGTGATGTGCTTGATTGCAATACTATTATTGAGACAAAAAAATATTGAATTCTTTGAACATATTTTTTACTATGTGATAAAATTTCTCATGTACTTGCTGAAAATATTAGTGAGTCTACTTCTAATATTGAAGAATTAAGGAGTAAAAGGCCTAGGAAAGAACATTTTTCTTATGAAAATGATTTTCAAACTTTTCTTCTTGACAATGAACCATTAAATTATTTTGAAGCTATATATTCTTATGATGCTAAATTTTGGAAAAAGACAATAAAAATGAAATTGATTCAATGATGGAAAACAATACATGGATTTTAACTGATTTACCTCCTGGTGCAAAGACTATTGGTTGTAAATGAATTTTCAAAAGGAAACTTAATCCTAATGGATCTATAGATAAATATAAAGCTCGGTTAGTAGCATAAGGTTTTTCTCAAAAATAAAATATTGATTATTTTGATACATTTTCACCAGTGACTAGAATTTCTTCTATTCGGATTTTAATTACCTTAGCATCAATTCATAAGCTTTTTATCCATCAAATAGATGTAAAAATAGCTTTTCTGAATGGTGATTTAGAAGAAGAAATTTACATGGTTCAACCTGAAGAGTGTATTATTCCTGGACAAGAAAATAAAGTTTGTAAATTAATTAAATCTCTTTATGGCCTCAAACAAGCTCTTAAGCAGTAGCATGAAAATTTTGATCAAGTCTTGATAAATTATCTCTGTTGAAGTGGATAAATGTGTTTATACTAAAATGGTAGACAATAATTATGTGATAATATGTTTATATGTTGATGACATGCTTATATTTGGTACAAGTTTAAATATTGTGCAGAGTACCAAATTATTTTTGTCTACTAATTTTGATATGAAAGATCTGGGTGAAGTAAATATGATATTGGGAGTTAAAGTTATAAGGAGTGAAGATGGTATAATGTTGTCTCAAGAACATTATGTGGAAAGACTTCTTAAAAAGTTTGAATGTTATGAGGTGACACATGTGGCCACTCCTTATGATTCGAACTCTCAATTGAAAAAGAATAAAGGTGACCCATTTGTTCAATCTAAATATGCTCAATTATTGAGAGTCTGATGCATTTAATGAATTTTACTAGGCCTGATATAGCCTATGTTGTGTGTAGACTGAGTAGATATATTCATAATCCCAATAAAGAGCATTGATCTGCATTAAATAGACTGATGAAATATTTGAGAGGAACCATGAATTATGGTATCATGTATAGTGAATTTTCTTCTACATTAGAAGGGTATTGTGATGCAAACTGGATCTCTAATTCAGATGAGACAAAATCCACTAGTGGATATGTGTTCACCTTAGGTGGTGGTGCAATATCGTGGAAATCAGCTAAATAGACGATCATTGTTAGATCGACTATGGAGTCAGAGTTTGTAGCTCTGGAGCTGTCTGGTTCTAAGGCTGAATGGCTAAGAAATTTCTTAGCGAATATCTCTTTAATAAAAGATGTGTTGCCTCCTGTGTTTATACACTGTGATTGTCAAGCCGCAATTGCTATTGCGAAGAATGAATCTTATAATTGTAAGAGTAGACACATGAATTGAGACAGGATGTTGGTAAGCAGCTGTTGAGAGATGAAATAATTTCCATTGATTATGTGAAGTCAGAACTGAATTCGGCCGATTCACTGACTAAACCTGTGGGAAGAAAATTAATTCTTCAAACCTCGAAAGAGAAGGGGTTAAGGCTAATATGATTGTCAATATAGATGGTAACCCAACCTATGTTATTGGAGATCCCATGAAGTAGGTTCATATGGGTAATAACAAGTCGATATTGACACTGCGCACTAAAAGAGAGTGCTTGAGCTGCTACTAATTATGAGGGATGAGTTATTAACTCTTAATGAATTCATAGTCCTTATGGATGGTGTATTTAAAGCAGTATACACTTGATGAATTCACCTATATGAGAAGTGGAGTGAAGCCGCTCCTATGAGATTTTGGCCTAGTCTCTAGAGCTCTCATGAATAACCAGGCACCGCATGGCGTATTGGCGCAAAACCGCGTTGAACAACAAAATATGAGGATCAAAATGTGATTGTTATAATCTCTGACTTACAATAAGAATTATTGGTTCATAGAAATTTTATATTTCACCGGTAATTCTGTAAGTTAAAATTAATCTAAGTTTGGTTCATAGTCCAAAAGACACCAAACCTATTGCATTTTGATAATGCAAAATTAAGCAAGTCGAGTACTTCTATTTCAAAATTATTTTAAAATATATGGGGAATTGTTGGATATTTTAAATAATTTGAATCATATTTTGGACTCTATTAATTTATGACGTAAGCACTTATGTCATTAAGTTGATGACTAATGTGCATAGGTCATAAATTTAATCACCAAGTATTAATTTTCTTTGCCTCCAAGTATTAATTCCCCTTTGTCTCCAAGTAATGTTTTTCTCTTCTCCAAGCTTCAAGACTTAAACTCTCCTATATATATAAGTTGATGTAGTTTTGAGGACAAACAACTAAGTGAAGTAGTAAAACTTAGCCAATTTTCAAATATCCTCTTCCGATTTGCTTATATTGTAGTATTTATATTTTGTTAATTCCTGTATCCTCTAATTAATTAGAGAATGCTTATTTAACCCTGAGGAAACATTTCACACTGCTGAAATAGTTTCTTAGGACAGTGCCTAGCACGACTCAAGTATTATTTATATATATATTACTTAAGAATATTATTGTAGTAGTATTTATCTTAATTTTCATATTGATTATTTTGATATTATATTTTCCCTATCTACAACAAGTCTATGTTCTCCTTTCCCTTTCATATTAATTTTTATTTTATTTTTCAAGTTAGAACTCCATTGGCATTCATATCTGGTCTTTGTGTTATTTTCATAAACTGAACTTCTTAGATTAAGCTATTTAAAATCATTCAGACATTTCATTAAGTTGTACTCCCCTACATCCATGAGGTTCTTCTGTATATGTCCTATTTCACAGAAAGTTCTGTTTGTAACAATCGTCTTCAGTCCTCATTAGGACGATAGCCTATATTAAAAAAGAATCATTCTTTCAATCTTCATATAGAAAATTCATAGTACCAGAAGTTGTTAAATGGAACAAGTTTCTCGAGTAGTGGATGGACTGCAAGATAATTTATTTTTGGGTTGGTTGGAGCTACTAGTAGTTTGGCGATAGTTTGGTAGTGGTGATTTATCAAAGAAGAGATGAAGCTTTGAAAAGTTGTATTTAAATTATAGTAAAATTATATTAAATATAAGTGATAATTGTAAAACAATTTGAATTCAATATTATACATTGTTATAAATTCGATGATTGTTATTCCTGAACAAATATAATATATTTCTAACCACTTAAATTAATTTAAATAGTACTTGAATATTTGAAGTTAATACTTAAAATACATTTGTATTAAAAAAAATTAATTATGTCTTCACCACGTGTATTGGAACATGTCTATAATATGTATAATATATTGAATTCAAATTGTATTATTGTTATTTATTTTTTTCCTCCTATTAACGATGTTAAAATATATTATACATGAATTTCAAATATTCAAATTAGTTTATTTGTTACTATGTTAAATCTGTGAGCTATTTTTTGTAAGAAAAGTAAGGTTAATCTGTATAAGAGTAAAAGATGTGATATAAGTAAGGCTATATAATACATTATTAATGAAAATTGGCCTATTATGAAACGACTATTATTGATAGAATTTTTGTTTTGAAAGGCCAAACTGGATAGTTTCCTCTCTATTATTAATGAGTTGTGCAAGTAAAAGATTCAATCAGCTCCGATGAACAAGCCATTCTTAATTATTTGATCAAGGTGCTTCCATCCCATTCTTATGCTATTGTTCTACTGCTTCTACATAACATAATTTGCCGTTGCCTTTTCGAAGGTACTTCCTCTAATTCATATTAACTGAATTTTTGGGTCTTTTTTCATTGTTCAAAATAATTGAATTGTTCAAAGTTCAAGATGGATGTTTGAAATTTTTTCATATTTGCTCTTTCCTTTAATGAAGTTTGATATTTTCTAGAAGACAAATTGCACTACTTACAAAATTACATTTATGATTTCACAAAGGACAATAGTAGAAAGTATGATTTAAATTATGTCCTTAAATGTTTTTTTAATAAATGTGCATTGCCTCACAAATATGAATAGAGATAGCATTACAAACAGCATGATTGGTGTTTTATGTCTTAAAGTTTCCTTAGAATATTGACACTCCCTCCTTTATTAGCATAGCTAGAAAAGAATTATGACAAAACAAACAATTTTCCTAACTAATATGCCACCTTATACATACTGGAAAACAAGGACCTGATTTTGATGGTCGACAGCTGCACCAATTAGTGGAAGTTTACAAAGATCAGTTTGCATGTCTACGATATTAGCTAGAATTGAGTTGTGTTGAAAATGAGTGTAAAAGTTGAATCTATATGGGATTCTTTTGCACTAAATAAGGTTCTCAATCAAACAAGATATTATCGGTAGAATTTGTTTCAAGGGGAAAACTTGTTTTTTTAGTGTAAAAAGAACACAAAAAAACTACTAATTCGAACAATTGGATACATGCTCAGGAGATACTCAACTTTCAACAATTTCACCTCTTCCACCATTGACCATATCAATCCTTTCTTTTCGACCAACGGGAGCAATCTCATAGCAAAGACGTCTGATGAAAAGTAGAACATTAAGATGGAACACAGAACTTCCATCAGCACAACAAGAAGGCAAATATTACGAGAATAAACAAAATAATCAGCCACCAACAGCACACTGGACAACACAACTACAGCAATCTGAGTTTTTAAAAAATAAGAATGTCAAGAGCAGCGTATGTATCACATTCTATATAGGCTGTTGGAAGTATAATTTACATTCAGGAAAGGCTTCCAAGAAACTCGAAATCAGTTCTGGTGGCATCTGTAGCCGTAAAAACACTTGGTGATATCTTCTAATTACCAAAAGCACAGTGTTCTCCAGATCCACATCTTCCAAACAACCTGGAGTAATTGAATAAATATGAGGGGGGAAAAGCAATACAATTCAGATATTAAACACATAAAAGGCAGTAAAAGAAGATGCAAATATTTAAGTAAAGTCAACTAGGATGTATTTATCCTGATTTAATTGTAATATATGAGCTGAATGGATATAATATGTGGAGGTATACTTTATTGATTGAAACTTGAGAGAAAAGACATCGCTGCTGAAGTAGAAATACTCCCTCTGTCCCATATTAACTGATCACCCTTCTAAAAATACATGTCCCAAATTACTTGATCACTTGCTAAATCAAGATAAAATTAATTAAAATTTTCCTATTTTACCCTATAATTAATACTCCCTCTATCCCATATTAACGGATCACTTTCCATTTTACACTTTACTTAAGAAATCATAAATAAGATGATTAATTTACCCTTTATCCTTATTGATGAATATCAAGATAATTTATGATGACACAAGACATACAAAAGGTATCATTGGAACTGATGCACATTTATTTCAATATCAATACATGGTGAAACACTTCTTTCTTCCAAAAAATTTCGAAGGAATTTTTTGGATCTTCAAATTTTGATAGATTAATTATACCTTGTCGCTCCATTATTTTGTTTGATCTTCGCGTTAAATTGATACTCTCACTTTATAATCTGTTTTTGATTGTCCACGTACATGTTCTTAAACAATTCTATTATAAGTACTCCAAAATGAATGAGAGCAAGAATATAGATGAGTAATTAAGTATCTAATGAACTCTTTGAAAAAATAAATTCTGAGAACTTTAATTTTATTTAAGCTTCCAAAGAGAAATCATGGGAACATTAAGCATGATGATGAGTATTAATTATAGGGATAAAATAGGAAAATTTTAATTAATTTAATCTTGATTTAGTAAGAGATCAAGTAATTTGGGACATGTATTTTTAGAAAGATGACTCATCATCATGCTTAATGTTCCCATAATTTCTCTTGGGAAACATAAACAAAATTAAAGTTCCCAGAATTGATCTTTCCAAAGCATTCATTAAATACTTAATTACTCCTTTGTACTCTTGCTCTCACCCATTTTGGAGTACTTATAATAAAAAAATTTAAGAACAAGTATACACGTGAACAGTCAAAAACAGCTTATAAAGTGAGAACATCAATTTAACACGAAGATCAAACAAAATAATGGAGCGACAAGGTATAATTAATCTGCCAAAATTTGAAGATCCAAAAAATTCCTCTGAAAATTTTTGGAGGAAAGAAGTGTTTCACCATGTATTGATATTGAAATAAATGTGCTTAAGTTTCAACGATACCTTTTGTATGTCTTGTGTCATCATAAATTATCTTGATATCCATCAATATGGATAAGGGTAAATTAGTCAAATTAATCATCTTATTTATGATTTCTTAAGTACTGTGTAAAATGGAAAGTGATCACTTAATATGGGACGGAGAGAGTAGTTGTTTAAATGTAACAACCCACAGAAGATAGTGTCAACATGACATCTAAGTCTCTTTGCTACATCTAGGCAATTTAAGATTCCAAACTTTGACAAGCAGATCATCTCATCCCTAAAAAAATCATTATGATTACAAAGTAAGCAAAATCATGTTGTTAATTTTAATAAGTTAAAGAAATGAAAAGGTTTGAGTGATTTCTTCTTTAAAACAGCTAGAAGAGATTAATTTTCTTTACTTCTATAAACAGTTCAAGCAAGTAACTTTTTTCCACCCTGCACATCAAATGTTCAAACGTCTACATCCTTATGGTATTTTGAAAAATGAGAGCATTGGCAGGCTTACCTAGTTCAATTTCTAGCTCTTGATCTTCCGCGTCTCCTTCTTCCACAATGGTTCCATTTTCCATTTCTGCGGCTGTCTTGGCACACCTCTCCAAGAACTCTTGTTCAGTTTCTTCTCGTTCATCATCTTCAGAGTCCTAGCATTGAATTAAGAACAATAACAGTCAGCGTTCATTATTCCAAAAGGTGTTATGAAATGTACATTTACATGATGAATGTAGTTACTTTGCACGCAGGAGATTCGGGGTTCGTGTTCCACATCTCCATTTTACTTATCAGGAAAAGGAATATATGATGAATGTATAGCATATGCCCTCTGCCTCTCCCTTCCACCACAAGCATTTCATGCATGTACGATAGAGCCAACAAACAGAAACCATGGATAATAACGCAAAAAGACAACAATATGGCAGGCGTCATCGATAATTTCCTGTGATGTTAAATTTTTTTTGAGAAAATTCCTGTAATTATTATATATGAACATTGACTATTTTAACTAGAGAAGGTGGTTATGAAAATAGAAACAGACTCTGATAATCATTGTTTTCAAGTCACAGTGTGTTCTTTTATGAAAAAAAATGTGTTTCCATCAAGAAAGCGGGTGAAATATGCGAAAATTTCAACTTACATGGAAGGACCACAATTAAGTTAAGAGCCATAATTTGCTAATGAGACAAAGCTCATGTCAGAAGGCTAAGGAATTATCGTGAACGCAAAGACTCATTAGTCACTATTATTTCATTAACCCAAAAAAATGGAGTATAATGTATGTTCTACAAATAGAACACACTTTGACCATAACGAAAAGTAGGCCGTGCGAACATGATTACAGTGTAAACAATGTCCATCTGAAAGCAAAAAAAATGTTTGGGTGGGGGGAGGGGGGTAGCTAAAGATAATTAAACAAGACAGAATTAGTTCAGTGACCTAACCTCGTCATCATCATATTCAGTTTCCTCATCACCAGAAGCCTGATCTTCACTTTCTTCATCTTCCTCTTCTTCTTCTTCCAGTTCTTTAAACTTCAGAAATGCCTCCATCAGTGATGCAACACAATCATGTAGCAATAAACTCCCTTCATTTTGCCGTTCTATCAGCTTGTCAAGAGATTGTGCCAGTGCCATCCCTGGTAAAATTAGAATAGAAAAAAACAGCCATAAGGAGACGGTGCTGATGAGATTCTTAGGAGAAAGTTCTTTACACCCAATAAGAGAAGAAAAATTGAATACTTAAAAGGCAAAGCAAGGAAAAACACGATAGTTAACCACAAGGTATAATCAAAATTAGTGTTAGCTTGCAATCTATTAACAAGCATCGTAGTTGTGGACAGATAAACAGATCTAGATAACAACAATAGCATTTTCCAGAACAAACAAAAAGGACTAATGTACAGCCCATCACCAAAATATCCCCTGCCCCATGAGAGAAAGTCAAGTGGGGAAGTTCCTAATTGCGCTAAAAATCTTAAGTAGTAGGGGAAAAAGAAATAGAATACTAACCTACCAACTTGATCTCAGACACTGATGACAAACTATGCTCAAATTTGCTTGTTGAGATTATTGCCAAAGCAGATAGAAAGCTTGTAAAGCCTTCATGTTCAATGCCCTCTATAATCTTCTCTACAATATCAGGGAAACACAAATAACACGACGCTATTGCAAGCAACAAAGGATTCCATAGTGGGACTGGCTGGTTTCTAATCTCTCTAAAACGAGAAAATGCTGCCTGACACAAGGAAATCACCAAAGATTGCTTGACACCTTCTCCTTCAGGTAAGTAACTGGGATTATGTAACAGAATGTGGACACAAGAGGATGCCCTCCATACTGCAGATGGATATTGTGATAAAGCTTCGGTAATGAATGCACCAATTCCTTCAAGGATGGATTTTTGGGGAACAGGTGGAGCAGGAGCCAACGGCAGCTTCCCCACAAGAAAGCTCTTCACAGCAAATTTCTTGTCTAGGTTAACTGCTTTCTTGATACAGTTAAAAGTTGATAAATCCTCCATCTCCTCCCATGCATGCCAGTCAGCTATGAGATATGACCAGACCAGCATCAGCTCTGAGACTTGTAGCTTCAAAAGATCATCAGTTTGGGTAATTCCTTGCAAAATGAAACCAAGCAATGTGGAGCAGTCATCAACACATGATGAAGGGGGCACTGAGAAGGCAACCTCATGTTCCTGATAATTGGAAAATATATATGAGGAGATAACAAGAGATTTGAGTATATCAAAAACAAAAGATATATTAAAATCCTCTTATCACTCTGTTATCCCAAGTTGAATCTATGGAACGGAGACCTCTATCTTCTTAATCTTTAGAGTAGATATTATATATAGGATGATCAGTACACTCCGGTACCCAATACAAAGGCAATACGAATTGGAATGTTGACAGTGACCAGTTAGGTATGAGTTGCATCTAACTGGGGTTTTTGTTGGTGGAGGAACTGGATCAAAAAGAGAGACTCTAGTTGTAAGATATCTACTGGAACCATCGCCAAAATGGACATCTTATTCAAAGAGAAAGATCTAAAGTATATGGAGTTGCTGTGTGTGGTCGAAGATCCAGTAGGTAGCCACTCCCTTCTCAGAGAACCGTACGTGAGTCTTTCACCTCATACAGCTCTGTCCGAGCTTCCATCAATATATGAACAGCTTTGTGTTATGCATGAGAAGATAAAAGACTTGATCTATCTAAAGTATATTCATTGACACAAAAAGTAAATAATGGATTATATATGCATACACGCTTGTGTTGTGACCTAACCATTTACTCTAAAATTAATTTTTATACATGGCTAAAGACGAACCATCAGTGGAGCAGATCTTAGCCACGCATGCTGTAGGAGATCTGAAAATGCTCTCATCATGGTGGTCTGACCAGAAAGCCACAATTGACTAGAATCATCCTGCTCATTTTCTTCAGATGCCGAGTTTTCCCAACACTGAGCCATCACTGCTAGTGTTGCAAAGCACTGTTCCACCATCTATCAGACGAAAGTCAGTATTCAGATCTCAATATGCCTTTAATTATACATGCAGATGAGTTCATTTTTTAAAATTTCAGATTTGGGTGAAGAGCGAGGTTGAATCTACTCATCTAGAACATAAAAGGTGATTTAAGAATTTGTCTCAAGGTACCTCAGTTACAAGAAGGAATCGTACAGTTTAATCTTATTCCTATCAAAGTAATGACTCTTGAATCCCTAACCATGTGACATGATATCAACAGGACTGGAAGAGATGAGGTTTCATTGAACTAAAGGACGAGCAATCCAACCTATATAACCTCCATTTAAACTATGAACAATATATCTCCATGAAAATGTGCACAAAAAAAGTTCTGATTTTCATGCCAGTTACCAAAATGATAATTAGAATCATCAAACGATTTGCTAAAGAATAAAAATACAAGTATGTCAGATACATAAGAAAATACCTGAGGCCATGGCTCCAGATCTAACCTATATAACCTCCATTTAAACTATAAACAATGAATAGTAAACAATATATCTCCATGAAAATGTGCACAAAAAATGTTCTAATTTTCATGCCAGTTACCAAAATGATAATTAGAATCATCAAACGATCTGCTAAAGAATAAAAATACGAGTATGTCAGATACATAAGAAAATACCTGAGGCCATGGCTCCAGATCTAAAGGCAAGTTCTTTGTAGTTTCTTTAACCAACAGACAAACAATATCTGGAATATGAGGTGAAAGTTTTTCAGTTGCAGCCTCGACCATAGTACTTAGAAGCTGAAAGTAAATGGAGCTATCTTCTTCCTCATCACTAATCCTATGACAAACCACTTGAAGAAGTGGTAACCACTCAGGTGGCATGTACTCATTCTGCAGGACCAAAAGGTCAAGCATTATTTAAACTATCGTATTTCAGGTCCATAGAATAGGTTAGCCATACCCACTTACTTCAAGGAGTTGGGCAATGGCAGCAGCAGCTGTCACCCGCACAGGATAACAAGAAACACCCCCTATATCTGACATTTGTAACGCTTTCAGTAATGAAGAATAAATATCAGCACTCATACCCTGTTGTGGAAAGAGAAAAAAGGAACTTACTCCAAAAAATGCCTAATAGCAAACAAGATGTTAAAAAGTATCATCAAGACAATTATCTCACTTCAGAAAGACATGAAGCAAGCTCTCCTAGGACCCAATTTGCAGTGGCAATTAAATATGGTTGAGGAGTTGGTGTTTCAAACAGTGGTAGCACCCGATTCCTAACTAGAGTATCCGTAAATCCAGGACTTTGCTCTGTTAGAAACTGAGAATACAATGCCACATAAGTAATAAAAGTACAGAATTTTTTAATTAAGAAAAATAATATTTGAAATAATGATCTCTCCTTACATCTAAAAGGCTGCTATAGGCCATCAGGACTCCATAATATCTGTCAAAGTTTAGATAGGGAAATGAAAGTAAATCCCGTACACAGGATGCAAGCATGATCAAGGAAGGTCAGAAAAAAGAAAAAAAAGGTTTGGATAAATGGAAAAACAAAGTAGGATAATTTAGTTAACGGCATGACATTAGAATGAGCACTCTGTGTCTTGTGCAAACTTAGAGTTCAAGGAATTATAGAGTAATATAATGAATCTTAGAACTTTAACAGAACTAGTTTAGTGTAGGTTCTTCGCACGTGTTTCTCGCATCAATCAGTAAAACTATATACAAGAGGAACAAAATTATTAAAAAATAGCAATTGACGTTAAAGTAAACATTATATATGTCTAAATGATAAGAATTTCATATAGAAAGGTTAAAAAGTTATTTAACTAAACATGAACCTCTTTCTTTAATTTTTAAAATTTATTTATTTATTTTGTTTACCATAATTTAAGTAAAGATTTATGTAAGGTAACAATATTGATTTTAAAGTCTTAAATGTTAGGACATTAATACAGTTTCAAATTAGAGAAATAAGAAGCAAAACTTTGGTCAATTTTAAAATATTAAATATTAGGAGTTCTTACCTATTACAAATAAGTAAAGATTTAATAGTTATTCTTTTAATCAATTTCAAAGTCCTAAATATTGGGATGATAATTAAACGACAATTATTTGAGGAAAATAGTAAATGACAATTTTGTCTATTGGGGAAAGGTGATTAGAAAGGACATGGCGCTACTTCATATTACCGAGGACATGACTATAGATAGGAAGAAGTTGAGTTCGTGTATTAGGGTTGAAGGTTAGTAGGGGTGGAGTGTTGTCGTAACGTGCGTAGGTCTTTTAGTATCTGTCGTAGAACTAGTCGTACCCTTGTAGTTCTTGTCATATGTTGTTTATTGTGTTTCGATTATCACATTATTTTGTTGTTGTTGTTGTTGTTTCTTTCATGTAGACTTTACACTGCTTCTTATTAACGGTTATGCTTTCTTCATTGTTTTCTTCTTTTTTTACTTGGGTTTGATGCACTTGAGCCGAGGGTCTTTCGGAAACAACCTCTCTACCTCCACAAAATAGTTGTAAAGTCTGCATACACTCTACCCTCCCCAGACTCCACTTAGTGGAGTTGCAATGGATATATTGTTGTTGTTGTTGTTGTAGAGTCTTTTAATGAAGAGTAAAAAGTTCGATCAAACCTTCATGCTTTTAAAGTAATATAAATAAATAGCATCAACCATAATCCTATTGAATTTTAAATGGTGGAGAACTTGCTGAAATACAGTGATATAAGACCATAAAATACAAAGTTAAAGGAGTTGATATCATAATTTTGTTTTTAACTCACTCATTTACTGTGTTTTCTCTGTTATCAGTGGGAACAGGAAACTTTGACAGGAATGGAAGCACCAACAACTCCCCCATTGAGTTGTAACCTTTTCTTTTGTACTTTTCTCCTTTCTTACGCTTTGATGAAGCTGTAGAAGTCTTGACTGGCGGTCCCTAGAGGCCCAAGAATAAATCACAGATAACTATGTGAATTTTAATAGAAGAAGCTAGAGCAATATAAATTATAGAAAACTAACCTTAGATAATGAAATAACACCAAGCAAGTTTAAAGCACTTTTCCTTGCTGTAAACAAGTCATCTCTCAATCCAGAAATTTCTTCCTGCAGTATCATAAAGATCAGACAATATCCTGTGAATGTTTAGAGTATACAACTTATAAGGAAGATCAAAGATTAGAACATACAAGGTCAGACGGAAGATTTTTCCTTATGTACTCATCCGGATCTTCTTCCCACTCTATTGTGTCCTACTTAGCAGCCATTTAAGTCTTTAATCAGAACTTCACAAGAGTATATCACAACAAAAGAAAGAAACTCATGTACATAGGCAGAGAGCTCTCTGGAAGGCAAATTCGTGGAATAGCTGACCTTTTCATTCTTCACAAGAGCTGGGAAGATTGCAGAATTCAGCAAGGAAGAAAAGTGGGGTGAAACCAGTCGCCATCCCTGTTTCAGATGATGATGATAATATACTTTAGCTTGGAGACTTGAACAGTAGCAGGCACTAAGCATAAAAGTCCTTCCCGAGAGAGGAGAAACCAAGGAATTAGCAGAAATGCCTAAAAAGAGAAAGAAGCTAGGAAGGCGAAAGAACAAGCATGAAAATAAAACAGCATTGCCTGCTCAAGCTACAAAAAAATAGTCAAGCAAAAGAGAAACTTTTGACCATGAAGACAACTGAACAAACTTACCGGACCTGTCTCTAAAACACGAGAAATAACATCAAAGGCTAACGACACAGTCCTTTCTGACAGCGGATCCAGTTTCTGCAACGAAAGAATAAGTAGATGAAGAGAGAAGGTAAAAATAAAAATGATCACAGGAAGAAAGACGAGTATAGTGAGTGGGAACAACACTTATGAGAAACAACATAAAAGTTCATGAGACAATCTTGACAGAACAGATATTGAGACTAAGCAGAAATTCTTACATATACGACACAACTTTAGTGTAGCTAAAGAACGGAGAATCCGACGGTAATGCTGAATAAAAATATCTATTTACTAGGCATTCCAGTGAAATAAGACTATGGAACACCTGATATGAAAGTTCATATTTATAGAACTAACAAGTAATACTCGTAAGACTTACATTTATGATTGTGCTATGCTTGACAATTTCTGAAACGCATTTCACCATATCAGGCATCAGTCTGTCATTGTAAGATGAGAAAAAATTTGAGGAAAAACCAGAATATCTGTATTTTCATTTTGGAGCAAATAAAATGCATTTTTGACAGCATACTTGTCAGCAAACTTCCGGTGCCGGGAGACTAAAGCACAGAAAATCAGCAGACTTCGCTTTGCAGTCTTCATCCGCAGAGGATACCCATCTTTGAAAGTCAAGCCACCATCAAAACTTAAAGAATTCAGGATTCTTATCAGATCTTGACAAATAGAGGGAAGCAAAGGAGCCAAGGCAGACGGCATGTGAGATTTCACCTATAAAATTGATAGACTTAAGATTATAGTACTGCTCAAAGAAGGTTCACAACAGAAACCTTATTAGAGGAAGAAAGATGCTTCCAGATAAATATTTCTAGGACAAATAAAAGGAAACATTGATGTAAGAACTCCTCCTAGTAAATAGTAATTTGAATAGTCTTGAAAAGAAGAAAATAGTGCACTGATATCTGATCTGACCATCAGATCACTTTAATGGTGTATGTGGTAAACTGTTGCTTCCTTTTTCAAAAAAAGGTTAAATAAAGGAAATGAGACTGTTCCTTGGTAAACCAAGTAACCAATGTTTCGAATGAAAGAAGATCTATTGTCCTGGCATAGATTAACATCCATGCTCATCATTCACCTTTTAGGGCAAGCAAAAGATCTTGTGTGCATAGAGCTATATCAAAATACACTAAGTTACAAGGCTTCAAGATCACATGCAAAACATTGTAAACAAATTACTTTAAACTTGTTTACTGGTGCCTAGTTCCCATTTTCAGCCGAATTGCTTTTACACGTATAACCAGCTTCCTCTCCTCGATATGCTTGATAACTGTATCAAGCAATTTCCTCCCATCATTTTTGTTATTTTCTATATCCCAAAGGTTTTAAGGATCTGATATATCCAATATGCTGTCTGCTAATTTCTTAACAGAAAAAATCGAAACAGAACCTAGAGCTCAAATGATAGTTGACCTTTCATGGATCAAACATCATGTGTTGTAAATTTATCCTCACCGCAAAATAGATGCACTTGCATATGATGAGAAGGATAGTTTCTGTCTGCACTTCTGATGTATGTTGGGCATCTGATACCTGTTTCATGCAACGATGAATTAGCACTTCCAATACACTCTTAAGTAACATGTTCCAATATGGAAATACATAGGAGGAAGAGGAATGTAGAAAATTATGTGAACCTTTTCGGTGCAGAGGTGAAATACAGCAAGTAAGGGTACAAGGATCTCTCTTGTAATAAGTTCTAGCCGTGGTGGAACTGGCTCCTTCACAAGTTTTGGATTCAAAAAGTACTGCCACAAGACATAAGATGAGATCACTACAAGAACCTAAGCAGGAAGATTCTTACAACAGATTTGAAATAAATGAGGAATTTGGTTTAGTTAGTTATTCTGTCAAAATAATTTTGATTTTAACCAGATTATAGAATGCTGTTGGTGTATTTTCATATGGATCAACCCGAAGCCTTCTTGGACACCCGGCAAATGCTTGAGCTAATTTTCAAACAATTAGCAAGCTAGGGGTGGCATTGCTCAGTACACTGTTACAGTCAGCAAGGTTCTAACATACAAAATACAATTCAACAAAATAAGAAACATAAGGTGCATGAGATTTGAAGTTACTTGAGTAAATAGATATCAATAGAGGGAAAGTCATCTATATAGGTGGAATCAGAATATAGCTGACACATATTTAAGTACCTGGAAGGGTCTAATCAGTGAATGAAGAATGGTTAGAGCGTTGATGGTTTTCCATTCAGAATTCGGATTCTTATCAATCAGATCACTGCGCTGAATGACGGATCTTAGCTCAGGCACAAGCTCAGGCCAGGCGTCCTTCTTCACAAACTCAACTGCAATAATTGAGCGAAACTGAAAACAAAGAGAACAAAAGAAAATTAAAAAACATCCTCATTAGTTACACGCAAAAGAAGAAAAAGTTATGCCCAAAATGCTTACAGCTTCAACTAATATTTTGAGAGTCGTAGGTTCTGCTTGAAGCAAAGCGCGCACAAATGCATCTCTAAACTCTTTGGTGATTACTGAATTTGTATCAATAGAATCAACATTTCTTCTAGTGAAGTTCTTGAGATATGTTGCTGCAGCTACTTTCTGACCTCCGTTCTCACCTCCTGTGCAAATGGTGATCGAATCTAAAGTATAGCACAGAAATTAACTTAACAGTATGAATCAGATAAATACTCCTTCAAAGCGACAGTTGAATAATCATAATGAATCTATGAATACTCAAAAACAGCGAAATCCGAAATGCAGAGTACCTATGGCGATAGAGAGCAGAGTGAAAGGAAATTCTGGGAGAGTAGAGAGGTGATCGAGAGCATCGGTGGCAGCGTTGATGACGGCACCGTCGGGGCTCAGAGTTTGATTGAGGAGTTGAGCAATTTGATGAATTTCCATAACGTATGTGTGGTGGTGCAGCGGCAGAACCCTAGCAAAGACTGCAGCTACAAACACTACACAAGTTGGCAAAGAGCAGTAAAAAGAAACAAATAGTTGGCTAAAATAGTTGAAAGCGCGGGAAAGTTGATATTCGCGCCGTCAATTTTTTGTCTTCCGCCTTATAGATCCGATTTCTATTTATATCTCGTTCTTACTAAAAGTAGGAGTCCGAAACCTATTTGAGTTACAAAGAAATAAAATTGACCAAAATAAGTCACTATTCTAGTAAGTAACTAAAATACGCTTAGTGTAAAAAAAATTTCCATTTTATCCAATATTCCAAACGTCTTCCGTTAGGCTCTTAACGTCTGTATTTTAATATAAAACGGGACTTTTTTTCCACTTTATAAAGTGTAAGTTTTTCTTACACTTTAGGAAGTGTAACTTTTTCTTACACTTTATAAAGTGTAACTTTTTCTAACACTTGATAAAGTGGAAGAAAAAATTTAGTTTTACAAAAAGGAATTTTTTTTCCGTTTCACATTAAATTGTGTCTCTTTATGCAGCTTTTGCCAATATTTGTCGTACAATTATATTGATTTGACATATCATAAAAACGAAAGTAATTATTACATTATGTATTTTATTTTTTTTAATCTGAAAACTCCTCCAAGCTCTATTTAAGGACGTTCGAGCCTTCAACATCTTTAATCTTCTATTTTTCTTCATTTCAATCACAAAAAAATGTCTTCTGAATCAAAAGTTAGAGTTTCGATTTATTGGAATGGCAAAATTATACATGACGGAAATACTGTTTATTATAATTGTCCTCCCAAACATAATGCTAAATATTCAATTAATATTCGATATCATAAATTTCTTTCATCAATTTATAAAAGAATGGGTATAAATAGTACTGATTATAATTTGATTATAGTCGAAAAATACCCTACTTCATTTTTATCACAAGGACAAGTAAATTTTGGAGAGTGGATTATCTATAATGACGAATCATTGACCGACTTTTTGAGGGTTCCAAATGACTACATAGATCAAATCAAGTTAACAGTACTTGAAATCTATGTTAGTAGGAGCCTAAATATTTATTGGTCTATAACCATCCTCGATTAGATATAAAGATAGCGAGGGAGTACTCTGTTATTAAATCAACAAAGAAATCATGGCGATTTATTTGTAGGTGTGCAGAACAAGGATGTCGATTTAGGTTGACTTCTTTTAATGATAAACATACTAACGTGTGAAAAGTTGAAAAATACATTAAAGAACATACATGTGATATGGGTACGTGCCGCGAAGGATATTTCAACTTGGATGTTGAGATGATTGCTTCTGTCCTCCATACTGATATAGAAAAAAGGCCAAGATACTATTTTATCCTTAGATCATTTTTCTTTAGTAAGAAAATATTTATTTTTTATTTGATAATTAATATTATTTTTACTTTTTAGGTTTCCCATCAAAGACTATCAAACAGTTGTTCTTAAAGCATATGGCATTTCAATAAGTAGAAGAAAAGCCTATCTTGATCGCAAGCGTGCTTTTGAAAAAGTCTATGGTACTTGGGAGGGTTCTTTTGCCGAGTTGCCGAGGTTCATGGAAGCTTTGAAACACTTCAATCCTAGAACAATAGTTGACTGAAAAACAGAGCGGCGTATCGATGCCGTTGAAGATGTATTCAACTGTGTGTTCTGGACTTTCAAACCATGCATTGATGGGTTTGTGTTTTGTCGTCCTGTTATATCAATAGTCGGAACACATGTCTATGGAAAATATGATATCAAGTTGTTGATTGCGATTGCAATGGATGGTAATGGCTCAATATTACCTTTGTCATTTGCAGTAGTTGCGAATGAGAGCATAGATACATGGACTTTATTTTTGGATCATTTGCACTTGCACGTTGTCAAGGGTCGTAGAGGTGTAACATTGATATCAGATAGGCATCACAGAATTTCATCCGTGTATAATTTTCCAAATTGGCAGGCCCCATTTGGGTTCCTTCGCTTTTGTTTAAGACATTTGAAGGTCAATTTTCAAAAAAAATTCAAAAATGTCACTTTGAATAATCTTTTATGGGCAACTGCAAATCACAGTCAAGAGAAAAAGTTTTTTGGAAAAAATGGAGATGATCAAGGAGATTAACGCGGAAGCGTATGTGTGGTTGATGAAGAATGATCTTGACAAATGGACATTGCACAAGGATGGAGGTAGGAGATAGGACATGCTGACAACAAACAGTTCTAAGTCATTCAATGGGCTGCTTAAGTTAGCCAGGGGCCTACCAGTTACTGCAATGGTGAGACTCACTTACAATCAAATTGTGAAGCGGTTTGTTACAAGATCAAAATTTGCCAAACAGCTAGTACAACAAAAGCAACAATGGATGCCTAAACCATTCAAGATCTTTGAGGATAATCATATAAGGTCACAGCGTCACACACTCATCAACTATCACCAACAAAAGGAAAACATATTTGAGGTGCAAACACATATGCACCATGGCCGTAGTGGTAATAAGCATATTGTAAATGCATCGCAAGGAATATGTCAATGTGGTAAATGACAATAATACCACATTCCATGTTCTCATGCAATAAAGGAATTTGACCAAATTAGGTATCAAGCATGGAAGCATATGGTACAAGAATTCAGCGTGCATAGCTACAAAAAAGCTTACTCCGAACAATTCAATTCACTCGGCGGTGAAGTGTATTGGCCCGATAGTCCCTTTATTATGATAGCAAATAAAAAATATTTATGAAAAATGGGCGTAAATAAAACCACCCATCTACATAATGAAATGAACATTCCTGCAAATACACTCACTCACAAGTGCTCAACGTGCAAACAAACAAGCCATGATAGGCGCAATTGTCCTTCACGAGCTCGAAACGCTTCATATGGTGGTAGTAGCTAAAGAAAGATGTTTTAACTGTGTTAATTTATTCTTGTATCAATTTATATATAACTTCTTATTCGTATTTTTGGTCATCCTCGAGTTATTTTTATATTTCCAAGTGTTTTCATTCAATTTTCCTAAAAAAAAGACACATACAATTAAAATAATAATACTACACACAATTAAAATAATAATACTATAGATAATATCACATCATATTAATAATATTTTTAAATTATTTTAGGATTTTTTAAATAAATTTGATCCAAATTAAATAATATTAAGAATATCTTTTTCATTCACTTTTCCTCACAGGGTTTATCCTGCACCAAAGTGTTTATAGTATGAACATACATGAATTTTTTCATTAACTTTTCATCGAAAAAAGATACATACACAAAAATAATAATACTATATATAATTAAAATAATAATACTATAGTAGCATCCCCCCCCCCCAAATAACAAGCATGTATAGTCTGACAATCTTCTCAACCCGCTCCACTAGAGTAGCATCTCCTATCGGGTCTACCTGTAACTGATCTCGTAAGTAGCCGATAATGATGTGTATCCTCACCCGACTCGCACCATCCATATCGGTAGTTGCTACGGCGCATCCTGTGAGAGTCTCTAATAAAGTACTCCATGAATGACTCCTCCGTGCAACATCCTACATGTACACAACATCGCCATCGATGCGCAAACCAAACAAGACCTGCACATCCTGCAACGTAATCGTGACCTCACCAAAATGGTAAGTGGAAGCAATGAGTCTCCGGCCTCCAATGCTCAACCATAGCCGTAACAAGGGCTCGGCCATACTGCATCCTGCCCACACAAACAACATCATACAGTCCGGACCTACGTAGGATCTCCTCAACACGCCCGTGAGGTCGGTGCAAACGAAATAAATTCTAGGCATCATTCATGCGCACTGTCTTCATAAGGCTACTAAATGATATCTCACCTTTCCATAACAATTCTGATTTATGTTCATGCTGAGAGAGAAGAAGTGTACGATCAACCGATCCATGATTTACAACACGCTCCATTATATACTGTAAGAAAAAATTTATTAATTCGTTTAATATATCCATTGTGATTTCATAAATAGAAAAATTATAAGATAAATTATGGCGTTAACTAACTTACTAGCGAAATTACACAACAAACTCAATGTGATTTCACAAATTAGAAACTTACAAGTCAGAATGTTATCATTTCTGGGTTACAGTCTTTATAGAAAATTTCATCAAGTTGTTCAGAAAGAAAATTAAATTATCACATTTTATTTGGGCTTTTAATATGAAGTAGATTGGTCTAAGGATTACTTTTTATTTATTATTTAATTAAGTGTGGAAGAAGGCTACTAACTCTAGATTTATGAGTGGTGAACAGTTGTGTACATCTTATTCATTTACAACTAATATATACAAATCCTTTAATGCAAATACTTTTATTCTTAATTTGGTGAACTTACGAGTTGCCAAATTGCAATTATATATACCCTACTAATTATTTAAATAATGAAATAGTTCATATTTTGATTAACATATGTCACTATTATCTTCCATAGCTTCTACTCTTTCTTTCTAATTTTAATTCACTTTAATTTTTTTCATGATCATTAAAATAATGTATAATCCCATTTGTGAGTGAGTATTAGTGTTTGTATATAATTAATGTCTATTTCAGATCGATTATCAAAACAAGGTAACAATGAGGTTTTGCTTGGACAAGACTTTGTTATGCTTATGCTTACTTTTTTGTGCTTTTCCTTCTTTTTTTTTTGTGTTGATAGAGAAGGGACAAATGGAATAATTAAGGGAAATATGATAGAATTAGAAAATATGGGACTCTCTTGTCTCAAAATAAAGAGATGAATACATGAACAATTTCCATATCTTTACTGCTTGTTCCATTTTCCGGCTTATATCCTTTTTTTTAATGCATTCACTCTTTTCCAACGGAATACATTGATATTTCATCAATCTCACTGCTAGGGTTTTCAACTCTCGTTGAAGGTCAATTGGAAGATTCAGTTTTCGATTTGAAAAATCTTCTAGGGGTTTTGGGTTCTTCATCTAAGCACTAATTCTAAAAGAAGAAATATCATGCTTCTGATTTTAACTTTATATAAACGGAATTTTGAATAAATTACAATAACATTATTTCAAAGCAATGAATATAAGATGAAAAAAATAAATACCTAATTTATAAAATTTGTAGGGTCGGATTGTTGAGTTGTCGGGTTGTGCTACGTACCTCCAATTCAAGAATTTGATTTTTTAATATGGGGTCGCTTGAGTTGTCAGGTTGGGACCATGAAAATGAAATCTTCGAAGTGAAAATTTTTTAGAAAGTTGAAAATGAAAGTGAATTTTGGTAAAGGTAACTTTTTTCTTACAAAGTGTAAGAAAAAGTTGCACTTTATAAAGTGTAATAAAAACTTACACTTTATAAAATGGACAAAAAAGTTTCGTTTTATATTAAAATATAAACGTTAAGAACCTAACGGAAGCCGTTTGGAAAATTGGATAAAACGGAAAAAAAATTACACTAAGCCTATTTTAGTTACTTACTAGAATAGTGGCTTATTTTGGTCAATTTTATCTCTTTGTGGCTCAAATAGGTTCCGATCTCCTAAAAATAGATAGGGCTTAATATTTGTCATTTCACAAAATCAATGTATAACTGACATTATTCTTCCTATTTTATCCATGAAAGTTATTAGCCTTGAAAATATGAATTTGACCAAGATAGGAAAACTAAATGATTAATTCATGTTCATTGGGTAATTTAAGTAATAAAAATAAATTAATTTATATTTATTTATTGAAAATTTGACTTTAAAAGAATACTAAATAAGGATACAATGGTAAACTTACATAGTTTCTTAAGGGACATGAAGTCTAAAATGGTGACATATAAATAGAAACGGAGGGAGTAATAAATAATTTCAAATATATGAGTGATCCTAATGGGGGTAATGTAATATCCGTACGTCTATATTAACACGCAATGAATTGGTGTGAAATTGGAAGATTAAGGATATAAATGAATAATTATGCTAAGTTATATATATATACTAGTTTTTCGGTACGTGCTTTCCATGTATATTCCGAGTAACATAATATCTATTTTTAAAAAATAATATCAATATTATTAAATCAAAATTTTGAGTAAATAATTATACATGAAAATTGTTTTATCCCTTACCAGTAAATAGTAATACTGATCAATTGCTTATTCACAAATATGATCTCTTACGAAATTTTTTATTTTCTCATATTGTTCAATAATAGGTGATAAATTTTTCCAGATTTTCTTTCGTTAAGTTGTGCTTGATTTCTTCTTCTTCAATAATGAGCAAATCATAAAGAAAGAATATATCTTCCATCCCATCATAAATGTTACTAATAAATTTTAGCCTAATTACTTTGTTTTTTTCTCCATGAACACAATAAAAGATAAATTTTCTTGATTCTAAATTACCATGGAAATCACTAAAACAAGAAAATGAAAGAAAGAACAAAACAATTTTCTAGTACTTAATTAAGTGAGTTATAGTAATTACACCCTTAGGACACATTTGGTGTGATGGATAAAGGGAAATAAACCTATGATAAATTTTTAGTACCTCTTAATCCCTTGTTTGTCTAAAAAGATTGAGATAACTTGTCCTAAAATTAATAATTAGTACTGTTATAAGTTATTCCTGCCTCTGCGTGGAATAATAGTCATGTGACAATTTATTCCGAGATAAAATAGTCAAAATGACGAAAATACACCCTGAAACTCTTTTTATACATCACTTTTCACATATTTTGCACCTATGGAGGACATTTTTTTAAAACAAATAACTTATTCTTAGAAATTGTGCATAAAATATTATTTTAAATGTAACAAACCAAACATTCACTAAGAAATAATTTCAAGATAACTAATCTCATTATAATTAATCCCAACATAACTAATAACTAATCTCATCATAACTTGTCTTCAAACCAAACGACCCCTTTGTAATGACCCTCTAGGTCATTTTCTCTGTTGTCCCGTGTTTTCAACATTTAGAGCTTTCCTATACCTTCCCTAAATCATTTATGACTTGCTAGGACTGACAAGATAGTTATCGGGCAATTCATTTAGTGTTTATGCAATTTTATGTGTTTTGGAGCTTTTGAAGATTAGATGTTTAACATCGGTCAAAGCTTTAAGTAAACCATCTTAGAATGCGATTCTGATGTCTATGCTAGCTTCAAAACATTGAGTTTAGTCTAGAAGGACCTTTGGTTCGGGTCCCGAGGCTTTCAAACTCATTTAGCGTTATCTTGTGGTTTTAGATAAATTGGGACTTGAGTTGTGGGACTCATTTTTCATCGAGACAACCTCTATTGGAAGTTTCGACAGTTCCATTGAGTTTGAAATGGCATTTATGATCAGATAACATATTCAGTTTGCATTGGTCAAATTTCAAAGGTCCAATCGAGACTTAGAATTTTAACCACAAGTAGCTAATGCATTGCCTGCTAGTCCAACCGCTCCCGTGGAACATGGATTGATTTAGCGGAGTCGCCTCGGCGGAGAGCTGATCGCTTGCGAAAGCTGAATACATCAGCACATCTCGCTCCAATGGGGCCGGGTCTACTCCCGCAAAGCTGACTGGTCATGTTGATCATCGCTCTTGCGGAACTTGGTCCACCGGTGCGACAACACTGGTAGTTATATCTCTCTTATCTTTTCATTTTTCTTTAGCGAGAATAAGTGCTTGAGAGCTTGGTTTTAAGCGATTCTTAGGGAATTGAAGTGTTTGAGCCGGTTGTAACTTAAGAGTGTTGTTAGAGTCATTATCAACACTTTGAAACCCGTAAGTCTCATTAATTTATTCATTTTTAGCTTGAATTCGGTGTTCTTGAGCTAGTTTAATCCTTGGGCGATTTAAGCTTCAATTAAGCCCGGATTATGCCCATATTTGGGGCATAAGTTCCTTGTGTTGGTGCGGACCTTATGACAGAGACAATTTAGTGATTTCGTGTGTAGGTCCCACGAGCCCATTTTTAGCGGGATGAATTTCTAGCTTCTAGGTTGTGTTAGTTGGTATGATTCTCATTGATATCCCTATTACTTTGTTAGCCTTGTTTTGGGTATATTGGGGAGTAGTATTGCATAATCTTGTCTTTATTGTTATTGTTTCCCCCGTGATTTAATTATGAGTTGGAATTGCCTCGTTATCTTCAAAGTTAGGGCTTTATCCTAGGGTTGGCTAGTGTGTGCCTTAGACTTTAGCCTTGATGGCTCGTATGAATCAAATGTGGGTTAGATGTGACCATTAAGGTTGGACTTTGACCTTTGGAAAGCCTTTTTGGTATCGGTATTGGCTACTTGGGGTTTGTTTGGTGCTTACTCATCCCCTAGATAATTGGTCCTACTTTTGTGTGATTGGATCCTCCCCATGTAAGATTTCGAGAAGGATCAGCTCTTGTGTGGTGGCCTTTCGATGTATGATTCCGGGAGGGACTAGCTATTCCGATGTAAGATTTAGGAAAATCTAGGTTCTCAATTTTATTCCAATTTAAGTTTTCAAAATTGGCTAGTTGTTCTGATGTGAGATGCTTCGTCTTGTGGTGGCGTTTTGATGTAATATTATGGAAATGAATAGTTATTTTGATGTAAGATTCTAGAAGAATCTAGATTTGTATGGTTATCCTGATATCTGATTCCAGGAATGACAAGCTGTTACGCCCCAAACTCAAGGGGCACAACTGGCACCTACTGCCAAAACTTGGGCCTGAGCCGACCCTACTAAACCATTTGCTAATAGCACATAGAAGCCGCACATAGCTAAGAAAACAAACAACTATATCTCGGCTTAAAAATAAGCCCTTAGGTGGCAAGGCCCTTGTCAACAACTCTAAAAAGGATAATAACTACTCCCACAGTTAATGTAAAAAAAACCCAACTAGCATCTAAATCCTGTTTGGGCCGTCGAGGCCACCATGATATCTAGGAAAATATAAACGCTATATGGGCTGTCAAAGCCGCCATGATCTCTATAGAGAAGCTATGAAATGCTATGTCTCAAGACAATAAACCAAACCATTACAAAACTTCAGCTAACCAGCAAAATAGGCCAACATGGACAATAACGTACCTATACAACCCAACACACAAGTCTGCAAGCCTCTAAGAGTAGTAAAGCTTGGTGGGGATAGGGCCCCGACCTACCCAAAAACTATATACAACAAAACCCAACAAACCTTTAAACTCTGGCAGCTCTAGAGGAAAGAGGCTAGCCAATCTACTGGAAATCAACTGTGCTGATGTGGAGGTTTATCGAATCGTCTATCGGGACCTGCAGGCATGAATACAACACCCCCAACCAATGGGGCGTCAGTACGAAATAATGTACCGAGTATGAAAGGCAACAAACTAAATGAGCGGGTATTATAATATACTAAAAGTAATCATGTAAGGAATCAAGAATAAGGTAAGCATACTGACCTGCTACTGAATTTAAACATGCAAAAATAATTAAACAATAACCTAGCCAAGCCCCTATAAGCTCAGCAGGTACAAACAACAAACAAGACCACCAACCTAGCCCCCCATAAGCCCAGAAAGTGCCAAATCAATCTATATACCCCTATCGGTAGCCCCTTGTTCGTGTAGGAAGTCGCATAGCCCTCTTAGGCAACAACATTGCCCTATAGGCAACATATAGCCCTCTTTGGCGTCAATATAGCCCCGTAGGCAACACATAGCCCTCTTTGGCATCAGCAAAGCCCCATAGGCAACATATAGCCCTTTTTGGCATCAATATAGCCCTGTAGGCAACACATAGCCCTCTTTGGCATCAATATAGCCCTGTAGGCAACACATAGCCCTCTTAGGCAATAACATAGTCCTCTTAACCAACATCATAGCCCCCGTAGGAAGTTCGTAGCTCAACAGCTAACCACAATAGCCCCAAGGGCAATAACAAACAATTTAATAGGCTAAATGCAGGCAATTTAGCTATAAACAATCTATACAAATAGTCTTTAAGTCGTTCCCAACGTAGGGTCATTATTAAAAAATTGCAAGTCCCAAAAATGAAGGTTTATAACCACCTAATCAGCCAATCACTCACAATTATATCTACGAGTTCACCAACGATAACATCCCTATTATATCGCTCCTAAGCTTTAAGGAAACATGCCGATTGAAGGGAGTAGCCTTACATACCTTTTTCATTGAATTCCAGTGGTCTATTGACTTCTACTCGAAACCCCCCCCCCCTCGATACTACAATAAGGCAGCACCACAATCAACACACAAGAATGGAAAGTACTATGATAATCCAATAAAAGATACGGTTTTCCGTTGCAACTCACTATTTGCGGCTTACCAAGGCTAGAATCAATAAAAGAAGACCTTGAACTTAAGTTTGAAATAAAGCTCAAAACCTCCAAACAAATTAAAACCCCTGCTGCTACAACCACCACAGAGGTACACCACACAATCCACAAAGAAAACTACACCAAAATGACGAGCTCGCAACGTAGAGCAACTTTCCTGAAGCTTGTAAGATGAAATCACTAAGACCTAAAGAGTGTTTTATGGATTTAGGGAGGATTTCTCTGTATTAAGTGCTACTGGAACGTGAAAATGAAAAAGAAAATGAAGTTGGTCGATTAAATAAAGTTCCCACAGACCTTGGCCCACCTCACGTGCCTGCTTGCGTCATCTCACAAAAATACAAATCTCTCTCTATTCTGAAGTTGTATTAACAAACGGTTTGATGTGTTTGAAACTAGACTCATAGACCTTTGATTTGATACGTTATGGGCCCCATAACTCTTTATATAATGGGAGAAAAACACAGAGACATATGACCCCAATACTTCAAAAGAAACTTACGATTACTTTCCCCAACTCTTATTTCACAACTCACTTAACTTCAAAACATGAGATATGCCCCGCGGACACTTAAAATATGACATAACAAATCATTATTAATTTATTAATCACTCCTTCCACAAAAGTGCAGGTTAATTTAGACATTCTGAAAGTGCGGGTGTTACACAGGCCCTTCCGATGTAAGATTTCGGAAGAGGTTGGCCGTTGTTGTAGAAATGTGGATGTAAGATTCCAGAATGAGCTATACCTTCTTCGCAACTATTCAGATGTCAGATTCCCGGTAGTCCTTTCTTGAGTTTATGATTGATGTTCTCGGATGTTCTTAGTGCTATTCTTCCTTAATATTAGCTCTTGTGTGTACTCGTCAGACTTATGGGGTTCCGATTGGGTTTATTTTCTCTATTTTGTCTCTTGTATGCACCTTCTAGACTTATGGGGGTCCAATTAGGTTTTAGCTAGGATATATTACTATAACACCTTGGAAATTGAAAGTTGAGTTGGAAAGGAATTGTTGCATTTTTGTCACTGAAGCAGGTTCAATGAGTCTACCTATGGACCGTAGGAAGTTCTACGAATCATAGGAAGGAAGTCGTAGGGATTGGATTGAATTTTGGAAAATGTCAAGTCTCTGATGATGGTTTACGGATGAACATGACGAACCGTACAAAATGTTATGGGCCGTAGAAGGGATCCGTAGAAGTGATCCAGACTTGGTGAAATTTTTTGACTTGAACATTGGTTCTATGGACTGGATGTACGAGCCGTAGAAGGGATGACGACTCGTAGAAGGGTCTCGTAGGAAATGTTCAGTATTTTGATCCCAATACTTGACTCTACAATTGACTAGGATAGTACATAAGTCGGAACTGTAGGAGTCATCCGACAGTTTTTAAGTAAGGGTGTTTTGGTCTTTTCCTACCCATTTATCCCCTAAATTATGTCATTTTGACCCTATAAATACCCCAATAACTGATTTTACCCTTCAAAATAATACCCATTTCCTCCCATTCACTCAAACTCACAAAATCTCTCAAGGGTTTCTTCTCCAAATTCTCTCAAGAGCTCCAAGGTGAAGAACTAGGGTTTCAAGGGCTTCAAGGACTTTTTCTCTTTCTTTTAGGGTTTTGATTACCCAAGGTATGGGGAAATTCACCAATGGATCCCTTTCATTCATTGAGTTCCAAAAGAAACTCAAATCTCCAATTCAATTTCGCCCAATAATCTAGTGTTTCATGCAAATATTCATGGGTCCAATTTATTATGATTCAATTGTTATTATTTGATCTTATTATGCATGATTTGATTCAATTACATGTTTCTAATTGATTTCATATGGACCAATGCTTTATACTTGATTATGACTACGAACTTATGAACTTCAATTTATTAATTGATTATAGATTCATGCATGCTTTATGAAATTGATGACTTATGACTAAAGGATGCTTTTAAGACAAAGTGTCAATGATTTGTGAAAGGTTTTCTCACATTTGAATGGAATTATGCTTTAGATACTTTGAAAGGTAAGTGTCTATTACAAACATTTTATAAAATCATGGTTTTGAAAGGAGCTATTCTAATATGAACTTATGATTGGATTGGTAGTCTTTAATTGTTGTCGTTCCAAGTACTTTGATATGATAATGATTATGTTTTTCCGTTGGGGTTTACTTAACACTGAGAGGACTTTGGAATAGAGGTCTTACTGTTAGTAGAGGTTTGGTCTTTAGTAGCAATTTCCATGTCCCAAACTACGTGCTCCCGTAAGATTGTCTTAAATGACCTAGCTAGTGGATCTACCATAGTAATATGAAATTACAAAGATTTGTACCTTGGCAAGTAGACCCTCTCTTTTCAGTGTGAGGGTTACACCAGATTCCATTTTATATCTCACATGGTCTTATTGTCGGTTAACGATAAATATTCCACAAATGAACTATAATTTCTTCAAAGGTCTTTTCAAAGCTTTTTCTATGGTTTTCAAGTATGCATTGACCTTGTTCATGATTTATGATTTCTCTTTAAAGGATTTTACTTTGTTTTACTTGGTCATGCATATCATGTTTAAGTTCACCATATTAGCATGTCTATGCTTTTATTGCATTTCCCCATACTTAGTACATTCATAGTACTAATCCATATTTGTGCCTATATTATCTCATAATATAGGGTCTGACGCTCCTCCTCCCGGACGTGGTTAGTATTAGGATTGCTCCGCAGCTGTCTGTTTAGATTGGTGAGTCTTCATGGTTCGAGGACAAGGCCATTGATGCTTTATTGCTTTTATTGTCTTTTTAGTTTCAGGCTTGTATGTGGTGTATGGGTTATGTCCTAACCAATCCTATGATGTTAGAAAGGCTAGGTCAGACAGAGTTTAGATTTCCGCATTTATGTTTCAGTCTTGTACTTACTTTAGATTTCTCTATATGATCCAGACTTTACCTTGAGACTTCATTCGATTATCTTGTACTTGATTGAATATTGTCTTTCTTTATGTCAGGCTTATGTCAAGTGGCTTGTTAGGACCTCTCGGGGTTCTATTCACCATGTCACACCTAGGGGTACTTTGGGTTGTGACAAACTTGGTATTCAGAGCATGAGGTTTTAGAAAAGGTCCAAGGATGTCAGACATGCCGCGTCGAGTAGAGTCTTGTTCATGAGTGTGAAGTGTGCCACATTTATGAATAGGAGGCTACAAGGCATTTAGGAAATTTCACTTCTTTCACTACTCTAATGTCGTGTCATAGAGTTCATCTCTATAAAGATCTTTCTCCTAACGCTTGTCCGATGCTTTTTAGGATATGACTCCTTAAAGAGCTAATGAAAGAAGAAATGCAAGTGACAATGTGGAGCCCAAGGTTCCCCAAGTGCCAGTCGATCCTTTGGCCGAGCAAGTGACTCATGCAGAGTTCTGAGCCATTTTCCAAGTGTTAGCTCAAGCTATGACCGCCCAAACTAATAGAGAGGCAGTTGCTCCAATGAATCTAAATGTGGGTACAATGGAGATAAGGGTAAGGGACTTCACTAGGATGAATCCCCCAAAATTCTTTGGTTTCAAAGTTGATGAAGATCCCCAAGATTTTGTTGAGGAAATCCACAAGATCATGGAGATTATGGGAGTTACACCGGTGGAAAAGGTGGAATTGGCCACTTATCAACTTAAGGGTGTTGCTCAAATGTGGTTCAATCAATGGAAGGAAGAGAGGGCAATTGATGCGAGTCCTCTTGATTGGAATAAATTCAAAGGGGATTTTCTTGATTAGTTTTTCCCCTTTGAGATGAGGGATGCAAAAGTGCTTGAGTTCATCAATCTTCGACAAAGGAACATGTGTGTGAAAGAGTATGCATTGAAGTTCACTCAATTGTGCTCCTACTATGGTTGCCGACTCTAAGGCAAGGATGAGTAAGTTTGTATCAGGTGTGTCCGAGATGTGGTCAAAGAATGTCGTACCACCATGCTGATTAATGAAATGGATATCTCTCGTTTGATGAAACATGTCCGACAAACTGAAAAGAGAAGCTAAAGTAGAAAGCTAGAGACTCAAAAATGGCAAAGATTGGTGATGATGAATTTTCTCATTCTAGGTATGGTGGACATGGTCGCTCTTAATTTCTGTAAAATTTCTCCGGTGAAGATTCTTCTAATGCTCTATCTCCAACATTCAACAAGGGTAGAATGTCTAACCCTAAGCCTTAAAGAGGTGGTGGTAGTGGATCTTCAGTCACATGATGCGAGATTGTCTATTGCAAGGTACCAAGGGAAAGGATGGTAGACAAGCTCAGTCTAGTGGTTCAGGTTATGGTGCTCCTCGTCAGAACAAATTCTATGCTCTCCAGACTCAACATGATCATGAGGGTTCTCCAGATGTTGTGACCTGTATGTTAAAAGTCTTTCATCTTTATGTATATGTTTTGCATGACCCGGGTGCTACATTGTCTTTTGTGACTCCTTATGTGTCTATGAGATTTGATGTCCATCCTAATATTCTTTTAGAACATTTTTCAATCTCTACACTTGTTGGTGACTCTATTATTGCTAAACGAGTTTATAGAAATTGTCTTGTTTCCGTTTCTCATAGAGTCACTCATGTTGATCTTGTAGAGCTTGATATGTTAGACTTCAATGTTATTCTTGGGATAGATTGGTTTCACTCTTGTTATGCTTCCATATATTGTAGGACCTGATTGGTCACATTTCAAGTTCCGAACGAACCTATCTTAGAATGGAAAGGGGAAAATTTAGCGCGTAAGGGTTAGTTCATATCTTGCCTAAAGGCTAGGAAAATGATTTCTAAAGGTTGCATTTATCATTTTGTTAGGGTTAGGGATAAGGATTCTGAAACCCCTACTCTTAAGTCAGTTCCGATTGTAAATGAGTTTCTTGATGTGTTTCTCGATGATCTTCCTATTATTCCTCCTGAAAGGGAAATAGACTTTCGTATTGACCTTCTCCAAGATACGCATCCTATCTTTATTCCCCCTTACCGTATGGCTTCGGCAGAACTTAAGTAATTAAAAGAATCAATTAAAGGATTTGTTGGATAAGTATTTTATTAGATGGAGTATCTCACCATGGGGTGCTCCAGTATTATTTGTTCAAAAGAATTCACTCCGAATGTCTATTGACTATCGACAATTGAATAAGGTTACCATAAAGAATAATTATCCTATTCCAAGGATTGATGACTTATTCGATCAACTCCAAGGTGGGAGTTTCTTTTCAAAGATTGATCTTTGTTCGGGTTATCATAAGTTGAGAGTAAATGAAAGTGACATTTCGAAGACGACTTTTTGAACTTGGTATGATCACTATGAGTTCTTAGTGATGTCGTTTGATTTGACTAAAGCCCCAATGGGATTCATGGACTTAATGAATAGGGTCTTCAAATAATATCTTGACATGTTGGTAATTGTGTTTATTGATGATATTTTGATTTACTCACGGAGTGAGGATGAGCATGTTGAGCATTTAAGGATTGTGTTGCAAATTCTCAAGGATCGTCAATTGTATGCTATGTTTCACAAGTGTGAGTTTTGGTTGAGGTCCGTTGATTTCCTTGGTCATATTGTCTCCAGTGAAGGTATTCAAGTTGATCCTAAGAAGACCAAGGTGGCTAAGAATTGACCTAGACCTTTGTTCACTTAAGATATTCAGAGTTTCTTGGGTTTGGCCAGTTACTATAGAAGGTTTATGGAAGGAGTTTATTCTGTTGCTTCGCCTTTGACGACACTGACTCAAAAGAAGATGAAATTTCTATGGTCGGAAGCTCGTGAGAAAAGTTTCAAAGAGTTGAAGCATAAACTCATTTCGGCCCCTATATTGACATTACCGGAAGGATTAGATTGAAGGTGCATGCAAAGAATTATCTGACTCATGATTTGTAATTTGTGGCAGTAGTGTTTTCTTTAAAGATTTGGAGATATTACCTATTTGGTGTTCATGTGGATGTGTTCACCAACCATAAGAGCTTGAAATATGTGTTCACCCAGAAGGACTTAAATCTTCGCAAAAGGAGATGCCTTGAATTATTAAAAACTCACAATATGAGTGTCCTTTATCATCTGGGTAAAGTGAATGTAGTTGTGGAAGCTCTTAGTCGACTATCGATGGGTAGTGTTGCATATGTTGAGGATGGTAAGAAAGAGCTAGTTCGTGATGTTCATAGGTTAGCCCGATTAGGTGTTCACTTGGTTGATTCTAATAAAGGTGATGTGATTTTTTAGAATGGTTCGAAATCGTCTCTTTTTTCGGATATGAAAGCTAAGCAAGATCTTGATCAGATTTTGGTTGATTTGAAGAAGTCGATTTACGAAAAAGCCATTGAGGCTTTCTCCCAAGGGGAAGATGGCGTTCTTTGTTAACAAGGTCGATTATGTGTTTTGAATGTTGATGAGTTGAGAAATCATATTTTAATGGAAGCTCATAATTCTTGGTATTCTATTCACCTGGGAGCCGATGTACCGCAATTTGCATGAGGCCTTGCAAAATGTCTATTGGTGGAATGGGATGAAGAAGGTTATTGCGGAATTTTTGACAAAATGTCCAAATTGTCAACAAGTGAAAGTTGAGCATCAGAAATTGGGTGGTTTGGCTCAAGACATTAGTATTCCTACTTGGAAGTGGGAAAATTTTAATATGGACTTCATTACGGGTTTACCTCGTACTCGTCGTCAATTTGACTCGATTTGGGTTATTGTGGAGCAGATGACGAAGTCGACTCATTTTCTTCCCATGAAGACTTCATTTTGAGTCGAGGATTATGCTAAGCTTTATATTCGGGAAAAGGTAAGGTTGCATGGGTGCCTTTATTTATTAACTCAGATCCTGGTACTCAGTTTACGTCTCAGTTTTGGAAGTCTTTTAAAAAATGTCTTGGTACTTAAGTGAAGCTTAGTACAACTTTTCATCGTCAAATCGATGGGCAAACCGAGTGTACTATTCAGACTTTAGAGGACATGTTTAGAGCTTGTGTGATTGACTTTAAGGGTAGTTGGGAAGATCATTTGTCTTTCATTGAGTTTACTTATAATAATAGTTATAATTCAAGTATCCAAATGGCTCCATTTGAGGCTCTATATGGTAGGAGATGTAGGTCTCCTATTGGTTGGTTTGAAGTTGGCGAGGTCACATTGATAGGGCCCAAGTTAGTGCATGAAGCTATGGAAAAGTTTCGACTTATTCGTGAAAGATTGAAAACAGTTCAAAGTCGATAAAAATCTAATGCCGATGTTAGAAGAAAAGAACTTGAATTCGATGTTGACAATTGGGTTTACTTTAAAATCTCACCCATGAAGGGTGTGATGAGGTTTGAAAAGAAAGCGAAGCTTAGTCCCTGATATGTGGGCCCATATCAGATTTTGAGGCGTATTGGCAGAGTTACTTATGAGTTGGACTTACCTTCATATTTGGCATCGGCGCATGCGATTTTCCATGTCTCTTTGTTGAAAAGTGTGTGGGTGATCCGACGTCTATAGTGACATTAGAAAGTTTTGGAGTTAAGGAAAGTCTTTCGTATGAAAAGGTTCCGATTGAAAATTTGGATCATCACGTCCGGAAGTTGAGGAATAAAGAAATTGTTTTTGTGAAAGTTCCTTGGAGGAATCAATTAGTTGAAGGTGCTACTTGGGAAGCCGAAGCTGATATGATTTCCAAGTATCCTCATATCTTTCCCTCTGCTCCTATTCTAGCTTAAGGTATTAAGTTCCTCATGGTTCATCCTTTCAGATTCATGCGTTTTAGTCATTCTCATGTTTCCATATGCATGCATGTTCATGAAGACTTACTTTAAGTTTATGTTTTATCTTGGAGTCGATTATTCCTTGATTATGTGCATTTTTATGTGAATTGCATTCATGATGGGTTGCTAGTCTCTCTCCCTACTCTATTCATGCTAGCTTGAGTCTTATTCGAGAATGAATGTTCCCAAGGGATATATATTATAACACCTCAAAAATTGGAAGTTGAGTTGGAAAGGAAAGGTTGCATTTTTGGCACTAAAGCAGGTTCTACGAGCCAACCTACGGACCATAGGAAGTTCTGTGGGCCGTAGGAAGGCATTCGTAGGGCTTGGATTGAATTTTGGAAAATATCAAGTCTCTGATGATGGTCTACGAATGAACATGATGACCTGTAGAAAATGTTACGGCTCATAGAAGGGATCCATAGAAGTGATCCAGACTTAGTGAAATTGTTGGACTTGAACTTGGGTTCTACGGATGGGTTTTACGAGCCATAGAAGGGATAATGACCGGTAGAGGGGTCCCGTAGGAATTGTTCAGTATTTTGTCCCTAGTACTGGACTCTACAGTTGACCACGACAGTCCGTAGAATGTCCTACTGACCGTAGGAGTCATCCGACAGTTTTTAAGTAAGGGTGTTTTTGTATTTTCCTACCCATTTAATCCCTAAACTTTGTTTTTTTGACCCTATAACTACCCCTATAACTGATTTTACCCTTCAAAACAATACCCATTCCCTCAATTCACTCAAACTCACAAAATCTCTCAAGGGTTTCTTCTTCAAATTCTCTCAAGAGCTCCAAGGTGAAGAACTAGGGTTTCAAGGGCTTCAAGTATTTTCTCTCTTACTTTTAGGGCATTGATTACCCAACGTATGTGGGAATTTATCAAGGGATCCCTTTCATTCATTAAGTTCCAAAAGAAACTCAAATCTCCAATTCAATTTCACCCAATTATCTAGGGTTTCATGTTAATCTTCATGGGTCATATTTATTATGATTCAATTGTTATTATTTGATCTTATCATGCATGATTTTATTCATTTACATGTTTTCAAATTGATTTAATGTAACACCTTATAAATTGGAAAGTTGAAAAGGAAAGGAAAAGTTCAAATTTTTGCCCTAGGAACTATGAAACCTATCTACGGCCCGTAGGAAGTCCTATAGTCCATAGAAAGGCAACCGTAGAAGGTGGATTGGAATTTATGAAATGTAATGTCTTAGGAAGCCGACCTACGAGTTGACAAGATGAGCCCTAGGAATTTGGACAAGCTGTAGATGGCACTTTTAGGATAGATTCAGAGATTTGATTTAGGACCTAAGGTCTACAAAATGGTTTGACGAGTCATAGTTGGTTCTACGGGTCATAGAAAGGGTCTCGTAGAAGGGATCCAGACAAGTTAGGGTTTCAAGCTTCAAGTATCCTTTCTCTCAATCGCTTTTGGGCTTTGTTTATCAAGGTAAGTGGGAATTCACCAATCGATTCCCTTCATCCATTGGGTCCCAAAAGATCTCAATTCTCATATTCAATTTCCCTAATAATCTAGGGTTTTAGGGAAATCTCTATGAGTTCTATTTGATTATGATTCAATTGTTTGATTTCAATCTTATTATGCATGATTTGATTCAATTATATGTTTTCCAATTGATTCCATATGAATCCATACATTATTCATGATTTTGACTATGAATTTATGAAGAAAAGCTATGAACTTATGAATGATGATTTATGAAAGCTATGCATGATTTATGAAAATAAGGTTTTATGAACTAAGGTTGCTTTGTTTATAAGCATCAATGAAATTGTGAAAGGTTTTCTCCCATATTATGAAATCATGGCTGTGAAAGATTTTCTGACATATGTATGAATAATGATTTAAAGGGGCTACTCTATAATGATTTTAAGATTGGATTGGTAGTTTGATTGTACCTTTCCAAGAATGATGATATGAATATGTTTATGACTAATTCTCTTGGGACTTTACTTAGCACCAAGAGAACTTTGAGGTAAAGGCCAGAATAAGGTAGTCTCTAGTAGCAACCTCTAGTTCCTAACCACATGCCCCCGTAGGATAGTCTTAAGTGACTAAGCTAGTGGATCCACCTTAGCTAGAAATTATGGTCCTTACCTTGGCAAGTAAGACTTTTCTTTCGGTGTGAGAGCATGACATCATATTCCATATTATAACTCACATGGTCTATGTCGGTTAACGGTAAACATCCCACAAAATAAACTAAGCTACCTTTAAAGGTTTTTATGAAGGCTTCCAAAATGAATTTTAATATGCATTGACCATATTCATGATTTATGATTTATCTTTAAAGGTTTTACTATGTTTTAGCTTGGTCATGCATAACATGCTTAAATGTCCCCTTTATGATCACACTTTTGTTTTTATGCATTTCCCTCGTACTTAGTACATTCCATGTACTAATGCATATTTATGCCTATATTGTCTAATAATGTAGGGTCCAAAGATCTCTCTCCTCCCGCTCGTGGCTAGATTCGGGTTGCTTAGATATTAGATTTGGTGAGTCCTCATACTCTGAGGGCAAGACCACGAAGACTTTATTTCTTATGTCTTTACTTTCAGACCTTGTATGTGGTGTATGGGTTACATTTGAACCACTCTTTTGATGTATTAGATTGTCTTGTCAAGACTATGATTAGACTTTCCTTTTTATGTCAAACTCGTTGATATGAGACTTTTTACTTAATTTCTTATATTTTCCATTATATTGTGTTGTATGCATGTCTAGTGGCATATGTAGGGCCTCTCGGGGTCTTATTCGCCACGTCACGTCTAGGGTGTACTTTGGGTCGTGATATTTAATATGGACCCATGCTTTATACTATATTATGAATATGAACTTACGAACTTCAATTTATGAATTGATTATGGATTCATGCATGCTTTATGAAATTGATGACTTATGACTCAAAGATATTTTTAAGACAAAGTGTCAATAATTTTTGAAAGGTTTTCTCACATTTGAATGTAATCGTGATTTAGATACTTAGAAAGGTAAGTGTCTATATGAACATTTTATGAAATCATGGTTTTGAAAGGAGCTATTCTAATATGAACTTATGATTAGATTGGTAGTCATTAATTGTTGTCGTTCCAAGTATTTTGATATGATAATGATTATGTCTTTTTCGTTGGGGTTTATATAGCACCAAGAGTACTTTGGAATGGAGGCCTTACTGTTAGCAGAGGTTTGGTCTTTAGTAGCAATTCCCTTTCCCATGAACAAGGAAAAAGACGGTAGACAACTTCAGCTTAGTGGTTCTGGTGCTTGATGAGTGATAGATTTGCACTTATTTAAGGTTCATTTAGCTCAATAATTAGTGTCTTCAATGCCTAATTTTATCCTATTCTGATAAAATATTGATAATTTGTAGTTATGAAGACAATTGAACAAGGCAAGGATTGATGTTTGGAAGAATGACCAATAATACAAAAAGAAGTGCAAAGTAAATATTGATGATCGCCTAATATGAAGGGCGGATTGCCAACTGAGTACGACCTCGCCCAACTTGACAGAGCAAAGCACTGATGTCTATCAAAGAAGGTCGGCTGACTCCAGTGCAAATGGTGATACGCCTAACGAGAACGGCGACCCTGATGAACATCACCCAATGTGACAGTGTGCAAAGCAAAGCTGCAATGCTTAAAAGGCGAACAAAGGTGGTACTCAGCGATTCGCCGAGCGTGAAAGGCTGATTCAAACGAGTTCGCCAACTGAGGTCCGAACACCTGAAGCCTAGAGCATCACAAGGCGAGTGAGGGAAGGAGGGTGATTCACCGAGTAGGATTGGTAAGCCCGACTAATATCGCCGAGTCAGTCACTAAGAGGAATTTTGGGCCAAATTTTGGAAAAATATAAATAGGCCAAAGGATGTCAATTTTAGTGAGTCAGAAAAATAAAGTTCTGAGTGAAGTTTTGAAATTAGTTTTGAGAGTTGGAGAACACTTTACTTTTGAAGAACACTTTTTTAGATTTTGAGGTTTTCATAACTTGGTGTTGAATTTTGATAAATAGAAGTTGAAGCCAAAGTGGGTTTACTCTTATTCTCTTGATTTCAAGTTACCCATGACTGCTTTCATAGAAGATATAATTCCTTTACTTTTTGTGATGGGTGGCTAAAACCCCAAGATCTAGGGGTGCTCTAGTGGGGTTGGGTGTTGATTTAATGTAGTGGGTATTGTGCTATGCTCTATTTTGCTGCTGTTCTTCAATGAATTTTGTCTAATTACCATGGGGTTAACTAATGGGATAAGGTTGCAAACTTAATTCCTACTTCAGATCTCTGGTTGATGCTCGAAAGAGATTGATTGGAGTGGATAATTAGTTCAATATGAGCAATTTAAGTTTGATGTATGTAGCTTTCTTGAAAGAGAGGTTATGGGTCGGATCTAGTTTCCCTATTCTTAAAAGGGAGAATAGATTAAAGTATTGGGTTGTTTAGGATTGACATATAGATGAGACCGAAAGAGATTCTATGCATAGATGGTTTGAGATCGAAAGATGATTAGTGTCAATGAAGATGACTTAGCCTATTCATGAATGGTCATCACTATAGAGCATCACAATTGCCCCTATGTGAGATCGATTTCCAATCCCCGCACCCCTAGATTGTTTTTCAAACTCTTGAGTTCGTTTGAATTTTAGTTTAATTGTGATAATTGATGACCAAAGCTTTATATTAAGTTGGTGGTACTATCCAGCCAATTGTTCTTACTATTACAAATGAGCTAATTTAAAGTCCAAATTTCTTGATAAGGAATTCTCCACGTTACACCATTCCCTGTAGGATTTGACCCCGACTCTTCGTTGATTGACTTTGAAGAGTGATTTGAGCATTATCAAAAAATGGCGCCATTGTCGAGGAATGGTAGTTGAGAATTCTAATTGAGAAATTAGATTTTAGTTTTGTTTAGTTGTAGTAGATTTGTTGTTTGGTGTTGTTGTTGACTGATTTGCAGGTTGATAAAATGAGTGACCATGGGAGTGACAATGATAGTCACTATGGTCAAAATGACAACATGAGTGATCTAAATGACATGCCCGTTAATGTCATTCAAACCATATGAGCAATCCGGCTACCTCTTATAACTGGTAGGACTGTGTTTCACATTACCGTAACTATGATAGAATTGCTTCAAATGAAAGGAATATTTGGGGGAATAGCTCACGAAGATCCCCATAAGCACCTTAGAAATTTCAAGGAGGTATGTGGACCCTTTGTTTTCAAGAATATCTCCCAAGAATCTGTAAGGTTGAGGTTATTCACGTTCTCCTTAATGGGAGAGGCTACGGGAGGTTGGCGGAGTTGCCAAATGATTATGTTACTTCTTGGGATGAGCTAACTGATGCCTTCTTGGAAAGATTATTTCCACCCTCGAAGATGGTTAAACTTCGTCTCCAAATCCAAACTTTTAAGCGTAATGGAGGTAAGCCTTTTCATGAGACATGGCTTAGTTTGAAAAAGGTTCTATTGCAATGTCCAACGCATGGCATTCCGGACAACTTACTACTACAATACTTTTATTGCAGCCTTTTTTCATTCAATAAAGGTGTGACTGACTAATTAGTCCATGGGTGATTAATGAGACAACCGTATGAGGTGGCTGCTTTGTTGCTTGATGATTTGACGAAGGTTAACCGAGCATGGCACAAGAGAGAGGACCAAGTGCCTACTCTACAAGTGGGTCTAACTAAGGAAAAAATTGAAAGGTCCATGAAAGGGATTAAAACATGGCCAAAATGAGGACCCAAATAGATTTGTTGTCTAAGCATGTCATGAGAGGTGGAACCAAGTTGGTAAATGCGGTTGGAGCCAATATTGGGTAATGCCCGGATGATGCTAAATTTGAGGCATTATACAATGAAAAAGTTTAATACTTGGGAAATCAAATAGCGGGGGGGGGGGGGTTCTCACACCAATTATCAACGACAAGGTGGGAGCCAAGGTTGGAACAAAGATAGAGAGAGTGGTTGGAAAGACTGGCAAAGTGGAACTTGGAGAGATAGGGAGATGGAAAAAGATAGGTATGTGCCTCCCCATGATCGTCCACGTCCAAAGAACCAACTGGGCCAAAAGGAAACCGGACTGAAGACATGCTTGCAAGGATTTACAATAAGGTTGAAGGGTCCGATAAGGTGTTGAAATATTTGAAAAATGACTTCTCCACTCTATCACAGACGGTTACTTCTCACTCAATTTCCATCAAGCAGCTGGAGACCCAACTGGGCCAACTAGCCACTCACTTAATCCAAGGCAAAAGGGAACATTGCCTAGTGACACCATCCCTAACCCAAAAAAATGATTGTTGAGTTTAAGGACTAGGTCGTGCCACATCGTTAAATAAGACGCTTCTTGGGAGGCAATCCAAGTCTTTACTTTTGTTTTTTCTTTAATATTATTGCTTTCGCATAACATGCATTGTGAGTGCAGGTTGAGAAGAGGTTGAAAGATTGACAAAAGAAGAGTAGGCAATGCCAAAACCAAAGCAGCGATGCGCCGAAGGCAAAGTGTGGACTCACTCTTGTCCGTTGTTTAAGCTTGAAAAGAGGGAAATGTTCACTTTCAAGATCGGTGATTAAAACTCCAAAGGGCGGTTTGCGGAAGTGCACTATGTGGACTCCATCGGGTCTGCTGAAGCAGCCTTCAGGTTTGGTAATTGTTCAGGCATGTTCGGCGAGCTTAAGCTCCAAATGGTGATATGCCAAACACTTTAGGTGATGTTAGTCCAGATCACCTAACAGGCCTGATATAAAAAGGCCAAGGTCTTTTCAAATTCAAATATCAAAACCTTTGAAAATTGAGCCCTTTCAATTCCTTTCTTTTGCTTCACATACTTTGGTGTTTGTGAGTCTCTTGTGAGTGTTTTCAAAGTACAGGGAATGCTTTTGTTTGGAGTTCTGTCAAACCAACCATGATCCCATATTTTCTTGATTGTTTGCTGTATTAAGGTTGGTTTTTCAACTTCTTGTTGATGATTTTGAGTTTAAATTGCATATAGGGAGTGGGCTTGAGCCCTCTAAATGATATTGTGTGCTTGATTTCTATGGGTAGCATTGCATTGCATGATTTGACCTGTGCCATGTGATTTTGATTATGAAAGCCTGTAAATTATGAATCATGATTGTGTTTGTTAAAATGCTGAATTGACTTGATATTTTTGCAGGGTTTGTGCCTAATTGAACATGGGTGAAGTCTGAGTAACTCAGTATTGACCAAATTGCAAGATTTTGCCAAATCATAGATAGGGTGACTACTTTCTTAAGGGCAAATCATAAATTAGTGAAATACTTAGTGATATCTGGTGGAAGTCTGAGTACCCATGGGTAGAAAAGCATATAGGTGAATTGTAATGTTGGGGGGAAACTAGTATTTGTTTTGCGTATTTGTTTTGCTGTGAAAATTTTGCACTGGACTGAACACTTCCTGTTTGGCGGGCTTGTCTTAGCTCGCCAAGGAGGTTAGTCGAATTGTCGAGGAAGTCCCAGATCGCCTTTTATAGCATATGCATAGCCTTGGGTACTGTCCCATTTGGTGGGCTTGTCTTAGTCTGCCAAAACCCATTTGGCGTATCACCGAGTGGGAGAGGACATCACCCTTGATGCCTTTGTCTTTCCCTTTTGCACTGTCGATTTCGGTGGACTTGTCTTAGCTAACCGAAATCAACTGGCTGAATCGGTGAGTTGGCATTGACTTCGCCTTTTTTGCCCAAGCCCTGATTAAATTGCTTCTATCCATATCGGCGAGCTCACCGGTGTTCACCGATCCTGTTGGGAGATTTGCCTTCCCATTAGGCGAAACTCAGCAGTGTTTCTAAAATATGATTCAGTGTGCATTCGATTTCAACTAACCTTCACAAATCTTGTGTTTAATGTGTGCTTTCCAGGTAATGGCAAGAACAAAAGGCAAAAATATGGCTTCTTCCGACACTGAGTCGGATAGAGAGCTTTCTTCTCCTCCTCCTCTACTAAAGATGACAAGGATGACAATTGGGGATGAAACCAATTGAAATCAAATGCGGAATTAACAAACACAAAGGTAAGATAGATGAGAAATAAGAGATGAGAAGGGAAGAAAGAAAGGCTAATTGAATAAACAATGAACCAAGGAAGAAGAGAAACTTGAATTCGAAAAGAAACAACTCAAATTGAAAACCACAAATGAGAAATCTCAAGTGAAATCAAGGTTAAGAAGTCCTAAATCAACAATGGGAATCCACCCATCACTAATCTAGATTTAGCTACACTAAACTACACTAAACTAAAGTGATTCCACCCTTAAACTACACTCTTGAAAGAGTTTCTTCATTCAACATTCAAAATCTTAATAATCTAAGTCTTTCAAAATTAAAAAGACTACTGTTATACTAATAAAATAAAGAAGACACTTTCTTTACAATTTTACCCTTAATGCGATAAGGAACTTGTTTGGTTGCCTTCTTTTGTGAATTCTTGAATTTATGAGATGACCATTAACGCAAATTGCCTCTTTCTTCTTTCTCTTCACTTTGATGTACCTTCCACACATTTATGTCTTTACTTGGTGTCCATCAAGCTCCTCTAAAGCTTTCATGTGATCCATGCTAATAGCATGCTGGTTAGTACAATGGTTAGCATAAAAAGCATTACACCAAGGAGACTCAATCTCAATGAACAACCAAGTATCCTCTATTATCATGACTATTAAGCCCATAGATGGAGAACAAGGAAATTGGTTATTCCTCACATCAAAAGGATAATACCACCCAAAAGATGGCACTACTACAAGCTCAAATACCCCCAAGCATTCATCGGGGTCAAAATGATAATAGGTCCATATAATCAGGTCATACAAGCATGAATAGACCTCAATGAAACCCTGACCCGCATGCAATGCACATCTAAGACAAGTATGAGACTCATCATATGCAAAGAGATAGTAGATAAAGGTGGCATGCACATCGGGGTCATATGTAAGATCACAATTAGGTTCAAGAATCCTAGCTCTCAGTACATCACAAGATGGAACACACAAAGACAACACGACAAATTTAAGATAAACTTCACCTTCGTTGGACAAATAACTCCTACCCTTATAAGATGCACAATCAACAAGATCATACACAAAGAGATAGTAAAGAAAAGGAGTTAGAAAACTACCCTTCCCCATACACAACATAGGCCCCTCAAGTGGATTGTAAACCCTCAAGAAGAACTTTCCATCATAGGGAAAGGTGCCAACAAAATCCTCCAAATTGTGCTTTTCTTCTTGACCAAGCATCGCTAAACAAGTGCCACAATTCAACTCATTACCGGGGTCAAATGGAAAGGAAATCCATGAATAAGGATCAAGCACACCCTTTTTTGCCCGGTTGGCACTCTTATCTTCCAATATCATACTCCACTCAAATGCATGAGCATCGTCATATGCAAACAAGTAATAGAGAAAGGTGATACATAAATGAAATTCATCCAAGGTGTACCCACATATAGAGTCACACTTTGATCCACAAGCATTAAGGTATTGATTAAGAATTGTGTCACACAAGAATGAATGGCTCTTTGGAGAGCATACACCCTCTTCCTTTTGACCACTAACCCCTCCAATAGAAGTACTATCATCTTCCAAGAAGAGAGTTCCATCTTCAGAAAGTGTGTCATTATACCATAGTGGATTCTCAATCACTTGGTAGCCTTCAAGAGGGACTACACTTCTATCATGCCAAGACACACCACTATGAATTTCACCATCATTAGTCATGTCAACATCAAACAAGGGATTATTACACACAAGTTGATTAGCACCAATATCACTTGATAATGAACTATCATTTGGAGCACATGTATCAACACTAGCTGGACACAAATTGACTTTACTAGAAGAATCAATTTGGTCATCAATAGAATCAACTAGTGTATCCACATTATCAAAACATGGCAAAGAACTACATGACAATGTAATATCACTCAAGGCACAAGTGTCAACACTAGGTGGACACAAATTGATCTTACAAGAAGAATCTATTCGGTCATCAATAGGATCAACTAGTGTATGAACACTCTCAACAAATGCATTATCAATATGTGGCAAAGAATCACTAAGCTCATATGAAATCAAGCTATCACTTATACTCAATTGGCTACAAGTCAAACAATGAATTTCCAAGCTTAAGGAAGTGCAAGAATTAGCATTTTTACCTTGTAGCTCATAACATGAAGTGTCTTCACCTTCGTTATCAACATTGGAGCACATTTGCTCCTTGTGGAAGCTTTCAGGAACCTCATGATTCTTCACATTTTGAGGTGCTTCACTAGGCTTGATTCCAAGGATACCTGCACAAGTTTTCAAACAACTAGAGAAAGAAAAGTTTCATGGGTTAAGAGAAGAATGTGACAACCGTCTCACATCACTCCACCCAACCTCTCCTTTTAGCACTCTAGAGTTGTCACTTTTCACATCCTTACTCCTCTCAATCTTTTGTCTCTCAATTTTATGGGAGTTAGGACAAGTTCCAAGGATTTTTTGCGAAGGGTTAGAAGATCCTTTCAAGTTTAACTTCCATTTTGGTGCACAAGGAGTGGGTGTCTTGACTTCCATGTTCAACTCCTTAGTTTCATCCTTATAAGGAGTATCTTGTTTTGCTTCCAAAGGTAACTCCTTAGGTTTTTCTTCATGATTAATAACTTGCCTCTTTTGTACCATAGACTTGACCTTTTCAAACATCCGTAAGAAATCATCAAAATCTTCCCTCAATGTGGTAAAGGATTCTACTAACTCTACGACTTCATGGCTTAGTGTAACTCCCACTCTACCTCCAACCTCATCACCATATAGAGAATAAGAAACATTGGAACTAGGATGAGAAGAATAAGTTATCATGTTTCGAGAAGTAGGGAATGTACTTCTTCTATGGTCCACACGATGACTTTGAAATGGTCTCGCCCAAACATCTATGCCTTCTTTCTTAGAATAGGAAGTTGCACAAGACGAGGAAGGAAATTCAACCTCACAACTTCCATTTCTATCTAGATTCCGCTCAAAGGATTCGTAAGACCTATGAGAGAAAGAATTGTACCTCACATCAACATCATAACCATGGTGTAAAGCACGAGAACCATCATCTTCACAATGGTAGACTCCAGAATATCCTTCTACCCCTTCAACATCATCACACGAGTCATAAGATCTATTCATCTCATAATCGTCACCGGAGTAGTAGTTTTCACCACTATGTTGTTAATTATCCCATGGACCATCATAGCCCTCATAGGAATCACCATCATACTCAAGAGCCCCATTACTATGCTCATAAGGACCATCATAGCCCTTACAAAACTCAATTTCACCATGCTCGTAGCTCATATTGCTACAAGCGTATTCACTAATGTCATCTCAACAATATTCGGAAGTTACGGATGTCATTCTTCCTTATAATCACCCTTGGTACCTACAAAACTTAGCAAACAAGGTTAGTGAAAAAATTCCTCACACCTCTTGTGTTTGATCTCACACTCACTCACCTTCCTAAAGTGTCTTCCCTAAGTTGATAGAGAACTCCCTTTGCACAATCAATTCACAAGATCACTAATTCTTTGTGGTGGAGTGGATTCTTGTGATTCTTGAAAGAAGAACGAACCCAAAAAAAACTAACGGACTTGAATCAAGAAGGTTATCAACGAATTAAGATGAGAAAAGTAGAAGAAAGAAGCATGAAAAGATTCGGACTCAAAACAAACTAAGTAACAAAAGTAGAAGAATTACTTGTTGTTACTTAATTTGAAGGATCAAAGAAATGATTTGATGATTTTAAACTAGTTAACAAGTAATTAAAGAAGTTAATTGATTGTTAAATAGTCGAGAAATAGAAGAAAAAAGAGTGTGGAAGAAGAAGAAGTGAATTTGGACACTTGGAAATTTTTTTAGCCTCAAAGAAGTTCATCACTTGTAAGACTCTGATTGGATGATTTGATGATTAAAACTAGTTAATAAGTAATTAAAGATGTTAATTAGTTTTTAAATAGTTGAGGAATGGAAGAAAAATGAGTTTAGAAGAAGAAGTGAATTTGGACACTTATAAAATCTTTTAGGCCCAAAAAACTCCCATACTTAGCCAAATTTTGAGGCTAAAACCAAAACCTTGCTCTCTGAAGTTGTACCTCACGCGTGCATAAGAGAGTGGTACCTCTCTGTGTGGCAGTCAGCTGAGATGGTACTGACGTGGCTGCTGTGTTGGCAGTTGACTCTGTTGACTGCTGATGTGGCAGTCCATGTGAAAATTATATTATTTTTTAATTTTTTTTTTCAAATTTCCACCAATGGACCCAAAAACACCTTGACCAACTTTGACTTGAAAATGTTGGATCAAATGTACTTTCTTCCTTCTTCTTCTTCAAGAACAACTTGAAGAACACCGAGAACACGTAGAACACCTAGAACACCTACTATTTCCAATACTTTCAAAACAACTCGGAATTAGCTCAAACTTTAGGATTATCTTCCCCTTGACATAGAGAACAAACCCCAATGGTTATTAACCTCCAATTTCTCCTCAATCACAAGACCCACTTTCAAAATTTGAAAAGTTTCAAAAGCTCAAAACCCTTTAATGGTAACTTCACTTCTACAACTCCAAATTGAACGAAATTTGAAATATAGACTCAAAAAATACTATCGAACAAGAACCTAGTGTCAAAAACAACAAAACTAAACAAAAGTTTTTATGGATTTTTAGATTTTGTTTTTGATTTTGCAAACCAAGACTAGATTTATAGGAACAATTCTAAACCTAGTCTCTTGATAACAAATGATAAGAATGACAATTGGGGATGAAACTAATTCCAATTAAATGCGGAATTAACAAACACAAAAGTAAGATAGATAAGAAATAAGAGATGAGAAGGGAAGAAAGAAAGGCTAATTGAATAAACAATCAACCAAGGAAGAAGAGAAACTTGAATTCGAAAAGGAACAACTCAAATTGAAAACCACAAATGAGCAATCTCAAGTGAAATCAAGGTTAAGAAGTCCTAAATCAACAATGGGAATCCACCCATCACTAATCTAGATTTAGCTATAGTAAACTACACTAAACTAAAGGGATTCCACCCTTGAACTACACTCTTGAAAGAGTTTCTTCATTCAACATTCAAAATCTTAATAATCTAAGTCTTTCAAAATTAAAAAGACTACTGTTATACTAATAAAATAAAGAAGACACTTTCTTTACAATTTTACCCTTAATGAGATAATGACCTTGTTTGGTTACCTTCTTTTGTGAATTCTTGAATTTATGAGATGACCATTAACACAAATGGCTTCTTTCCTCTTTCTCTTCACTTTGATGGACCTTCCACACATTGTATGTCTTTACTTGTGTCCATCAAGCTCCACTAAAGCTTTCATGTGATCCATGCTATCTGTGTCGTTATCAAAAGAGACATTGGAGTGTGTTTATAAATAAGCCTTTTGAGGCTCCCCGCCATTAAAACACTACTATTCCCCAATCATCTATCCAGGAAAGGGCACAATCTAGACACGGGGTAGTGAGAAAGAGGACGGAGATTAGATTCAAGTTGGTACATTCCTCTTCTACACAAGCACCGGCTACAAGAGTCCTTCCGATTATCACTCCCAGGGCCTTGAATAGGCTCAAAGCAGCGGGAGAAAGGACAATACTTGAGGAGAGATGACTCTCAATTGATGGGGTCATGAACGACTACCCAACTATTTGGGATACCATACAATTCCATTGTTTTGAAGATTTCACTAGGGCCAAGAGCCCTTACATCCCTTCTTGGGTGAGGGAATTCTATGCTGCTTATGCCTAACCCCTTCCAAAGAAGCGAAAGGGCACATTTTGGAAAACACTTAAAGAAGTGGAAGTGAGAGGAACGAAAGTTCAGTGTGACGCAAGAGCCATTAATACTTAAATATGCCTACATTTGTAGCTGAACTTTATTCACTTCGGATGCGCCACGACTTGGACTCCCTGAAGGGGTGGCTGGCTCCATTAATCTCTGACTCTTTTCCCTCCTAATGGCTGATGGTGCTACGATCGAGAAGAAGGATTTGAATGTTGTGGCTAGATACTGGTTTGGATTCATCAGTAGCAACCTAGTGCCATCCAGAACGAGTCCATTCTTCGTCATGACAAGGCAGTATTGGTTGGTACCATCATCAATCGAGAGCACATACATGCAGGGGCGAAGCCACCTTAGGCAAAGGGTGTTCCGGTGAACACCCTTCGCCAGAAAACTATATAGTGTATAAAGGTTAAATGCTAGTTATTATGAGTGTATATTTGATTTTGTACATCCTTAACATAGGTGAGAAGATAATTTGCACACCCATCTCAAAATTCCTAGCTCCGCCACTACATACATGTTGGTGCCATTATTGCTGATGATATGTTGATGAGGGTGAGGCAGGACCAGACATCACTCCCATTTCTAGTTCTGATCACGCAGTTATGTGAGAGGGCAGGAGTCCCTTTTCGGGCTTCTAAATATTTGAGGGTCACACCAGCCTCATCCAGTGACATCCGAAGGATCGAGGCAGAGTGTTTACGGGATGATGAAGTTCGGAAGAAGCCACCACCACCAAAATCTATGCCCGTGGTCGACCCTGCTACTTTGGCATCTGAGACCAGCATACTTGCTCCTTTTATGGAGCAGGCAGGTATTTCTACACCTTCCACTGTATTTGACCCTTCTATTTCTGCACCGATGCATCCTGTTGCTGCTGTTGCTCCTCCCCCCTCTCTTGTTACCCATCCCCCTTGACCCAGGCATTGATCTATCAGATGGGCAGCCTCTCCCGATCAACAGATGTTAAAGATGCTCGAGTTTAGAAGGACTTGCCCAAGCTCATTGACTAGGCCATCCAAAAGGCCTTGGTCCCTTTGACTGAGCAGGTGGTCAAGAGTGAGGAAATGATAAAGAGCCACACTTTGAGGTTAAATGATCTAGCTGCTAAGATAGAGGCTCGGGAGAAGGCCGAGGGTAGTTCCAGTGCTTTAGACACCCTGAGGGCTGAGGTTGCTACTTTGAGGGAGGAGGTGGTCTAGACTTACTCAATGGACATCTCCACGCTATGGGGCAAGGCTCCCCTTTCAGATCCTACTACCTCTATGCCCGAGATACCAGGTACTATTCCCCCTTTCAGTGAGCTGCCTGAGTTTGCTGTGCATATAGCTAAAGAAGAGAGTGATAGGGCTGATGAAGAGTTTGCCGAGGAGACTGATGAGGAGGATTTGTGAGCTGAAGAGCATGGGATTGCTGAGACACTGATCGATCTATATGAGGCAGATGAGGTTATCCTTCAGGCTGCCCTGGAGAGATCTCTTTGAGATACTTCTGAGGTTTGGTCCAGTGGAGTCACACCATCGTCTACCATACTTCCTGTTGCTGAGACGGGCACTGATGCCTCAGTTGAGCCTTCCTTGCTGCCTCCAATGATTATTTTGCCGGGCATCGATGCCCCTCTTGAGGCATCACCTCCTGAGACTCCAGATGAGAGTGGTCCACAGGCATAGCCTGTCAAGGGGACCCTTTCTCTCAGTCTCCCAGTACTTTTATTTGATTTGCATTTAGGACATTGCATTCTATTTTTGGTGGGGTGAGGGCCTTCGGGCCAATATTCTCCTTTTGTTTGTAGTTTTGTTATTTTGAGTTTTGAACAAGTTGTAGTAGTATTTTATTTTTGTTTATATTAGAGTGTTCTTTTGGATATAAGTGTGTCTTTATCTCATTTTCATTCTCTCTTGATGATTGCAACCCCCATGAGTTTTATAATCATGAAATGCTTGATGTTTTCATTGACAAAAATTTGAGAATCGATTTTACTCAATATAGATGTCTAAAATAGTACTCATGGTGAGCAAGATGCGTAGTGTTGGTGTTGCGGGAACGAAATCAATGTGGTTACACCTTTAAGTGATCTTTTTTGAGTCTTTTTGTTTACTAGTTGTGTTTCGATGTGAGCCTTGCAATGAACATCGCACGTATGCTCTTGATCTTTTCAGGATATACTAAATGAATGTATTTCAAAGTGCCATGTGTGGTGAGGGCTTACTTGAAACCATGCATGCGGTGTCCTAGAATTTTCCTTTTTAGTCCAATTGTGTGAATCTTGATGAATGCTAGATATGATCTTGGGCAACAATCAAAACAGGAAACCCAATCGTCCATAAACCATTTGTGACTACCTTGTGAGAGTGTGAATCCGGTTTGGCGCCATTTGAGCCTAACCAATTTGTTTTCAACCAAAAGAAGCCTCTTGAACCAAATTATCCCTACTTTATCACGAAAAATCCTTTCTGAACCATTGTGATATTTTAATATCCAACTTAGGCCAAAAGCCTAAGTTGGGGGTGTGGAAAGGAAGAAAGAGTGAAAGCCAAGTGAAGGGCAAAGAAAGATGAAATGAGACTCAATTTTGAAAGTGTTACCAGAATAAAGGAACCCTTCCTTATAAAAAAAGGAGAGCTATTATTTTGACAAAAATACCTTAGAAAAATGAAAATGAAAATAGAAGTGAATGAAATGAAAGGGGATTCCAAATGAATTGAGTGGCAAGTCAAGAGTCGAGTTCTGAATTGAGATAGAAGAAAAAGAACTTGAGAAGAGGTGATGATGATGGCAACAGTGCTTTGAAAAGGTAAAAGTCACCAACCCAAATTGACCATACCTTAACCCTCAGCCCTATTGCAAGCCTAAAGAGACCCTTGAGATCTTGCATGGACTAGGTTATGTGATGATTGGAAAATATGGGCAAACCTGTGGGACAAAGCTGGCATGTGTTTCTCTTTCGAGAGAGTGAGAGTTGCATTGATTCCTTACACCTTTGATGAAATTGCTTTGTCAGAGCATGTAATCATTCTTTATGAAAGGGCATTTGAATTCATTTGTTGAAACATGTTCTTGCATTAGACATGGAGCTAAAGTGAGCTTGAGTCTGTGTTGAGACGAACTAGTCTTCATTTAAAGCTTTCTGATTGTGATTGCGGGTAATTTAATATTGAGAGTAGTCTTGCTATGGCGCTTGCATGTTAGCTCTCATTAAGTACTGTTGTAGACACTCTTATTGAGCTTGTTGTGTTCTTGACTTACTTGAGGACAAGAAAACATTTAAGTTGAGGGTGTTGATGAGTGGTATATTTGCACTTATTTAAGGTCCATTTAGCTCAATAATTAGTGTCCTCAATGCCTAATTTTGTCCTATTATGATAAAATGTTGATGATTTGCAGCTATGAAGACAATTGAACAAGGTAAGGACTGATGTTTGAAAGAATGGCTAAAAATATAAAAAGAAGTGCAAAGAAATTATTGATGATTGCCTAACATGAAGGGCAGATCGGCAACTGAGCACGACCTTGCCCAACTTGATAGTGCAAAGCACTGATGTCTATCAAAGAAGGTTGGCGGACTCCAATACAAACGGCGATACGCCTAATGAGAATGGCGACCCAGATGAACATCGCCCAATGTGACAGTGTGCAAAGCAAAAATGCAATGCTTGAAAGACGAACAAAGGTGGTACTCGGAAATTCACCGAGCGTGAAAGGCTGACTCAAGCGAGTTCGCCAACTGAGATCCGAACACTTGAAGCCTAGAGCATCACAAGGTGAGCTGAGGGAAGAAGGGTGATTCACCGAGTAAGATTGGCGAGTCCGACTAATGTTGCCGAGTCAGTCACTAAGAGGAATTTTGGGAAAATATAAATAGTTCAAAGGATGTCAATTTTAGAGAGTCAGAAAAATAGAGTTCTAAGTGAAGTTTTTAAATTAGTTTTGAGAGTTGGAGAACACTTTACTTTTGAAGAACACTTTTCTAGCTTATGGGGTTTTCATAACTTGGTGTTGGATTTTGATAAATAGAAGTTTAATCCAAAGTGGGTTTACTGTTAATCTCTTGATTTGAAGTTACCCATAGCTGCTTTCGTGGAAGGTATCATTTCTTTACTTTTTGTGACGGCTGGCTAAAACCCCAAGATCTAGGGGTGCTCTAATGGGTGGGTGTTAATTTAATGTAGTGGGTATTGTGCTATGCCCTGTTTTACTGCTATTCATACATTAATTTGGTCTAATTACCATGGGGTTAACTAATGAGTTAAGGTTGCAAACTTAATTCCTACTTTCGATCTTCAGTTGATGCTTGAAAGAGATTTATTTGAGTGGGTAATTAGTTCAATACTAGAAATTTAGGTCTGATATTTGTTGCTTGCTTGAAAAAGAGGTTATGGGTTGGATCTAGTTGCCTTATTCTTGAAAGAGAGAATAGAGTAAGGTATTGAGTTGTTTAGCATTGGCATATAGATGAGACCGAAAGGAGATTCTATGCATAGATGCTTTGAGATCGAAAGTTGATTAGCGTCAATGAAGATGACTTAGCCTATTCATGAATGGTCATCACTATAGAGCAGCACAATTACCCCTATGTGAGATCGATTTCCAATTTCCGCACCCCTAGATTACTTGTCAAACTCTTGATTTCATTTGAATTTTAGTTTAATTGCGATAATTGATAACCAAAGATTTATATTAAGTTGGTGGTACTATCCACCCAATTTTTCTTACTATTACAAATGAGCCCATTTAAAGTCCAAATTTCTTGATAAGAAATTTTTCATGATACACCATTCCCTGTGGGATTTGACCCTGACTCTTCGTTGAATTTTTATTGGCGACGACCGTTCACTCTTTTAATTTATTCTGGAGGGTGATTTGAGCATCATTAGTGCTCCAAAGAAAAATAGGTTTTATGCTCTTCAGACTCGACAAGATCACGAGGGTTCTTCGAATAACGTTACCGATATATTGAAAGTCTTTCATTATGATGTTTGTGCTTTGTTTGATCTGGGTGCTACGTTGTTATTTGTTACTCCTTATGTGTCCATGAGATTTGATGTTTGTCTCGAAATTCTTTCTAATCCTTTCATGTCTCTACTTCTGTCAGTGATTCTATTGTTGCTAAACGAGTTTATAGAAATTGCCCTATTTCTGTTTCTCATAGAGTCACTCATGTTGATCTTGTAGAGCTTGATATATTAGATCTTGATGTTATTCTTGGGAAGGTCATTATGAGTTTTTGTTAATGTCTTTTGATTTGACTGATGCCCCAATAGCATTCATGAATTTGATGAATAGGGTCTTTAAGCAATATCATGAAATGTTTGTATATGTGTTTATTAATGATATTTTGATTTAGGAGTGAGGGCAAGCATTTAAGGATTGTGTTGCAAATTCTTAAGGATCATGAATTGTATGATAAGTTTAGAAAGTGTGATTTTTGGTTGAGGTCCGTTGCCTTCCTTGGCCATATTGTCTCTAATAAGGGTATCGAGGTTGATCCTGAGAAAATTGAAGCGGTTAAAAGTTAGCCTAGACCTTTGTCCTCTTCGGATATTCATAGTTTCTTGGGTTTGGCCGGTTACTATAGAAGGTTTGTGGAAGGATTTTCCTCTATTACTTCGCCTTTTAAAACATTGACTCAAAAGAAGGTGAAATTTCTATAGTCGGAAGCTTGTGAGAAGAGTTTCCAAGAGTTGAAGGATAGAGTTACTTCAGCCTCTATATTGACATTACCAGAAAGATCGGATAATTTTGGGGTTTATTGTGATGCTTCTCGGATTGGTCTTTGTTGTGTCTTGATGCAACATGAGAAAGTCATCGCTTATTCTTTAAGGCAATTAAAGATTCATGAAAAGAATTATCCGACTCATGATTTAGAGTTAGCGGCGGTAGTGTTTGCTTTAAAGATTTGGAGGAATTACCTATATGGTGTTCACGTAGATGTGTTTACCAACCACAAGAGCGTGAAGTTTGTATTTACCCAAAGGGACTTGAATCTTCGCCAAAGAAGGTGGCTTGAGTTATTGAAAGACTACGACATAAGTGTCCTCTATTATCCAGGAAAAGCGAACGTGATGGCAGATGCTTTTAGTCAACTATCGATGGATTGTGTTGCCCATGTTGAGGATGATAAAAAGGAGTTAGTTCGTGATGTTCATAGGTTGGCCCGATTGGGTGTTCACTTGGTCAATTCTAATGAGGGTGGTGTGATTGTTCAGAATGGTTCAAAATCGTTCTTGTATTGGATGTGAAGGCTAAGCAAGACCTTGTCCCATTTATGGTTGATTTGAAGAAGTTGGTTTTTGAAAAAGCCATTGAGGCTTTATCCCAATGAGGAGATGGCGTCCTTCGATATCAAGATCGATTATGTGTTCCGAATGTTGATGAGTTGAGAAATCAGATTTTTGCAAAAGCTCACAATTCTCGATGTTCTATTCACTTAGGAGCCACAAAGATGTAACGTGACTTGCGGGAAGTCTATTGGTGGAATGGGATGCATAAGGATATTGCAAAATTTATGGCTAAATATCTCAATTGTCCTCTCTTCTAGGTGCATAGATATTAGGTTTCTTTTTCTAGTATCGGGGATGAGTTAGCTAGCCTTAGTAGGTTCGCTAATTTATGAACCACCATAGGCCCGGAGGTATGGTTTATACCCTCCTCCTTGTATTTATTTTTGCTTTTATTTATGTTAAGACTTGGGGGTGTGTGGCTCAACCCCTGACCACCACGAGGGGTGAGATCCTTAGGTGTGGTCGGTTAAAAAAAAGAAGAAAGAAACTCAATGGTTTGACTCAAGATATTTGTATTCTTATTTGGAAGTGGAAAGATTTGAATATGGACTTTATTATGGGTTTACCTCATACTTATTGTTAGTTTGACTCGATTTGGGTTATTGTGGACCGAATGATGAAAGCGGCTCATTTTCTTCCCGTAAAGACTTCTTTTTTAGTAGAAGGGTATGCCAAGCTTTATATTCGAGAAATGGTAAGGTTGCATGGGGTGCCCTTATACATTATCTCTGATCGTGGTACTCAATTTAAATCTCAGTTTTGGAGGTCGTTTCAGAAAGGTCTTGGTACTCAAGTGAAACAAGGTATGACTTTTCATCCTCAAACTGATGGACAAGCCGAACGTATTATTCAGTCTTTGGAAGCTATGTTGAGAACTTGCGTGATTGATTTCAAGGGTAATTGGGATGATCATTTGCCTTTGATTGAGTTCTCTTATAATAATAGCTATAATTCTAGTATTAGGATGGCACCGTTTGAGGCTCTCTATGGTAGGAGGTGTAGGTCTCCTATAGGTTGATTTGAAATTGGTGAGGTCACTTTGATAGGGCCCTAGTTGGTGCACGAGGCTATGGAAAAGGTTCGACTTATTCTAGAGAGATTGAAAATGGCTCAAAGTCAACAAAGTCTTATGCTGATATTAGAAGAAGAGAACTTGAATTTAATGTTGATGATTCGGTTTACTTGAAAATCTTAGTCATGAAGGGTGTGATGAGATTTGTAAAGAAAGGGAAGCTTAGTCCCCGTTATGTGGGCCCATATCATATTTTGAGGCGTATTGGCAATGTTGCTTATGAATTGGAGTTACCTAATTATTTAGCAGCGATACATCCGGTATTCCATGACTCTTTGTTGAAAAATTATGTTGGAGATCCGACGTCCATTGTACATTTGGAAACTTTAGGAGTTAAGTAAAATCTATCTTATGAAGAGATATTGATTGAGATTTTAGACCGACAAGTTCGGAAGTTGAGAAATAAAAAAGTTGCTTCCGTGAAGGTTCTATGGAGAAATCAATTAGTTGAGGGTGCTACTTGGGTGGTCGAAGCCAATATGATGTCGCGGTATCCTCATTGCTTTCCCTCCGCTCCTACTCTAGCTTGAGGTATTAGCTTGGGTGGTCATTCCTATATTTCCATATGCATGCATGTTCATGAAAATCTCAATTTTGATGTTATGATTTAGCTTGGAGTGATTTCTCTTTGTTTATGTACATTATGACGAGATTTACATTCATGTTGGGTTGTTAATTTCTCTCATACTCTATTCGATCTAGCCTTAGTCCCATTTGAGGATGAATGTTCCCAATGGGCAGATATTGTAACACCTCAGAAATTAGAAAGTTGAAAAGGAAAGGAAAAGTTCAGATTTTGGCTCTGGTGCAGGAACTACGAGTCCTATCTATGGGTCGTATGAAATTTTACGGGCCGTAAAAAGGCAACCGTAGAAGGTGGGTTTAAATTTATGAAATGTTTAGTTCTACTAAGACGACCTATGAGATGACAGGACGAGCCGTAGGAATTTGGACGAGCTGTAGATGGCACTCGTAGGATGGATTCAGAGATTTGATTTAGGACCTCAGGTCTATGAAATGGTTTGATGGGTTGTAGTTAGTTCTACGGGTCGTAGAAAGGGTCTCGTAGAAGGGATCCATACTTAGTGGAATTTTGGACTTGATCTTGGGTTCTACGGAAGGGGTCTATGGACCATAGATTGATCGACGAACTGTAGAAGGGTTTCGTGAAAAGTAAGATGGTTTTAGATTTCTGAAGTTGATTCTATGGTTAACCAGTATGGTCCGTAGGTTATTTCAACAGTTATTTCTTAAGGGTATTTAGGTCTTTTCCTATGTATTTAACTGTTATTCCCTATAACTACCCTTCTATTCCAAAAACTAACCCAACTCTCTCATTCTCTTAAAACACCAAATCCCATCCACATTCATCCTCTCCAAATTCTCTCAAGGTCAAGGAAGGACAAGTTAGGGTTTCAAGCTTCAAATCTCCTTTCTCTCCAATGTTTTTGGGAATTTTTTATCAAGGTATGTGGGAATTCACCAATGGATTCCATTCATCCATTGGGTCCCAAAAGATCTCAATTCGCCTATTCAATTTCCCCAATAATATATGGTTTTATGCTAATCTCCATGGGATCTATTTGATTATGATTCAATTATATGATTTCAATCTTATTATGCATGATTTGATTCAATTATATTTATTCCAATTGATTCCATATGAACCCATGCATTATTAATGATTTTGACTATGAATTTATGAAGAAAAGCTATGAACATAAATGATGATTTATGAAAGCTATGCATGATTTATGAAAAAGGAGGTTTTATGAACTAAGGTTGCTTTTGTGATAAGCATCAATGAAACTGTGAACGGTTTTCTCACATATTATGAAATCATGGTTGTAAAAGATTTGTTCACATATGTATGAATCATGATTTAAAGGAGCTACTCTATAATGATTTTAAGATTGGATTGGTAGTTTGACTGTACCTTTCGAAGTATGATGATATGAATCTGTTTATGAACTAATTCTGTTAGGACTTTACTTAGCACCGAGAGAACTTTGAGGTGGAGTCTCAAATAGGGTAGTCTTTAGTAGCAATCTCTACTTCCTAACCACGTGCCCCCGTAGGATAGTCTTAAGTGAATAACCCAGTAGATCCACCTTAGCTAGAAATTATGGTCATTACCTTGGCAAATAGAACATCTCTTTTTGATGTGGGAGCATGACATCGGATTCCATGTTATAAATCACATGGTCTATGTCAGTTAACGGTAAACATCCCACAAAATGAACTAAGATACCTTCAAAGGTTTTTATGAAAGCTTTCAAATGAGTTTTAATATGCATTGACAATATTCATGATTTATGATTTATCTTTAAAGGTTATACTATATTTTATCTTGGTCATGCATATCATGCTTAAATGTCCCCTTTATGATCACAATTATGTTTTTATGCATTTCCTCCTTACTTAGTACATTCCATGTAATGCATACTTGTGCCTATATTATCTAATAATGTAGGGTTCGACAATCTCTCTCCTCCCGCTCGTGGCTAGATTCAGGTTGCTTAGCTATTGGATTTGGTGAGTCCTCATAATCCGAGGGCATGACCACGAAGACTTTATTTCCTATGTCTTTACTTTCACACCTTGTATATGGTGTATGGGTTACGTCCCAACCACTCTTTTAATGTATTAGATTGGCTTGTCAAGACTATGATTGAACTTTTGATTTTATGTCAAACTCTTTAATATGAGACTTTCTACTTAATTTCTTGTATTTTCTATTATATTGTGTTGTATGCTTGTCAAGTGGCTTGTGTAGGGCCTCTCGGAGTCTTATACGCCATGTCATATCCAGGGTGCACTTTGGATCGTGACATTTAATATGGACCCATGCTTTATACTTGATTATGAGTATGAACTTATGAACTTCAATTTATGAATTGATTATGGATTCATGCAGCATGTTTTATGAAATTTATGACTTATGACTAAATGATGTTTTAAAGACAAAGTGTCAATGATTTGTGAAAGGTTTTCTCACATTTGAATAGAATCGTGATTTAGATACTTAGAAAGGTAAATGTCTATTATGAACATTTTATGAAATCATTGTTTTGAAAGGAGCTATTCTAATGCGAACTTATGATTGGATTGGTAGTATTTAATTGTTGCCGTTCCAAGTATTTTGATATGATAATGATTATGTCTTTTCCGTTGGGATTTACTTAGAGCACCGAGAGGACTTTGGAATGGAGGCCTAACTGTTAGTAGATGTTTGGTCTTTAGTAGTAATTCCCTTGTCCCAAACTACGTGTTCCCATAGGATTGTCTTAAATGACCTCGCAAGTGTTTCCTCCTTAGCAATATGAATGATATGGAGTTCTACCTTGGCAAGTAGACCCTCTCTTTTTGGTGTGAGGGTACACCGGATTCCATGTTATAGCTCACCTGGTCTTATTGTCGGTTAACAGTAAATATCCACAAATGAACTATGTTTTCTACAAAGGTCTTTCAAAGCTTTTTCTATGTTTTTTAAGTATGCATTGACCTTGTTCATGATTTATGATTTCTCTTGAAAGGCTTTTAATTTTGTTTTACTTTGTCATGCATGCCATGTTTAAGTTCACCATATTATCACGTCTATGATTTTATTGCATTTCCCCATACTTAGTATATCCATAGTACTAATGCATATTTGTGCCTATGTTGTCTCATAATATAGGGTCTGAAGCTCTTCCTCCCGGATGTGGTTAGTATCGGGATTGCAGATTTTTGCATTTATGTTTCAGTCTTGTACTCACTTCAGATTTCTCTATATGATCTAGACTTTACCTTGAGACTTCATTCGATTATATTGTACTTGATTGAATAATATCTTTCTTCACGTCATGCTTATGTGAAGTGGCTTGTTTAGGGCCTCTCGGGATTCTATTCTCCATGTCACACCTAAGGTACTTTGGGTCGTGACTACTTAGGTTCGATCTTAGATTCTCCTTATGAGACATATGGATTATTTTACAATTATTGTTCCCTTATAACTGCCTTACTTACCATTTTACTTACTCGTATTTCTTCATGCTTTTGCAATCTCGAGCTCGATCGGCCTATGATGACTACTGAGTATACATTATTTTGGTACTCCTACTGCACTGCTTCCTTTTTTCTAATGCAGATTTAAGTTCTATTAGACTAATTGATCCTTGTGCAGCGCAACTGATAGTCGGAGATTAAGGGTGAGCTTAATGGCATCCGTAGTTGACTAATCTCCTTTTGTATATTTTTACTAGTCTTTTGTATTTCGAGACAGTCTATTTATTTGTTTATGTCTAGTTTTATACTCAGTCTTTTGTAGTAGATCTGTACTGATGCCTACCAGGTTTTAGGATGGTTCTTTTGTAGCTTTTGTCCTCATTCATTATATGTACATATATGTGCATTGTTCTTTCCATTGCTATTAAATTTGCTCAATTTTATTTTCTTTGATGTTTTGGGCTAAGGGTTGGCTTACTTATTTGTGGGTTGTAGTAGATGCCATCATGACCCATGGTTTTGGGTCGTGACAGTTGTTATCAGAGTCCTAGGTTCACCAGTGTCATCGGTACAAGACTTTTGTCTAGTAGAGTCCTACGGATAGGGGTGGAGACGTTTGTATCCAATCATCGAGAGGCTACTTGATGTTTTTAGGGAATTATATTATTTGATTCCTTATTGTTCATCTTACTTGTGTTTGGTTTCTTGAAATCTCTTTTGTTCCACTCTTTCATAGATGGTTCACACGAGGGGTACAACAGCTAAGAGTGATGCTCTTGAGCCTGCTGATAGGGCCTAGCTGGAAGCCGAGGTAGATGTCAACCCAGAGATCGGAGCTGAGCTGCAACACAATGTCGGTGGGGCTAGGGTTAGCCTAACTTCCATCTAAGCCTGTTGTTGCATCGAGAGTTAAATGACCATTGGATAGGTTCTTGCAGCACTTGGTGGCATGCATAAGGCCTTAGTGCAAGCCATTCCGTACCTAAGAGCGCAACTTGTCGCTGTAGCTCCTCATATCAAGCTACTACCAGCACTTGTGGTAGTGTAGGTTATAGTAGTTGTGTTCGCCATGACAAAAGAAGAGTAGAAGCTGTTGGGTAGATTTTTGAGATTGGCTCCTCCGAGGTTTTATAGGGCTACATGGGAGGAAGCCCACAAGTTCTTCACTAGGTTCAATGGGAGGCTGTACACATTGGGTCTAGTCGAGTCTAGAGGAGAAAATTATACAACTTATCAGTTAGACGGACCAGCCAAACACTAGTCGAGGCCATATATGGAGTGCAGATCAGTTTGGTCCCATCCTTTGACATGGATGCAGTTTTCTAAGGCCTTCTTGTCCAAGTTCATCTCTCGCAGCGTTTAGGATAGATTGTGTAACACCCAAAAAATTGAAAAGTTGAGTTGGAAAGGAAATTCTGAAATTGGCTACTGGTGCAATTCTTACGAGCCCACCTACGAACCGTACAAGGACCTATGGGCCGTAGGTAGCAGTCATGGAAGTTGGGTGAGAAATTTGGAAATGTCAACTCTCAGAAGAGACCCTACAGACAACTATGATAGTTCATAGAGGTATATACGGCCCATAAAAAGTGGTCGTAGGAAGGGTTCCAGATTTGGTGAAATTTTGATGGACCTTGGGTTCTGCAGTTGGGACCTACGACCCGTAGAAGGGTCTATGGACCGAAGAAAGTGTCTGTGGAAATTGACTCAAATGTTGATCTCTAGTAACTTGATCTACGGATGACCAAGACAATCCAAAGAGGGTTGTACGGACCGTAGGTCACATCCATCAGTTTTTAGTTCAGGGTTATTTGGGCCTTTTCCTGTCCTTTTAACTCCTAAACTATGTTGTTTTGACCCTATAACTAAGTCCTATAACTGATTTTACTCATCAAAATCTACCTATTCTCCCTCTTTCACTCAAACCCTCAAAAGGTATAAAGGTTTTCTCTCCAAGGATTCTCTCAAGTGGATTAGTGTTCTTCAAACTTTAAAATCTCCTTTTCCAATTCCAAAGCTAAGATTCATCAAGGTATGTGGGAAGTTCATCAATGGATTCTCTTTCATCTATTGAGTCCTAAAGAATTCTCTATTTTTTCTATGATTTCAACCCAAATTCTAGGGTTTTATATTATTCTTCATGAGTTCAATTATTTATGATTGAATTCACTATATTTGATCTTATTATGCATGATTTGATTCAAATTACATGTTTACAAAGTATTTCATATGAACCCATGCAATATGCCTATTTTATGATCATGAATTGAAGCTTTGAAATTATGCATGCATAATGAATTGTAGTGACTATGATTCTAGGGTGCTTTCGAATAAAGTACCATATATTTATGTAATTAGCTTTCTTTCGATTGAAGTATTCCTACTATGAAAGATTTTCGTGATTTCGCCAATTTTGATTGAAGTGCGATTTTACTAAGAAAAGATTATCATGATTTAGATGCTTTCGATTAAATGTCTTTTAAACATCAAATATGTTCTGAAATCATGATATTTAAAGGAGCTATTCGTACGTTTTATGAGTCTTTATTATTGAATTGGTATTACTAGATCCTTTCTTTTTCAAAGACTAAGATATGAATATGATATTATTCTTTATGATTTTTGTTGGGAGTTTACTTAGCACTGAGTGGATTTGGGAAAATCCCAATGTCTTTGAATTACGTGCCCCCGTAGGATGTTCCAAATGGACGAATTAGCTAGTGGATCCACCTAAGCTTAAGAGTATGCTACATACCTTGGCTAGTAAGACAATGTCTTTTTGGTGTGGGAGAAAGACACTGGATTCCATGTTATAACTCACATGGTCTATGTCTGTTAATGGTAAACATTCCACAAATGATATGATTTCTTACATATGATTCTTATATTGCATTGATCTTCTTATGAATATGAATTTAGATTACCTGATTGGTATGTTTTCACTTGGTCATGCTTTATCATGTTTGAACTTATCATGTTTATGTTTTATGCATTTTCCCCATATTCAGTACATTCCAAGTACTGACTCATATATCTTTTGTGCCTATATTGTTTTATAATATATGATCTGACGTTCTTCCATCCGATCATGGCTAGTGGATTGATTCAGCTTCGCTTAGCTCGTGGTGAGTCCTCTAGGTTTGACAACATGATTACACATTACAAGTTTCTTGTCTATTTTAGTCATTTCAGTTTTTAGATTTTTTTCGTGAGCTAGGGCTTGTCCTAGTCACACCTATGATATAGAGGCTTGTTGTTAGACTTAGTATGATTTCGCATTTATAGTCCTTGTACTATGATTTTTGTATCATTTAAAATGTTGATGTTGAGACTTATATCTCTTTTTCATGCTTTATTCTCTTTTATTATTTATCTTAGTGTTATGCTTATGTCAAGTGGCTTGTTCAGGGTCTCTTAGGATCCTATTTTCCATGTCACATCTAGGGGGTAGTTTGGGTAGTGACAAATTGAGAGACCATTTTCTAGGTTGGAGTAGGTCTCCATGACCATGTTAGAGTATGAGACCTATTTCCATGAGCTCTCCAAACATGATACTATGGTTCTTCCTATTTATGAGGAGAGATTGGTGCTTTATGTAGAGTTTGAAACTTCAGCTCCATATTGAGACAGAGTCCTTGACATTAGCGGTTAGGTCATTTTTGATGTGGTTGACCATGCTTGGACTATAGAGGATCTCCATCGTGAGGTTCGTGGGGGCAGCAATAAGATGCCTCGATATCAAAGTGGCTATAGTGGATCTCAGTCTTAAGGTAGGGGCTATTTAGATAGGGGGTAGCGATCATATCAACATCACAACCACTTTAGTCGGTTTATTCAAGCGTCACTTCAGACTTTAGGTCCTAGAAAGTATAGCGTATTACACATTTTACAACGCGCATCTTCTGGTTCTCTGGGAGTTGGTGGCAAAGAGGGATCAATGATTCCTTTATTTTGAACCTAGAAAGGTAATAGTTGCTTTGATTGTGGAAAGATCAGTCACTATGCAAGAGATTGTCCTCGGTATAGGGCATTGCTGCATTTTTATCATATGGCACAATCCGTTATGGCTGCAACACCTATGGTAAGAGGCGATGCTCAGGGTCACAAGGTTGGTCCCTAAACTGATTGATGAGGGTCAAAGTTAGGGGGAGCGGGTAGTAGATCTGATGGCCAGTCCGTTAGAGAACACAGGTCTTTTTTATGCAATTCCAGCTAGGCTGGATGCGGAGGCTTCTTTTTTAGTTATTATAGGTACGATTTCAATTTTTCATTAATCAACCTTTTCTTTATTTGACCCAGGCTCTATGTATTAATATGTATCTGTATATTATGCTCCTTGTTTGGGGTTGCCTTTGAGCCTTTTTCAGTGCATATGCTTGTATTTACTCCTGTTAGTGATTCTTTAGTAATGGATTAGGTCTATAGTTGTGTTGTGTCTATTCGGGTGTTTGACACTTAGGCTGATCTTATTGTGCTTGGTATACTAGATTTTGATGTGATTCGGGCATGGACTGGTTATCCCCCACCATGTGGTCTTGGATTGCTTTGCCAAGACTATAACCTTAGCTATGCCTAGCATTCCCCTGGTGGTGTGGCTGGTACCTATAGCTACACACCGATCGGTATTATCTCTTATGTATGGGCCTAGATATTGGTGTCCAAAATGTGTTTGTCTTACTTGGCCTATGTGCGTGATGTTAGTAGGGAGAGCCCTTTAATTGATTTTGTGCTTGCTGTTTGTGAGTTACCAAATGTATTTCCTACTGACCTACTTGGCTTTCCTCCTAAGCGTGATTGATTTTGCTATTGATCTTGAGTTGGGAACTTGCCTATTTCTATTTTGCCCTTTTGTATGGCACCTACTAAGCTTAAAAAGCTCAATATTCAGCTGCAAAATCTCTTGGGTAAGGGTTTTATTAGAACAAGCATCTCACCTTGGGGTGCCCCCATTCTATTTGTGAAGAAGAAGTATTGTTCCATGCGTATGTGTAGGGATTATAGGTAGCTAAATAGGGTGACAGTGAAGAATAAGTGCCCTATACCTCATATCAATGATATGTTTGACAATCTTCATGGTGTTGTGTTATTTTCTAAGATAGATTTGAGGTCCAAGTACTATCAGTTGAGAATTAGAGTGGAGGATATCCCTAAGACAACTTTTAGGACTCATTACAGCCATTGTGAGTTCCTAGTGATGTCTTTTGCATTGATCAATGTCGTGACAATGTTTATGAACTTGATGATGCATGTTTTCATGCCTTATTTGGACTTATTTGTCATTATGTTCATTGATGATATTATTACTCAAGGAGTAGGGAGGAGCACAAGCATCATTTGACGATTATGCTTCAGAATTTGAGAGATCAACGGCTTTATGCCAAGTTAAAGTGCAAGTTTTGGCTTGCGTCTATAGCATTCTTAGGGCACGTGGTGTCAGAAGATGGGATCATGGTAGACTCAATGAAAATAGAGGCAGTTCATAATTAGGCTAGTGCGGCCTCAGTGTTAGAGATTCAGAGCTTTGTTAGGTTGGCAGGCTACTACTGACAGTTCGTTGAGGGTTTCTCTTCTATAGCATCACTGTTAACTATACTAACTAGATTGGAGGTTCCTTTTGAGTGGTTAGACGAGTATGAGGATAACTTTTTGAAGCTCAAGGATTTGCTCACGTTGGCTCCTATTCTGACTCTTCCCATTGAGGGTGAGGGGTTTACAGTGTATTGTGATGCATCTGGTGTTAGATTGAGTTGTGTTTTAATACAGCAGGGTCATTGATGAATTAGAGATTTCGACTCATTTGAGGCTTTTTAGTTCACCAAATAGTGTCCTCAATGCCATTTTATGTCCATATCTAGTGCTTAGGTGTTGATTTGCAGTTATAAAGGTATACGTATAAGGCAAGGAAAAAATGCATACAAAAAGAGCCAAAAACATAGAAAAACAATGAAAATGAGAAGCTGATGCTCACTGAAGACACTTGGCTAATTGCCAAATGTGCTAGACCTGACCAATAATGACAGAGTCTTTTACTAAAAAGCTCAAGGCAGGTCGGCGAGAAGAAGTTCAAATGGCGACTTGCCAAACTTTGTTGGCTAGTGCAATCGTGATCGCCAAAGATGTCTAAAGGAATGCCAAAAAGTCCTGAAAACTAGGTGAGCAAGTGAAGTGAACAGTGACTCACCAACTTTGTCGGTGAGGTCATGTGAAGTCGTTGAAAGTGACCGAACTGTCGAGCTAAAATAAAGAATAAAAAGGTGAGCATATGCGATATTTGGTGACTCTCCGAACGTGAATGGTGAAGTTTATTAGGATCGCCAACTGTGGCTCCAACACCTGAAGCCTGAAGTCAAGGAAGGAATGATGAGAAGAGATGCTGGTCGGTGACTCGCCGAGTGAGTCGGCGAGCCTTACTAACATCACCGAATGAGTCTGAAAAGTGAAAATTTGTTGACTTTCGGGAAACTATAAAATGCCGAGAAGAGAGAGAAAATACATCTTCTACACTCCGAACTGTTAGTACTGAAGAACCTTCCAATATTTTGTATGTGCATGAGCTTTATACTCAATTTTTGTGTGTAATTTAGAGGTGGGTTTCTTTAATTCTGACTTTGAATTTATCAATGGAGATGTCAGACAATGTTTTTGGTATAATCTTTATTAATTTCGTTATGATTAGCTAGAACACCGATTCTACGGGTGTCTAATTGGAGTTGGTTATGGATTAATATTGTGGGTCTTTATGAATTGCTCTATTTTACATTGATTTCCATGGATTTTAATTAATTATCTTGTGTCAATTTATGATTTAAGGTTACAAACTTAAGTCTAGCTTAGATCTTCATGTGATACTTGAAAAAGGTTGTATGAAGTGGATGATTAATTTGATACTCACATATTAGCTTTGAATTCTAAGTTTGATTGAGTAAAGGAATTTGCGTTTTCATTGCTAAATGCTATATTTCCTTGAGAAACAAAATTTATGTTAAGGTAGTAGATTGTTTTGCATGATCTACATAAGAGACTTTGAGAAAAGCTCATGTGATAAACAATTTGTGATTGAGAAATACATTTTTGTGCTTGAGATTGATCTACCCTATCCATGAGTAGTTAATGTAATTTAGTAATCATATTGACCCCGATGTGAAATCGGTACCCACGCCTGCACACACTCCTAGATCACTTCTTCTCTTATTATTTACTCGTTCTAAGTCGATCTAGTTACAAAATTGGTTACCAAATAATTTTGAATTGACAAATTAAAAAATATAAATTTACATTATGTTGTATGTCGGTTACCCTTTCTCTACAATAAATTAGATCACAATTTAACTTCTTAATTAAATGCTTTTTTTTACTGCTCCCTGTGGGATTCAACTCTGACCTCATACGTTGGGTTATTATATTGCTAACGATCACTTACTCGTTGAATTGTTATACGAGTAATCTGAGCGTTATCAGTTGTTTTATAGCTTAGGCATCAAGGCAAATTAAGGTTCACTAGCACAACTACCTCACTCATGACTTGGAGTTGATAATAGTTTTCACGCTTATGATTTGGAGGCATTACCAGTATGAAGTTCATTGTGAGATCTTCACAAATCACCAAGGTCTTCAGTATATTCTGAGTTAAGAGGACCTTTAATTCGAGGCAACGTAGGTGGATTGAGCTACTGAAGGACTATTATCTCTCTAATTTATACCATCCCAGCAAGGCAATTGTTGTAGTGGATGCCTTGAACCGAAAGGCAGTGAGTATGGGAAGTCTTGCCTTCCTTTTAGTTTCGGAGAAACCTTTGCCATTGGATATTTATCCCTTAGCCAATAGGTTGGTTAGACTTGATATCTCCGATCCTAGATGGGTCCTAGGTTATACTGAGGCTTGTTCCACACTTTTGGAGCAGATTTGTGGTTGACAGTTTAAGGATGAGAGTATGGTGGCCATTAGTGCTCGAGCTTTGAGCGGTGATGCTTGTGAGGCAACCTTAAACTTTGAGGGTGTTATGAGATTTGGTTACCATATTTTTGATTCCAGAGTTGGGTGCTTGATTCAGTTGGTACTACAAGAGGCTCATAGCTCCAGTTATTCTATTCACCCGGGCTCAGCTAAGATGTTTAGAGATTTGAGGCAACACTACTAGTGGAGTGATGAGTGATAGATTTGCACTCATTTAAGGTCCATTTAGTTCTATAATCAATGTCCTCAATGCCTAATTTTGTCCTTCTCTAATAGAATAATGATGATTTGCAGCTATAAGGGCAATTGGACAAGGCAAGGATCGATGTTTGAAAGAATAGCAAGAAATTGAAACTGGAAATGCAAAATAAAAGTTGTGATCACCTATCAAGAAGGGAGAGTCGCCAAGGCAATCTGAGATCACCTAAATTGACAGTGCACTAAGTTAGCCTTCAAGGTCAATCAGCGAAGTGAGACAAGAAAGGCGACGTGCCGAAGTACACATGGTGAGGTGAAATGATATTGCCGAATCTGACAGTGTCGATAGCTGAAAAAATGGTTAAAAAGGGCGATACAAGGTGAAGTTTGGTTATTCACTGAAGTTGCAAAAGCGAACTTCAACGGGGTCGCCTAGTGAGACTCAAAGAACTGAAACTTGAAGCACAGAAAAGGCGAACAAAAGGAAGAAGGGCGATTCGCCAAATGAATTAAGCATACTAAACTAATGTTGCTGAAAGCGACACGGAACTACTTTTTGGGCAAAATTTTGGGAAACTATAAATAGCCCAGTGAAGAGAGAAATTGTGTGTGTAGAAATTGAGAGAAATATTCTAAACTTGCTAGAGAGAAACATTTTTCCATTGAGCAAGAACACTTTTATTGTTGAATCTTTCAATTGTGTAACTTAAAATTAGTGAAATTGAAGGTGGATTCAAAGTTGGTTTGGTTTTAAATACTCCAATTCGAGTCACCATGGCTGATTTCATGCAAGATATAATCTATTTACACTTTGAAATGTGTGGCTAAAACCCCAAACTCTTGGGGTGTATGATTATGGGGTTGGGTGTTGATTTAATTTAATGGGTATTGTTAAATTTCTTTGTTAATGGTTGTTAATTGTAAATTTGACTGATTGCTGGGTAGTTTCTTCATAAATTGAGGTGGCCAACCCAATTCTAGTTTTGATCTTGTAATGGTGCTTGAAAGAGACCAAGATAAGTGGGTAATCTGTTCAATAGCTGTAGTTAAAATACTTAATTACAGTCCTAAGGTTGTAGGTTGCTTTGATTGGAATATAAATGAGACCGAAAGGAGATTCTATGCAAGGATGCTTTGTGATCTAAAGAAGATTAACGTCATTGATGATGACCCAGCTTATTTGTGATTAACTAGCCATATTGAGCAATTCTACAATAGCCAAGTTATATCATCCACTAATCCCCACACCCCAAGAGTTCATTAGTTTTGAGAATCATCAATAATTTCTATTTCGGTTTTTGGATTTTGAAATTATTTCTATTAAAGCTGGTGGACTTCTCCACCCATTTGCTTCTATTTCAACTTCAATTAGATTAATTGCTTATTAGTTCTCTAATTAGATTCTTAAACGTACACCATTCCTTGTGGGATTCGACCCCGACTTTTGTTTGATTCTTATTGAAAACAACCGCTCACTCTTCTAATTGGTTTTTGAGAGTGATTTGTGTGTTATAAAAAAGGCGCCGTTGCTGGGGAATGGTAGTGAGTAATTCAGTTTAAGAAGTAATTTGCACATTAATTTATTTTGTAGTTGAACAATTTTGCGCTTGGAGTTTTTATGGTAATCTCTTAATAGGGGACGAGATGAGTACTCAACATGGTAACGATTCTAGTTGCCATGGGCAAGATAATGATGTCAGAAGGGATGATGAGGTGATTTTTCATACCACCTATGAAGTAGGAGAAATTTGTCTTCTGCCGGTTCATGAGGGGGCTACTTTTGCCATAACAACAACAATGTTGCAGCTGATCAACACTGAAGGTTTATTTGGGGGTCTAGAGCATGAAGATCCTAATGAGTATCTATGAAAATTTGTAAGTGTGTGTACTCCTTTTTCAGCTAGAGGTAACTTTCAAGAGTCATTGAGGCTAAGGCTATTCCCCCTCTCTCTAAGGGGGAGGCCACTAGATGGTTGATTGAACTGCCAAGGCTATCTATTACCTCATGGGAAGAGTTCATTGAAACTTTCCTTTAGAGGTTCTTTCCTCCATCTAGGATTATGAAGTTAAGAAAGAACATTCAAAATTTCGAAAGGATGCGTGGGGAACCTGCACATGAAGCACATATATGGTTCAAGTGGGTCTTGTCACAATGCCATAAGCATGGTATCTCGGATGAGCTGCTTTTGTAATACTTTTACCACAGTCTTACCGTTGTGAACAAGGATCTGGTTGATCGTCTAGTGCAAGGACGTATCATCAGAGAATCATTCACTAAAGCGACAAAGTTGCTTGATGAAATGACCAAGATAAAGCAAGCCTGGTACACTAGTGATGATTATGTGTCACCCCTACAGTTGGAAGCAATCAAGGAACTAGAAGAAACAAATAAAGAACGTGATAAAAGCATTGCTTGGTTGACCACCCAATTTGAAATGTTATCTGAGCGTATCCATAGAGAAGAAGCAAAATCAATATATTAGATATCCTGGGGTGGATACGATGAAGAAAGATATATGAGGGGTGTAAAATTGGAGGGTTTTTGGCCAAGTTATCTGAAGCTTGCCAGAAATTAAGGTTGGAACAATGGGATTGACGCGAGACATTGTAGAGGGGAAGGTGAAGGAGTCAAATATGAACGTCATTATGAATCAATGAAGAACCACACTAATGATTTGTTGACTAAATTTTTGAACACGGTGGAGAGTTCCGACATGGTTTTGCAAATGATGAAGAATGACGTTTCAGCTCTATCTACTATAGTGGTCTTATATGCATCGTCCATCAAGACACTTAAAGAAAAGACAAGCCAGTTGACCGTTCTTGTGTATCCAATTTCCCATGAATGTGAAACGTCCATGCAGAGGAAAATTCGGAAGATGCACACCAAATTTCAGCTATCATTACTAGAAGTGGTAAGACATTGAAAGTAACATTGCCCAACAACTCAAATAAGAAAAAGGTGGTTGCTGATAATGAATCACCTAAAGATGTGGATGAAGTCAAAGAAAGAGAGGCAGAAGGTGAACCAAAATCGAATGGGACAAAGAGTAATGTTGAGGTTTCTTCTTCGTTACCTCAAATCAAGATCACACCCCCATTCCCTCAACGATTGAAAAAGAAGAATGACAATGCAAAATTTGAAAAGTTTATGGATATGGTGAAAGATTTGAAACTAAATATCCCTTTGGTGGATGCCTTGACCGATATGCCGGGTTATGCTAAATATATGAAGGAGTTGGTGACCAAGAGAAGGGGGATAAATTGTGCAACCATCGACCTACCACAAGCATGCGGTGCGGTAATGACAAAGAATGATGTCCTCAAGAGAGATGACCCGGGAGCTTTCACGATTCCATGCACTATTGGTAAGTGTACTTTTGCAAAAGCTCTATGTGACCTTGGTACAAGAGTAAATTTAATGCCATTGATGGTATTTGATCAACTTGGGCTTGAGAAACGGAAACCAACAAACATGAGACTTTTAATGGCTGATCATTCAATAAAGAAATCGGTGGGTGTGGTTTATGATGTGCTAGTAAAGGTTGATAAATTTGTATTCCCTGCTAATTTTGTGGTGCTTGATTGTGAAATTGATGTCGAAATGTCGGTTATTCTTGGTTGACCATTCTTGGCTACGGGCAAAGAATTAGTTGATATAGAAGGAGGTGAGTTGAAATTTCAAGTCAATGAGGAGTGGGTTAGCTTCAATATTCATAAGTTCATGAAATACCTAAGCGACTTACACGTTGTATCTCACTTGGATCAAATGGATGAAGCCGTAGCAAGTATTGGAAGTGCAGCCTATTGTAGGGAGCCTTTAGCTCAAGTGCTACTTAATTATGATCAAGATGAAATTAGCGAATATGATGAGATTATGGCTGCTCTTGCAGGTGTGGGTTCACATAATTCTTTTCAAGCTAAGCGTGACCTCGATTTGTCTTGTCGAGAAGAACCACCGGCAAGGCCATCCATCATGGATCCACCAAAATTAGAGTTGAAAGAGCTCTCGCCTCATCTCAAATATGTCTTCTTAGGGGCCGATAACATACTTACAATAATTATTGCAAGTAATCTCAAAAATTGGCAAGTGGAATTGTTAGTCATAGTGTTGAAGAGGCATATTAGAGCTTTGGGGTGGTCAATTATCGATATTGTGGGTATTTTACTGGGAGTATTCACTCACAAAATAAATTTGGCATAAGATTATAAACCAACCATTGAACCCCAATGAAGATTAAATCCTCCAATGCAAGATGTGGTGAAGACAGAACTTATCAAATGGTGAGATGCAGGGGTTATCTTTCCAATTGCGGACAGCCAATGGGTGAGCCCGTTGCAATGTGTGCCTAAAAAGGGTGGTATCATGGTAGTTCCCAATGAAAAAGATGAATTAGTTGCCACTAGAATCGTCATCGGGTGGCGTGTGTGTATGGACTATCGGAACTCAATTCTTAGACTGAAAAAGATCATTTCCCCATGCCCTTCATTGATCAAATTCTTGATAGACTTATCAAAAAGGGGTGGTATTGCTTTCTTGACGTATCTTTCGGGTACAACCAAATCTCCATTGCTCCGGAGGATCAAGAAAAAACAATATTTACATGTCCATATGGCACATTCGCATTCAAGCGAATGCCCTTTAGGCTATGTAATGCTCTAGCTACTTTTCAACGATGCATACTCTCAATCTTTGCCGATATGGTAGAGGACTCCATGGAAGTGTTCATGGATGATTTCTTGGTTGTTGGGGATTCTTTTGAAGAATATCTAAAGCATTTGGAGATGGTTTTGAAAAGGTTTGTGGATTCAAATTTGGTCCTTAACTGGGAGAAGTGCCACTTTATGGTGAAAGAGGGAATTGTGCTCGGGCATAAGATATCTGGGGAGGGTATTGAGGTTGATCAAGCTAAAATTCAAGTGATTGAGAAGTTTCCTCCTCCAATATCAATAAAAGGTGTTAGAAGTTTTCTTGGTCATGCCGGGTTCTATAGACAGTTCATCAAGGATTTTCCCAAAATTGCAATCCCATTATATAAACTCCTTGAAAAAGAAAGAACATTTTTGTTCGATGAATCTTGCATGGTGGCCTTCAAAACACTCAAGGAGAAACTTGTCTCAGCCCTAATAATCATTTCCCCCATTGGAATCTCCCATTTGAAATGATGTGCGATGCTAGTGGCTTGGCCTTAGGAGCTGTTCTTGGGAAACGTAAGAACAAGTTCTTTCATCCTATTTATTACACTAGCAAGACACTAAATTATGCTCAGAAAAATTACACCATAATGGAGCAAGAATTGTTGGCGGTGGTATACGGGTTTGAGAAGTTTTGTGCATATTTGTTAGGCACCAAAGTGGTCATTCACATTGACCATGCAGCTTTAAGATACCTAATGGCTAACAAAGAGGCTAAGCCAACACTAATTCGATGGGTATTACTCCTTTAAGAGTTTTACTTTGAGGTGAAAGATAGAAAGGGATGTGAAAACCAAGTAGCTGACCATCTTTGAAGGTTGGAGGCAGATGCTAGAGTCGCTGATGAAAAAGAAATTGATGATGCTTTCCCGGATGAATCAGTAATGGTAATTTCTACACCCTCTGTTCCTTGGTATGTTGACTTTGCAAATTTTATTGTGTGAGGGCTATTACCTGATGACTTGAATAGCCATCAAAAGAGGAAATTCTTATTTGATGTGAAGAAGTATATATGTGATGAACCTTTCCTTTTTAGAGAATGTGCTGATTTTTAGAGAATGTGCAAGGGAGTATATCTAGGAAACATGAATCGCTACTTCACAAATCCTTGAAATTGATTTTTTTGATGTTTGTGGAATTGACTTTATGGGCACTTTTCCTTGCTCTTTTAGGAATAAGGACATCCTTGTAGCAATTGATTATGTATCCAAGTGGGTGGAAGCAATAGCATTACCATACAATGAAGCACGAAGTGTTACAAAGTTCCTTAAAAAGAACATCTTCGCAAGATTTGGCACCCCAAGGGCTATTATAAGTGATGATAGATCACATTTATGCAATAGTCAATTTGCAGCCCTCCTCTCTAAATATGGGGTCAAGCATAAAGTTGCAACACCATACCACCCACAGCGAACAAGTTGAAGTGTCTAATCGAGAAATAAAGAGCATCTTGGCCAAAATAGTGAATGTCCATCATACTGATTGGTCTAGCAAGCTTGATGATGCACTTTGGGCGTACCGTACAACATTCAATTCTCCCATTGGGATGTCTCCCTACAAGTTGGTGATTGGAAATGCTTGCCATCTTACAATTGAGCTTGAACACAAAGCATTGTGGGCATTAAAAATATATATATGAATTGGGAGGCAGCCTCTAGAGATCATGTAAACCAACTCCTTGAGCTGGATGAATTTTATTTACAGGCCAATGAAAGCTCTACACTATATAAGGAGAAAGTTAAAAGGTGGCACGATGCAAAGATATTACTCCACGAGTTCCAAGTGAGAGAGTTAGTCCTATTGTTCAATTCAAGGCTAAAACTCTTCCCAAGCAAACTCAAATCCAAATGGATTGGTCCACACACTGTCACACGGGTGTATAGTAATGGGGCGATTGAAATTCAAGATGCAAAAAGAGTGTGGTTCACAGTTAATGGTCAAAGATTGAATGCATATATTGGGGAAGGTCATGATGTGAGGATGATTGAAGTGGTGTATTTAGATGATGTTTGAAGAACATATCCACGTCTTGCTGCGACATTAAACTAGGCACTTTTTGGGAGGCAACCCAAGTGTTAGTGGCTTTCAATAACGTGGGTGTTCACATGTGCAGGTATGAAGTAATAGGCGATGGTAAGAATAACTTGGCTATTCATTGAGTACAGTTTGCGAAGCTCTAATGAGCTCGCCCTTTGGGAAGCTCAACTTTAGGTGCCTATTGTCTATTTAGGAGATGACCATGCATCATTCAGAAATGCACCAATATAATTAGGCGAACCCATTGCAGTCGGCCTAGTCGAGCATAAAATATAGGAAGAACACTGGTCAGTTCTGTGATGTTCATAACTAGAAAAGTGATTCCCCATGCAACTTGGGCGATCACTAGGTAGACCGTTGAAGTGGAGTACATATTGTCCAATGCCTACAACCCTAATAGGCGATCTGAGTCTACTCGGCGATTCGCCGATTGAGGACAAAGATGATCAATACTAGTGATTCATCAGGGAGTGCTTCTACCTTCATCTCTTGATATCATTTCTGTGCATTAAGGACACTGCTCTTTTTGTTTTGGTGGGGTGAGGGCGTTCGTGCAAATATTCCCCTGTTACTTGCATTGTGAACAATTGTAGTTGATGTTTGTTGATATTAGAGTGCTCTTTTGGGAAATTGTGTCTCTTTACTTCATTTTTTCATTCTTTCTTGATGAATACACCCCCATGAGTTTTAAAATCGTGTAATGCTTGAAGTTTTCATCGATAAAAATTTGAGAATCGATTGTGTTCAATATCGGTGTCTTAAATAGTACTCATGATGAGCATGATGCGTAGTGTTGGTGTTGCGAGAATGAAATTGATGTGGCTATACTCTTGAATGATCCCTTTAAATCTTTTGTTGACTAGTGGCATTTTGACGTGAGCCTTGCAATGAACATCACACGTAAGCTTTTGATATTTTCCGGATGTGCCAAATGAGTGTATTTCGAAGTGCCATGTGTGGTGAGGTTTTACTTGAAAGCATGCATGTGGAGTCCTAGAATTTTCCTTGTTAGTCCAATTGTAGAAATCTTGGTGAATGTGAGACATGATCTAGGGAAAAAAATTCAATGAGGGAACCAAATTATTCATAAACAATTTGTGACTACCTTTGTGAGGGTGTGAATCCATTTTTACACCAATTGAGCCTAATCCATTTGTTGTCAACCAAAAGAAGCCTCTTGAACCAAATTATCCCTACCTTCTCACCAAAACCCCTTTTTGAAGCATTGTGATGTTTGAATAGTTGGGGGTGTGGAAAGGAAGGATGAATGAAAGTCAAGTAAAGGGCAAGGAAAAATGAAATGAGGCTCAACTTTGAAAATTTTACTAAAAAGAAGGAACCCCTCCTTAAAAAACTGAAAAAGAGGAGTAAATGAAATAAAAAAGGGATTCCAAATAAAGTGAATGACAAGTCAAGGGTTGAGTACTCAAATGAAAAAGAAGGAAATGAACTTAAGAAGAGGTGATGATGACTGCAACAATACTTTGAAAGGGTGAAGTCACCTATCCAAATTAACCATGCCTTAACCCTCAGCCCCATTACAAGCCTAAAAGACCCTTGAGATCTTACATGAGTTGGATTATGTGATGATTGGAAAATATGGGCAAACCTATGGGACAAATCTTGCATGTATTTCTCTTCTGAGAGAGTGAGAGTTGCATTGACTACTTACACCTTTGTTAAAATTTCTTTATGGGAGCATGGAATCGTTCTTGATATGAGTGCGCTCGAATGCATTTGTTGAAACATGTTCTTGCATTAGACAAGAAATTACAGTGAGTTTGAGCTTGTGTTTAGACTAGCTAGTCATCATTTGAAGCTTTTTGATCATGATTTAGGGTTACATGCTATTGAGAGTAATCTTACCATGGCGCTTGCATGCTAGCTCTCTTTGAGTACTATTGTAGACACCCTTATTGAGCTTATGGTATTCTTGATTTACTTGAGGACAAGCAAAAGTTTAAGTTGGAGGTGTTGATGAGTGATAGATTTACATTCATTTAAGGTCCATTTAGCTCTATAATCAATGTCCTCAATGCCTAATTGCGTCCTTTTCTAATAGAATAATGATGATTTGCAGCTATAAGGACAATTGGACAAGGCAAGGACTTGTGGTGAACACAAATACCCTAATTTTATCTTCTATTGATTTTACAAATATTCAATCCTTCTTACTTTGTTACTTGTTACTACAATCATTTAATAAAGCTTTTGTTTCACAAATCCCCCCCTTATGAAAATACCTCGACTAAAAGTAAAACTAACAAATAATTAAGCTAAGTCTAGACCTCATTCCTCATGGGATCGACCCCAACCTCTGTTAGATCTTTATTTGAACAACAACATCTTATACTTCTTTTGGGAGGTGTAATTTGGGCGTATCAAATTTTGGCACCGTTGCTGGGAAATAAGGGTGCTAGATTAGAATAATTGTGTTATTGGACTGTTAGTCATTATTTCCTGATTTATTCTTTCTTTTTGTTTTTGTTTTTTACAAGTTGAGTTCTAAGTGTATTCCATGTACAAGGATTCAATGCATTCCTATGACCCTATTAAATCCAGAGTTTAATAAAAAACTTTGATGAATGGCCAACACTAGATGTGGCAAAAATCTAGGACTAAACGTAGATCTCGTCGGATTGGAACATGAGGGTGCTCACAAAGGCCAACACCTGGGTGAAGAAGAGGTACCAGGAAACAACCAGAAAAACCAACCGATAGTGAGAGATCAACCTCCACCCAGAGTAAGACTAGCAGTCGATGTGCGAAATAATTACAGGGTTGATCATAATGCCATTGGGATAATGGGTGCCATCATAGGTACCTCCACTGCCAGTTGGATCGACATTCATTGTCACTAGCAGCTTGATGCAAATGCTTACATCTAAAGGATTATTCACTGGTCACCCATCCGAAGACCCATATTCCCATCTTAGTAAAGTTACCAGCGTTTGTAAGAGTAGTGTGGGTAGACCAGACTTAGACATAGATGTTATTGGGTTGTGTGTGTTCCCATTTTCATTATCTGGTGATGCAACTATATGGCTATCTGAGCTTCCATATAAGTTGATTACCACATGGATTGAGTTGCACAAAGTGTTCCTAAAAAATACTTCCCATTGTCAAAGAAGTTGAAGTTGAAGTTGAAGTTGAAGGATAGAATCAACAACTTCAAGCAACTATCTTGAGAGTCGGTTAGTGCTATATGGGAATGATTTACAAGTTATCTAAGAAGTGTACCGAGCCACAAAATAGAGGATGAGTCACTTATGGAGGTCTTCTATAGAGCATCAGACGGCAATGGAAAAGTAGTGGCAGACACGATTACTAGAGGATCGTTTGGAGCAAACACATTTGAGCAAGCTGCATAGAAACTTGAAAAGGTTGCCAAAACAAATAAAGCTTGGTGTACTAGAGGTACAGAAACTTCAAGGAGCTCTTTTGCAGTAAATACACGCCAAAACCAAGTGAACTATGATATGCGTCAAGAGGTGACATAATTGAGAATGGAGGTTGGGTTGGTGCTAAAACATTTAAGTGCTAGTGTAGAAAAATTAAATGCAGTCAACTACCAAAATAGGATGCCACCACATAATGATTATGGATATGAAGAGGATGCTTACTATGTGAATGATAAGACAGTGGGTTTTTGAACTAACGCCCAAGCATCCAATCAGGATACTTGGCACCAAAGTTAAGGGAATCAAGGTCGGAACTATAATCAGGACAACAACTACAATCGAGAAGGCATGTACAATCGAGAAGGAAACTACAACTAGGATGTGAACTACAATCATGACAACAGTTACAATCAGAATGAGTACAATGACAAAAATTAGGACCAAGACAGAGAAGGTAGTTGGGCAAGGAAAGATAATAATAGAACTAATAAGGGTGGTCCATATGTTCCACTAGGCATTTGAGATGGAGGACCAAGATTGGCACAAATTAAGGAAATGATGTCCAAGATGATGAAAAAGTTTGACTCAACGGATGATAACATCAAAGAGATGCACACTGATCTATCAAGCATAGGTCAAAAGGTAGATTCACATGCGGTATCCATCAACAGATCGAGCAGCAGTTAGGCCAACTTTCTTCATCCGTGAATCCAGGCTTGAAAGGATCACTTCCAAGCAATACTATCCAAAATATGAAGAATGACAGGCATTGCATGACAGTCACCACACGAGGTGGAAAGGAAAGTAGACCATCGATCCTCATATGCCAACAATGGTGGAAAGTTTAAAGGAACTCAAAGACACTGAAGTTGAAGAAGTGGAGAAACCAAAGGATCAAGTCAGAAAAGAAGAAGAATCTACACAAAAAATTATTCTAATGCCCCAGCATCCTCCTGTTTTCCCCAAAGATTAGTCAAGAAAATGAAGGAAGGTAAATATCGCAAGTTCATCTCAATGTTCAAACAACTCTCAATCAACATCTCCTTAATTGAAGCACTAGAACAGATGTCGGCTTATGCTAAGTTCATGAAGGATCTAGTGACAAAAAAGAGGGCCGTAAATTTTAAAGGAGATGACAAGTTGCAACATTGTAGTGCCATTGCCACCAGATGGTTAGTGCAAAATAAAAAGGATCTTGGAGCTTTCACAATTCCATGTATGATTGGCGCATACGTTTTGCTAAAGCCCTATATGACTTGAGTGCTAGTATTAACTTGATGCCTCTATTAGTGTTCATAGGCTTGGGAGCCCCCAAATCAACTGTAATACAACTACTTATGGCTGATCATACCGTAAAGAAACTAATTGATGTCCTTCATGATTTTCTAGTCAAGGTTGAGGCGTTCCTATTTCCTGCTGACTTCTCAATTCTTGACTGTGAGGTTGATTTTGAAGTGCCCATCATCTTAGGGAGACCATTCCTTGCAATCAGGCATGCTTTAGTTGATATGGAGAAAGGGCAGATGGAGTTCATATTGAATAAAGAAGAGGTAACTTTCAACATTTGTAAGTCAATAAAGCATCAAAGTGATCTCAAAGTGGTGTCCTTTGTGAACTTGATGATTGAAGAACAACTGGAAGTACCAATTGAAGAAAGATTAGGTGTTGAGGCGCTAGCGGCAGTGATCATGAATTTTGATGGAGAACATATTAAGGAATATGATGAGATGGTTATGTACTTGAGGGGATTAGAAAATTTAGTTATGCACTAAAGAAGATGGATCTGGATCTGAAGAATAGAGAGACCCCTCCTGCTAGACCATCCATTGACGAGAGTGTGAAGTTGGAACTGAAAGCTTCCCATCTCACTTGATGTATGTGTTTCTGGGCCAAAACAATAGTTTGCCAGTAATCATTGCTGGAGAATTAACTGAAGGGCAAGTAAAGGCTTTGATATCTGTGTTAAGACGCTTCAAGAGGGCGATTAGATGGACTATTGCCGACATCATAGGCATTCCACTAGGCATATTCTCTCATAAAATTCAAAGAATGCCTGATTGCAAACCGAGCATTGAGTAACAAAGGAGACTAAATCCACCTATGCAAGAAGTCATCGAGAAGGAAATCATCAAGTGGTTAGATGCTGGAATGGTTTATCCTTGTCACGACCCGATTTCTCAAATCTTGATGGCACCTACCAACCCACCAGTAGGCCTGCCCAAACCCTATCCCGAAACCAAACAGTAATGGGATTAAGGGTGGAACTAATCCTCAAACTAGTGGAAGCATAAAACAAGGATACAAATACGAAAGCTGAAATGAGACCAAAATAATATAAACGACACGTCCCAAAATTTGGAAGTCACAACTACAGAACTACTATTCAAGAGTACAAGTCCCAAAAGTGGACCACAAAAACAACTGTCTCAAAAACTAAAGACAAGCCAAAGTATATATACAGAAGGAGAAAGGTAATCCCAGAAGGACAGCTCCAGGCCCGATTTCAACGCTGATAGCTGGTGCTCGGACCTACATCATGAAAACAGATGCAGAGCGTAGCATGAGTACCAAAACAACAGGTACCCAGTAGGCATCATAGGCCAACTGAGCACGAAAGGTAAAAACAAGCAGACAAGGTAGAATCAGCAACAACAACAGAGGCCAACAGAACGGAAACAGAACAAGAGGAAAGGAAATACCAAGGAATAACTACAATAAACCCAGTTGAGCACCCCATAAGACCTGCTGGGTACAGTCGTACGCAAGTTTAAATAAAAACCCGAACGGACCCCCACAAGCCCGACATGTACACTTAAAACTAGAACTACAAAATTCAGGGAACCGAACTCTGAATCGATCGACCGACCAATGCTTAACCAATAACTAGTATGACTTTTCCAATAATTATACCAATCCAGCAAGCTACTCCGGGGCATGGGCCCGACCAGCAAAGTGCTGCAAGAAAGGAAGGGATACGCCAACCCCTCCAAATAAACCGATATTTAGCTATCCGATCAGGTTATCACTCTGGAGGCATTGCCCTGGGCCTAGCCCATGCCAGCCAAGTGAGCCACCTAACACTTCGGGGGCATTGACCCAGCCAGACGAGTGTACCATATAACACTCCGGGGGCATAGGCCCAGCAAGACGAGTGTATGCTATATCACTCCGGGGGCATTGGCCCAGCAAGACGAGTATGCCACACATCACTCTGCAGAGGACCTCCAATATCTCATATATTGTGGATCGCCGTCCACTCTCCAAATATACTCAAAATCGAGAAGAATACCACAATCCCAGCATTGCCTTGTCAGACTAAAAATCACGGGCCGCCGCCCTCACAAGCATATCAACCGAAGGCTCCTAGCCTAGCACAATCCAACTGCTCATCGGCGCGAAGGCAACATCTTCTGATAACATCCCAAGAATCGCAACGATAAGGGAGAAGGAATCGGAAGGTACGAAAGCCACAAAAATGCCTATACTAAGGCTCATACTATCAGACCCAAGTCTGCTATACCAGTCTATAAGGATCTAGTCCATCCGAATCGGCGTCGAATACATACTCAAGTCAACCAGGTACATGGGACTAAGTCATCATCACAATAGCCTATTCTAAGGCATACTTGCTATAATCAGCCAAACACAAAGTGAAATCACCGGGGCCCACTTATGCAACATCAGATAACCACCAACAGATACCCCATAATAACATATACAACAAATCAATTCAACACCCCAACCTACAACATGATACTAACTCATAACAACCCAACAATCAACTCCAAACTAGGAAATTTGGTAATAGGGAAACAATACTAGCTAACCACCCTAGATTCACAAATATCAACCAGCATTTACACGATCAAGCTCAATCTAGAAGGAAGGGAAGCCGTAACTTACCAAAAAGCCGATCACAAGCGCTCCAAGTCACTCAACTGGAGCTTTCCCCTTCCAAACGGCCACAAACTTCTTCCACGCTATAAAAAATAAAATCACAGCTTCAATACGGTCGTTTAGACACTGAAAACAACAAATTCGGAGACAGACCAATTTTTGGGTCAAATCAGGCAAAGTGGGACCCGCTCCGGGTTTTCCAGAATTGACTCCGTAAAAAGGTCCCAAATCCTTCCCTAAACACGAATCCCAAAATAGATGACCCATTAGGGGTCATATCCGCTCCTAACAACCCACAACAACGGTTCACAAAACTAAACAAAATAGACCAACAAAGAACTTACCCTCAATTTCACGGAAAATGAGAAACACACAACAAACCCCAACCTAAAACCCACGAAGCCAACAAGAATCCGAGGGCCTGGGACTTCTAATCGCTAAAAAATGACCACCGAGGAGATTTTTATGAAGGTCTGAAGCTCTTCGAAATGGGAGCTTCGACCTCATTAAATAGACACTGGCAGGTCCTATCTCTCCGCGAATATGGCCAAGCCTCCGCGAACGCAGAGAGTAACCTCCCAAAGGTCCGCGAACGTGGTCCCAGGCCTGTAAACATGGAGAAAAAAGGTCTCCCCCACTCACAGACCTTCGCGAACGCGGAGCACAAGTGCACCCCACACAATAACATTCCGTGAACGCGGAGAGCCTTTCGCAAATGCAGAGTACAGGACTCCTTATTCTCCACGAACATGGCGACTTGCCCGTGAACGCGGAGAAAATGCCTCCATACCTCCGCGAATGCAGAGCCTATCCCGCGAACACGGAGCACAAATGAGTCTGCACTGAAAACTGCTGCACTAGCTAAGTTTTAGAGAATTCCAAAACTCCGATGGGTGCTCGAAATTCATTCGGAACCCCGTGCATGAAAGTGAAATATACTACCCCATTGAATTTGACATTTCAGACTCAATGGCGCAGTCGAAATTTCCATACGAGGTCGTTTCGACGAAAATTGGGTTCACATCCATTATGCCATTTTTGCAAATTTCTACCGAAAGCCTCAAAATTAAATTGGAAGCTTCCGGTAATTCTCGAAAGGTCATTCTAGACCAAACTCGATATTCTGAAACTAACCAGGCTGTTGAAAATCTTAAAACAAGCACGTTTTCCAAGAATGATGACCAAAGTCAATCTTAAACAAAATTTTAAAGACTAAAGAGTTAACTGGCCCTAAAATCATACCGGAAATCCTGAGACTCGGGCAAACCATGCTCCTAGCCTAATTTGGCCGCTCCAAAGCTGATGGAACCGTCAAAATTCTCATCTGAGGTCGTTTACCTAAACTTATGACCGAAATCAACTTTTCAAGATTTAAAAGCTCCCGAACAAAAACACAAGCATAAAACCCAAACGAACGACCAGGCGACCGAGCAATCAGTGCCAGCAAGTCATAAATGACTTGCGGTCGCTACAGGAAAGCTCTAAATGACAGAAAGAAGTCATTAACACAAAAATGACCTGGAGGGTCATTACAATATCCACTACTAAAAGGACTTTCGTCCGCGAAAGTAAGGATCAATAAATACCTCAGGGCTCAAATAAGCTGGGGAACTGCTCTCGCATCTCCCGTTCGATCTCCCAAGTAGCCTCCTCAACTGGACGATGCCTCCAACAGACCTTAACCACATGAATGACTCTCGACTTCAGTTGCCTCACATCTCTGGACAAAATAACAACTTGCTCCTCTGTATAGGTCAAGCGATCATCCTACTCAACAGCATCATACTGGAGCACATGAGACTCATCTGGGACATATCGGCGCAACATCGAAACATGGAAAATTGGATTAACGGCTGAGAATGCTGGAGGTAAAACTAACTCATAAGCCACCTCGCCAACTACCCTCAAAATCTCAAAAGGCCCGATATACTTGGGCTAAGCTTGCCCCGCCTCCCAAATCTTATCACGCCCTTCATGGGCGATACTCGGAGGAATACTCTGTCACCCACGACAAAAATCAACGGTCGACACATGCGGTCTGCATAACTCTGCTGTCTACTCTGAGCTGTCCTGAGCATATCCTGAATCAACCTCACATGCTCTAAGGACTCCTGAAACAAATTTATGCCATGCAGTCTAGGCTCCGTGGACTCAAACCAACTGACTGGAGTGCGACAATGCCTACCATATAGGGCCTCAAACGGGGCCATCTGAATGCTGGAATGGTAGCTATTGTTGTACAGAAACTCTGCCAAGGTCAAGAAGTGGTCCCACTGACACCCAAAGTCTATAACACATGCCGCAACATATCCTCAAGAACTTGAATAGTGCGCTCTGACTGGCCATCAGTCTGCGGGTGAAATGCTGTGCTAAAATCCACACGGGTGCCCAACTCCTCCTGAAATGCTCTCTAAAAGCTGGAAGTGAACTGTGGGCCCCTGTCTGATATGATAGAAATAGGCACACCATGAAGACGGACTACCTCCCGGATGTAGATACGGGCTAACCTCTCAGCATGGTAGGATGTATGAACAGGGATAAAGTGTGCTGACTTGGTCAATCACTCCACGATGACCCAAATACTGTCAACACCCCTAGGAGTTCGTGGCAACCCAACAATGAAGTCCATGGTGATACGCTCCCACTTCCACTCAGGAATGGGTAATCTCTGCAACTCTCCACCAGGCCTCATATGGTCGACCTTCACCTGCTGGCAACACAAACAACGAGACACATAGCCTGAGATGTCCCTCCTCATACCGCTCCACCAGTAGTGCTGCCTCAAATCACAATACATCTTAGTTGTGCCCGGATGAATAGAGTATCTGGAATCATGGGCCTCGCTAAGGATCAGCTGGATCAAATCACCAACTCTGGGAACGCACAATTGGCCAGCATACCTCAAAACCCCATCCAAATCTAAGGAAGCCTGACCGACATCACCTGCCACCACTCTATCTCTGAGTGCTACCAAAGACTCGTCCTCAAACTAACGACTACAGATCTGATCAAGCAGAGATGACCGAACCTCCACATATGCCAATACCCTGCTGGAATCTGAAACATCAAGTCTGATCATCTGATTGGCGGACTGAATGTCCAAAGCCAAGGGTTGCTCCGAAATAGAAAGGAAGGCTAGACTACCCATACTCACTGCCTTCCGACTCAAGGAGTTCGCTACTACATTTGCCTTGCCCGAATGGTAGAGAATAGAGAGATCATAGTCCTTCAGGAGCTCAATCCACCGATGCTGCCTTGAATTAAGTTCCCTCTGAGTCATGATGTACTGAAGGCTCCTGTGATCAGTGTAGATTTCTCAGTGAACTCCATACAGGCAATGCCTTCAAATCTTAAGTGTGAAAACTACCGCCACCAACTCCAAGTCATGAGTGGGGTAGTTGCGCTCATGCAGCTTAAGTTGCCTCAACGCATAAGCAATAACCCGGCCCTGCTGCATCAGAACACAACCCAAACCAACGCCGGATGCGTCACAATATAGGAGCGGCGGTAAGCAAATCCTTGAGCCTCAAAAAGCTCCTCTCACACTCCTCTGACCACACAAATGGAACATCTTGGCGAGTCAACCGAGTCAAAGGCGCCGCTAAAGTGGAGAAACCCTCAACAAAGCGTCTGTAGTACCCTGCTAATCCGACAAAGCTCTGAATCTCAGTCACAGAAGTGAGCCTAGCCTAATTATGGATAGCCTCAATCTTCACCGGATCCACCATAAAGCCATCCTTGGACACCACGTGCTCCAAGAATGCTACAGACTCAAGACAAAACTCGCACTTTGAGAACTTGGCATAAAGTCGATGATATGTCAAAGTCTAGAGCACTATCCTCAAATGCTGCTCATGCTCACGATGGCTCCGCGAGTATACCAAGTGTCATCAATGAAGACAATGACAAATGAGTCCAAATAATGCCTGAACACTCGAGTTATCAAATCCATAAAGGCGGCAGGGGCATTAGTCAACCCAAAAGACATAACCAGGAACTCATAATGACCATAGCGAGTCCTAAATACTGTCTTAGGGATATCCTCTGCTCTAATCCTCAGCTGATGGTACCCAGATCTCAAGTTTATCTTCAAAAACACGGCAGCACCCTGAAGCTAGTGAATAGGTCATCAATATGAGGCATAGGATAACGGTTCTTCACCGTCACCTTATTCAACTGCCTGTAATCGATACACATCCGCATGGTGCTATCCTTCTTCTTCACAAACAGGACTAGGGCACCCCAAGGTGACACACTAGGTCAGATAAACCCTTTACTCATGAGATCCTGAAGCTTATCACTGAGCTCCCTGAGCTCTGCAGGTGCCATACAATACGGAGGGATAGAAATGGGATGAGTACTCGGCTCCAAGTCTATGCCAAAGTCAATGTCCCAATCTGGGGTAGTCTAGGAAGGTCGGCAGGAAACACATCTGCGAACTCTCGGACAACAGGCACTGAATCAACTGTAGGGCCCTCCCTATTCACATCTCTGACATATGCCAAATAAGCCAAGCATCCGCTATCCACTAGCCTCTGGGCCCGAATACAAGAAATCACTCCAACTGGTGTGTGACTACAAGAACCCTGCCACACCACTGGCGGAATACCAGGAATGGCTAAAGTCACGGTCTTGGCATAACAGTTCAAGACAGCCCGGTGAGGAGATAGCCAATCCATACCTAGAATCCCATCAAAGTCTACCATACACAGTACAATAAGATCAACTAGAGTGTCCTGCCCTCGAATAGTCACCACACAAGACTTGCAAACCCGATCCACTACTAAAGAATCCCCTACTAGGGTAGAAACACGCAATGGAACCGATAAGGGCTCAGGACTCACTCCCAATCGAGGCACATAGTAATCTAACACATAATAATAGGTAGAGCCGGGATCAAACAAGGCTGAAGCGGGCTGATGGCATAAGAGAATCATACCTGTGATCATGTTATCTGACGCTTCGGCCTCTGCCATGGCTGGAGCTGCATAAAAGTTTCCCTGGGTACCTCTACCCCTCGCATCCACTCTGCCACCTATCCTGCCTCCCCTAGGGCCTCCCTGAGAACCATGCTGCTAACCCCTCCTCTAGGTGGAGGTGTTACTGCTGAAACCTGTCTCGCAACCTGAGGGGCTGGTAAAGTGACTAGGATAAAGGGCACTCCCTAGCCCAATGACCGAGCTTCCCACAAGTGAAACAACCCTGAGAAGGCCTGCTAACCACTGGAGGTTGGCCACCCCGACCTGATGCTCCTGACTGAAACCCACCTCGGCCCTGACTCGGACCGGCACTATAACCACTCTGACGGTGCTGATCACCCTCGGAGGCCTACAACGCTGCCTGAAATGGGCGGCTGGAATGCCGTGGCTGGAACCCCTGGATAAACTGGTCTCGAGTGACTCTCGACCTGGAACATGGCCTACTAGCCCTGCCATCCTGTCTGACCCTCTTGCCGCTGCCCCCTTAGGCCTCACAACGAACACGCTCAATAGTAAGGGCATGGTCTACCACCTCTAGAAAGGAACAACCCATTGCCAACAACGACTGCGACTCAATCCTCAGCTACAGTCTCTACCCTCTAACAAAACATCGGACCCGCTCCTCCTCTGTAGATAGAATTATGGTGGCATGACGGGACAACTCCAGAAACCTGGTCTCGTACTCAGACACCGTCATGGAGCCCTGTTCCAATCCGAGAACTCATCACGAAGCCGATCCTTGACACTCCATGGAATAAACCTGGCAAGAAAAGCCTCGAAAAACTTTTCCCACGATACTGGTGGTGCTTCGACTGGCCTGTTCCTAATGAACGAACTCCACCACTGTCTAGCTGGTCCGTCTAGCTGATAAGTTGTGAAGTCAGCTCCTCTGGACTCCACTAACCCCAAGGTTTGCAACCTCTCATGGCAAATAGTCAAGAACTCGTGGGCATCCTTCCCCATAGCCCCTGAGAACCTCGGTGGTGATAGTCTAAGAAACACCCCGAGCATCTTCTGCTCTCGCAGAGGTATAACCCCGTCCAACGGGTCCAGCTAAACCACGGCTGGTGTTGGCGGCTGAATATCCTCTGGTGCCGCTATTGCAGGCTGGTCCTACTGTGCCTGAACCGGCTTTGGGACTAGTACTGGAGCTGGCTGCTGCAGATGCATACTACCAATAACAGCTAATATCTGGGCAAGCATGCCCTGAAGATATGGGGCAACAACTGGAGTTGGTAGTGGCTGGGCTGGTCCCTGCCCCACCGACTGAGGTGGAATTTGATCTGCTCGAGGCTCTAGCTCCGGAGTCCTCTCTCTATCCCATCCTGGTGCCGCAGTACCACCTCCCCTACACGTACGACCCACCCCTATAACAGAACATAACAAGTGAGATTCCAAGAAACCAACTGGACAGCAAAGCACGAAAGGATACAAAATAAGACAACATCCTAAGGACTCTTGAAGATAAGTCACGGACGTCTCCGCACCGATCCTCAAGAATCTACTAGATGTTAGTTCTGTACAAGTGAGACCAACGAACCTAGGCTCTGATACCAATTTGTCATGAACTGATTTCTCAAGTCATGATGACACCTACCAACCCACCAGTAGGCTAACCCAAACCCTATCTCGGAACCAAATAGTAATGGGATTAAGGGTGGAACTAATCCTCAAACTAGCGGAAGCATAAAACAAGGATACAAATACGAAAGCTAGAACGAGACCAAAATAATATATACAACACCTCCAAAAGTCTGAAAATTACAAGTATAGAACTACTAATCAAGAGTACAAGTCCCAAAAGTGGACCACAGAAACAACTGTCTCGAAAACAAAAGACAAGACAAAATATATATACAGAAGGAGACAGGTAATCCCATAACGCCATGTGCTCACTCTAATCTCCTGAAAGGACAGCTCCAGGCCCGATCACAGCACTGATAGCTGGTGCTCGGACATGCATCAGGAAAACAGATGCAGAGCGTAGCATGAGTACCAAAACAATAGGTACCCAGTAGGCATCATAGGCCGACTGAGCAAGAAAGGTAAAAACAGGCAGAAAAGGTAGAATTAGCAACAACAACAACAGAGGTAAACATAACGGAAATAGAACAAGCGAAAAGGAAATACAACGGAATAACTACAATAAACCCAGTTGAGCCCCCCATAAGACCCGCTGGTACACTCATACACAAGTTTAAATAAAAACCCGAACGGACCCCTATAAGCCCGATTGATACACTAAAAACTAGAACTACAAGATCCAGGGAACCGAACTCTGAACCGATCGACTGACTAATGCTCAACCGATCAGTAGTCTGACTTTTCCAATCATTATACCAATCCTGCAAGCTACTCCGAGGGCATGGGCTCGGCCAGCCAAGTGCTGCGAGAAAGGTGGGGATACGCTGACCCCTCCAAATAAACCGATATTCAGCTATCCGATTAGGCTATCACTCCGGAGGCACTGCCCTGGGCCCAGCCCATGCCAGCCAAGTGAGCCATCAAACACTCCAGGGGCACTGAACCAGCCAGACGAGCGTACCATATACCACTCCGAGGGCATGGGCCCAACTAGACGAGTGTACCCTACATCACTCCTGGGGCATTGGCCCAACAAGACGAGTATGCCGCACATCACTCTGCAGAGGACCTCCAATATCTCATATATCGTGGATCATCGTCCACTCTCCACATATACTCAAAACCGAGCTGAATACTGCAATCCCAGCATTACCTTGTCAGACTAAACATCACGGGCCGCCACCCTCACAAGGATATCAACCGAAGGCTCCCAACCTAGCACAATCCAACCACTCATCAGCGCGAAGGCAACATCTTTTGACAACATCCCAAGAATCCCAACGATAAGGGAGAAGGAATCAAAAAGTACGAAAGCCACAAAAACACCTATACTAAGGCTCATACTATCAGACCCAAGTCTGCTATACCAGTCTACAAGGATTTAGTCCATCCGAATCGACGTCGAATACATACTCAAGTCAGCCAGACACATGGGACTAAGTCATCATCACAACAGCCTATTCTAAGGCATACTCGCAATAATCAGTCAATCACAAAGTGAAATCACCCGAGCCCACTTATGCAACATCAAATAACCACCAACAGATACCCCATAATAACATATATATCAAATCAATTCAACAACCCAACCTACAACATAAATACTAACTAATAACAACCCAACAATCAACTCCAAACTAGGAAATCGGGTAACAGGGAAACAATACTAGCTAACGACCCCAGATTCACAAATATCAACCAGCATTTACACAATCAAGCTTAATCTAGAAGGAAGGGAAGCCGTAACCTACCAAAAAGCTGATCACAAGCGCTCCAAGTCACTCAACCGGAGCTTTCCCCTTCCGAACAGCCTCAGACTACTGCCATGCTATCAAATATAGAATCACAACGTCAATACGGTCGTTTAGACACTAAAAACAACAAATTCAGAGAGAGACCAATTTTCAGAATTGACTCCGTGAAAAGGTCCCAAATCCTTTCCCAAACACAAATCCTAAAATGGATCACCCATTAGGGGTCGGATCCGCTACTAACAGCCCACAACATCAATTCACAAAACTAAAGAAAATAGGCCAACAAAGAACTTACCCTCGATTTCACTAATATTGAGGAACACCCAATGAACCCCAACCTAAAACCCATGAAGCGAAAGTGAATTCGAGTGCCTGGGACATCGAATCACCAAAAACCGACCACCGAGGAGATTTTTATGAAGATTTGAAGCTCTCCAAAATAGGAGCTTCGACCTCATTAAATAAACATTGCCAGGTGCTATCTCTCCGCAAACGCGGCCAAGCATCCACGAACGCAGCCGAGCCTCTGCGAACGCGGCCGAGCTCCGCGAATGAAGAGAGTAACCTCTTAAAGGTTCGCGAACGCGAAGAACAAAGGTCTCCCCCACTCACAGACCTTTGCAAACGCTGAGCACAAGCGTATCCCACACAATAACACTACGTGAACGCGGAGTACAAGACTCCCAATTCTCCGTGAACACGGAGAAAACACCTCTATACCTCCGCGAACGCGGAGCACAAATGTGTCTGCACTGAAAACTGCTGTGCCAACTAAGTTTTGGAGAATTCCAAAACTCCGACGGGGTGCTTGGATTTCGTTCGGAACCCCGTGCATGCAAGTGAAATATTCTACCCCATCGAATTCGACATTTCGAACTTAATGGCGTTGTCAAAATTTCCATACGAGGTCGTTTCGACGAAAAGTGGGTCCCACACCCATAATGCCATTTTTGCCAATTTTTATCGAAGGCCTCAAAATTAAATCGAAAGCTCCCGGTAATTCTCGAAAGGTCGTTCTAGACCAAACTCGGCATTCCAGAACTAATCGCGCTGTTGGAATCTTCATCCGAGTGCGTTTTCTAAGAATATTGACCGAAGTCAACCTTAAACAAAATTTCAAAGACTAAAGAGTTAACTGGCCCCAAAATCACACCGGAAACCCCGGGACTCAGGTAAACCATGCTTCTTGCTACTTTGGCCGCTCCGGAGCTGATGGAACTGTTAAAATTCTCATTTGAGGTTGTTTACATGAAGTTATGACAGAAATCAACTTTTTAAGATTCAAAAGCTCCAAAACAAAAAAACAGGCATAAAACCCAAACGAACGACCAAGCGACCGAGCAGTCAGTGCCAGGAAGTCATAAATGACTTGGGGTCACTACAGGAATGCTCTAAATGACAGAAAGAATGCATTAACATAGAAATGACCTGGAGGGTCATTACAATCCTATTGCTCATAGTAAATAGGTAATCCTTGTTCAATGTGTGTCAAAGAAGGGTGGAATTACTATGGTTCCAAATGCGAAGAATGAGCTCATTCCTATGAGGTCGGTCACTAGTTGGAGAGTATGCATTCATTATCTCAAGTTGAATGCATGGACTGAGAAAGACTACTTTCCAATGTCGTTCATGGATCAGATGTTAGATCATCTCACTGGTAGAGGATGGTACTATTTTCTTGATATATATTCAGGCTACAATCAGATTTTGATCATTCATGAAGAACAGGAGAAGACCATTTTCACTTGCCCATATAGGACGTTTATGTTCAAAAGGATGTCATTCGGAATGTGTAATGCACCAATGAATTTTCAACATTGCATGATGTCCATATTCTCAGACATGGTGGAAGATACTATTGAGGTATTCATGGATGATTTTTTCTGTTGTAGGTGACTTATTTGATAATTGCTTGGCGCATCTAGGTACTGTACTGAAACGGTGCGTAGAATGCAATCTTATGCTAAACTAGGAGAAGTGTCACTTCATGATGAAAAAAGGCATAGTTCTTGGTCATCAAATCTCTAACAAAGGCATTGAAGAGGATCAAACTAAAATTGAGGTGATTGAAAAATTGCCCCCACCTATCTCAATGAAAGATGTTAAAAGCTTTCTGCGACATGTAGGCTTTTATCAAAGATTAATCAAAGACTTTTCCAAGATAGCACACCCATTATGCAAGTTATTTGAGAAGGTTCTGATGTTTGAGTTTTGATAAAGCTTGTCTGAAGGCGTTTGAAGGGTTGAAAGAGAAGCTGGTTTATGCACCTATCATTATTTCACCAGATTGGGGACAACCGTTTGAAGTTATGTGTGATGCAAGTGGGGTGGCGCTTGGTGCAATTTTTAGGCAAAGGCATGAGAAGCTTTGTCATCCCATATACTATGCTAGAAAAACCCTAAATGTTTCTCAAAGGAACTATACCGTCACTGAAAAAGAATTACTTGTGGTAGTCTTCGCGTTCGAGAAATTTAGATCTTACTTGCTTGGAACCAAAGTCATTGTGCACACTGATCATGCAACATTGAGGTACCTTATGGAAAAGAAGGATGCTAAACCAAGACTAATTACTTGGGTGTTGTTGTTGCAATAATTTGACTTCGAAGTTAGACACATAAAAGGGACTGAAAATCAAGTTGCTGATCACTTGTCCAGATTAGAAGAAGAAGCAATGTTGAAATTGGCTGATGAGGTTGAGATAGATGGTATTTTTCCAGATGAGCAAGTCTTGGCTGCTTCATATGATCTGATTCTAAGGTTTGCAAATTTTGCTAATTATTTAGTGTGTGATGTGGTATCCTCAAATTTGTCTTTTCACCAATGCAAAATATTCATGTATGATGTGAAGAGGTTCTTTTGGAAAGAGGCATACTTGTTCCGTGTTTGTGCTTATGGGATTATTCGTCACTGTATTCCTGAGGTTGGGATGATGAGTATATTGGAAGCTTGCCACTCATCTCCTGTTGGTGGTCATCTTAGTGATATTCGAATTGCCTACAAAATCTTGCAATATGGATATTACCGGCATACCATTCACCAAGATGCTCATAATTTTACCAAATCTTGTGATTGTTGTCAAAGAGAAGGAGGTAGTTCAAGGAAACATGAATTCCCACTTACTTCGATTATGGTGATTGAATTGTTTGACGTTTGGAGCCTAGACTTTATGGATCTATTTGTGAGTTTTAATGGGATGAAATACATACTTTTAGTGGTTGGCTATGTGGTTAAATGGGTGGAAGGTTTTGCAATTTCAAATAATGAGGAAAAAAGTGTCACCGCATTCCTTAAAAGAAATATTTTCTCCAGATTTTGTACACCAAGGGCAATAATCAGCGATGAGTCAAAGAATTGCTTGAGAAATGTGGCATTCAACATAGCGTAGAAACTCCTTACCATGCACAATCTAGTGGGCAAGTTAAAGTTTCAAATAAAGAAATCAAGCAAATCCTAGCAAAGACTGTAAATGCAAACAAAACGGATTGGTCGAGAAAGCTTGATGACACTCTATGGGCATATCGAACTGCATTCAAGACTCCAATAGGTATCTCCCCTTACCCACTTTTGTTTGGGAAGTCTTTGTCATCTGCCTATAGATCTAAAGTACAAATCCATGTGGGAACTCAAGAAACTAAATCTATATTGGGGTGCTGCATTAATTAAGAGGTTGAACGAGATAAATGAACTTGATGAGTTTCGCCTACAAGCCTATGAAAGTTCAGCCTTGTACAAAGAGAGAATGAAGAAGTGTCATGACCAACAGATCGAAAAGCGAGAATTTGCACTCAGAGATTGGGTCCTTCTCTTCAACTCAAGGCTGCTCTTATTTCTTAGCAAACTCAAGCAATTTCGAGTAGGTCAAGTATTTTCATATGAAGCAATTGAATTAGAGAATGATGAGGGAACAGGTTCAAAGTGAATGGGCAAAGGATAAAGCGCTACATGGGAAATGTGAAAGAAGTCAAGGTGATTGAATATTGTGCTCTTGATGTCGTCTGAGTAATTAAGGTGCCTGCGTCCTGCTGTGATGTTAAATCAAGCGCTGCTTGGGAGACAACCTAAGATGTTTTAGTTTTGTTTCTTTTTGCATTTTTTTCTAGATAGTTTTGATTTATAGGCTAGTATAGGCTAAGTTAGTGTCCGTGTCAAAATAGTGTCAAGAAAAAGAAAAGGTAGGCCTAATGGTTGTTACATATGCATTGATCAGAAGAAAAATCTAAAAAAAGTTAAGTTCAAAAGTGTCCTACGGATGGGTTATATGAGTCATAGAAAATTCTACGGACCATAGACCCTGTTCGTAGAATCCTGGATTGATATATTCATAAAGGAATTGTTCTACGGGTCCCTCATACAAGTCGTAGTTCATTCCACAAAATCGTTGATGGTGGCCGTAGGAACCAAAGTCCGAGTACAGCTACAACTTTAGGTCTACAAGTGCACAGTACGACCGTAGAAATTTCTAAGGTCCGTAGTCTGTACTCATAGACTCCTGGTATGTTTCTCAAATTTTACAAAGTGTTGAGTCGACCTATGAAAGCCTTCCATGAATCTTAGAAAGTCTTATGGTCCGTAGACGGGCTTTCGCGAAGGCCAATAACTTTAAATAAGTTGACCCGACCCTGGCCCAAAGGGAATTTAAAAGCCAAATTCTTTGAATCTTTCCTTGATTTCAATTTATCCCCTCCCTCCCAACCGTTACAACACACCCCCTACTTCCTCTCCCAACCGTTTCCATTCCCATTATCAAACCATCAAAAGCCCACAAGTCATTAACCCACTATCATTCACCCAAAAAAGTTCCCCAAGTTAAGTGCTAAAGAATAAGAATTGGTCGCAGGTCAGTAGGGAGAAAGAAAAAGGGTCTAGAAATTCAACACACTCACACGATTCAAGTTTAAAACATTAAGGAAATATTTCAATCCTCTTTTTTATGTTGTCGAACTTGGAGTTGATTGAACTTGACTTAGGGTTTCAATTGTGATGTCAATTGTAATTTTATGCATAAAAATGAACCCTAAGGATGATGGTTATTTATATAGAATGTATGATTGAATGTGTAGGTTTTGTTGTTAGTGGATTGATTATATGATTTGTGTGGGTGAAATAACACACCGACTTGGGCTATTGGTGTCGACAAGGGTCTTCTACAGGCCGTAATTTATTCCATGAGCTGTAATTGCCCCTCGTAGGACAAGCCTAAAGGTCCAGTGTTGAATATCTCATAAAAATTCTTGTACGAATTCTATCTACGGGTTGTAGAATAACCTACCGACCGTAGATATGATTCGTACAGAGATGCTTGAAGATTCAAAATTAAAATTGGGGATTATGAGCTTGCCTACGATCCGTAGAAATTTATATGGCTCGTAGATTAGTCTTGTAGTTTAAATAGTGAAATTCCAGAAGCGTAAGTTGAGAACTACGGATTGACCTACGGTCCGTAGAAACTTTAATAGACCATATTGACAGTCCGTAGTTCCAACTTTTGTGACTTGTTTTTAGGCCTAACTTCCTACGATAGGGTCCAACAGTCCGTAGAAACCCTCTCATAGGACCAAAACAGTGCTTGAATAGTTGAATTGTTTTTTGTTTTCTTTGGTTTTTTGGCAAATGTTTTTGTTTTTTTTTGTACTTTCTAATTATTAATAGTTACCCCACAAATACAATGCCGAGACGTGGGGGCAAATCCACTACAACATCAAAGAGGGCCAGGCCTAAAGTCAAGTACTGGCTGCATGACTCACCATTTGAGGAAGAACATATTGGGTCCGAGGTCAAATATAACATGGAGACTAATTCTCTCATCGAGCCCTGAACAACTTGGACACGATCTAGGCAAATGATGATGGTACCGGAGCTAGTAAATGTTGCCTCAGCCAGAACACCTGCTTCTCTCAAGTCTGATGAAGGGGAACAAGATTTGAGAGATGATAGCAGGAATTCACAGTCAGTGTTATACTCTGGTTCATAGTCTGGATAAGAGTCCGACTTCGGCTCTTCACAATCCAGAGTAGAGGCAGCCTCACCTAAGTTACCCTGACAACCGGTATGAGTAGCAAGGCAGCGGGGCAGCCCAACTGATGGTGTGTACAGGGCATCTTTGAATTATACCAACAGACAACCCGCTAGAATGACAAAGGCAAGAACAACTGGCTGATCACAGAGGAGCCGCGAGTACATACTGGGAGCCTTTACGCTGTGCCAAAGATACATGCCTTATTCCGATGACATCGATGTGAGTGGATGGTAGATCCTCTGGGCAAATATAGTTTACCATGGTTCAAGAGTTTTATGCATCCTATGTGGCGATTGTGAGGAAGAACATGCCAAAGAAAGCTAAGGAGCTTAAGCAGCCTTCACTATTGAACACTCGGGTCCAAGATATCCTGGTTGATATATCTGAGCATACCATCCGACAGTTCCTCCATGAACCAACCTATAAGCAGACTACCCTTATTGATGAGTTCGATTACCAGATGAAGAAGGTCCGTGAAAAAAATGCAATGAAAGATTCGGCCTAGAAGAAAGATTTGCTGAGATGGGTAGAGGGGTACATAACAGTACAGGGCGTTGATACAGACTAGGTACTTAGTCCAGTCCCCATTCCATAGTGCATTCTCACCTATCCCTCACCATGGAGGATAGCCAACTGATTCTAGATCGGGCTGTGATAGTGGCTTGTTTGATGGCAGATTACAAGATCAATGTCACTCAACTACTGATTAGTGAGATTCACCAGCGGGCTTTTAGGGGTACCACTACTATCACCTTCCCTTGTTTGATTTTTTGCTTATGTAGGGAGTCTAAATGTCACGACCCAAAGTATACCATAGGCGTAACATGGCTTATAGAACCCCGAAAGGCCATAAACAAGCCACTTAGTGTACATAATACAAGATAATAGAAATAAGGATTCCAAAAGAAGCATTTTCATATTTCAAAAGAATTGACAAAGCGGAAGTATAACATAGTCTCAACAAGCCATCTCAATATCAAAAGAAGTGGTTGGGAAGTAACCCATACACCACATACATCATCCCGAAACTAGAAAGACATAAAGTAAGTAAATGTGTTTCGGTACTCGGAACATGAGGACTCACCAACTCTTGAATCCAATAGAATGATCAACTAGCCATGAGTGTGAGAGGTAGGAGCGTCAGACCCTATATTAATCAAACAATGTAGGCACAAGTATGCATTAGTACATGGAATGTAACAGTATGGGGCAATATACATAAATAGACATGATAGCATGAAGAGTTTAAACATGTAAGGTATGACCAACATTTGAAACATTTAAAGGCTTAAAGAAGCTACAATGTATAAATCATAAGATATGGTCAATACATTTAAAATAAGTGACATAGGAAAGCTTTGAAGAAACATATTGATTTTGTGGGATATTAGCTTTAATCGACAATAAGACCATGAGAGCTATATCATGGAATCCGGTATATCCCTCTTACCGAAAGAAGGGGATTCTACTTGCCAAGGTAGAACCCGTACATATCATCTTTTGCTAAAGTGAATCCACTAGCTAGGTCATTTAAGACAATTCTATGGGGGCACGTAGTTTGAGACTAGAGGTTGCTACTAGAGATTACCCTATTTGAGCCTCCACATCAAATCCCTCTCGGTGCTAAGTCTAAATCCAAACAAAATTTATAAAGGTCAAATATCATTATAACATAGGAAATACAATGATCAATACCAATCCACATCTTAAATTTAAAACATAGAATAGTTCCTTAAACACAATTCAACATAGATGAGAAAACCTTTAATCAATGTGAATCCATATGTGAGAAATACCTTTCACAATCATGATCATAGTAGCATGCGAGAAGACCTTTCACAATTACATTGATACCTTCCTCTCAAAGAATCCTCAAATTATTTACATCAATTTCATAAAAGAATGCATATCTTCATAAGTTCATATTTCATAGTTCATAGGCTTCATCTGTTGGACTGGTCTACGGGTCAGACCTACGGACCTTAGAACTTTCTACAGTCCATACTGGTCAATCGTAGACCAAGTACTGGAATCTTAAAATTACCCAACTTTTGATGAAACACTTTTATGGCCCGTAGAACTTCCTACGGTCCGTAGACTCTAATCGTAGAACTCAACTTTTGGCCTTAAGTTTTCACTAAGTCTGGAACCTACCTACGAGACCCTTTTACAACTCGTAGATCATTTGACGAACCATCTTGTTTGATTGTAGAAAAGTTTAGAAACTTGGTTTTTCAAAAAATATTTTCTCCCTTTCTACGAGACTGGTTTATGACGTGTAGAAAGTTCTACGAATTGTAGACTGGTCTCGTAGACCTGAACCAATAGCTGTAAATTCATGCAATTGTTTCCCTTTTTAAAATTCGAGCTATTACAATATCTCCCTCATGGGAAGATTTGTCCTCGAATGGAACTCAATGCAACATAAAAAGGGTAGGGGAGAGATTTAATACCCCAACATGAATGCAATCACATAAACACACATAATCAAAGAGAAAAAAAATCAAATCTAAGCTAACATATACTTTAAAACATCATTTTATAAAACATACATTCATGCATATGGAAACATGAGAATGACTAAGACACATGAATCCGCAAGAATGAACCATGAGGAGCTAAATACCTCAAGCTAGATTAGGATCAGAGGGAAAGAGATGAGGATATCGGGACATCATATCGGCTTCGGCCTCCCAAGTAGCACTCTCAACCAATTCATTCCTCTACAATACCTTTACGGATATAATTTCCTTGTTCCTTAACCTTCTAACTTGCCGGTCCAAAATCTCAACCGGAACTTCTTCATAAGAAAGAATTTTTTATACCAAGATTTTCCAACGGTATAATAGATGTCAGATCACCGATACACTTCTTCAATAAAGACACAGGGAAAACCGGATGGACCGATGCTAAATCATTAGGCAAATAAAGTTTATAAGTAACCTAGCCAATATGCCTCAATACTTCATAAGGACCAACATAATAGGGACTAAGCTTCCCTTTCTTACCAAATCTCATGACACCTTTCATAGGTGAAATTTTTATAACATCGACATAGGACTTTTGCTGATTTTGAGCAATTTTCAACCTTTCTCTAATAAGTCAAACTTTCTCCATAGCCTCAGATATAAATTCGGGACCTATCAAGGCAACCTCACCAACTTCAAACCAACCTATCGGAGATCTACACCTCCTACCATAAAGAGCCTCAAATGGAGCCATCCCCAATGCTTGAATGATAGCTATTATTATATGCAAACTCAATCAAAGGCAAATGATCATCCCAATTAACCTTAAAGTCAATCACACAAGCCCTCAACATATCTTCCAAAGTTTGGATAGTATGCTTCGGTTCCCCATCGGTTTGAGGATAAAAATCCATACTAAGCTTGACACGGGTACCAAGCCCTTTTTGGAAAGACTTCCAAAAATGTGAAGTAAATTGGGTACCACGATCAAAGATAATGAATAAGGGAACTCCATGCACCCTAACCATCTCCTTTAGATACAACTTATCATAATTTTTCATCGAACAAGAAACCTTGTCGGGAAGGAAATGAACCGACTTTGTCATATGATCCACAATAACCCAAATCAAGTCATGTTGCAGCCAGGTGTGGGGTAAACCAACAATAAATTCCATATTCAAATCTTCCCACTTCCAAGTAGGAATACTAATATCATGGGACAAATCTCCCGACTTGTGATGTTCAACTTTCACTTGTTGACAATTAGGACATTTAGCCGCGAATTCTGCAATATCCTTCTTTATCCCATTCCATCAATATACCTCCCTTAAGTCACGGTACATCTTGATGGCTCCCGAGTGAATGGAATATCGAGAACTATGGGCTTCTGATAAAATTTGTTCCCTCAAATCATTAACATTGAGAATACACAAACGACCTTGATATCGAAGCACACCATCTCCTCTTGGGAGAAAGCCTCTATGGCTTTTTTGGAAAACGACTTCTTTAAGTCAACTAATACCGGATCAATATCTTGCTTAGCCTTTATGTCTGATACAAAAGATGATTTTGAATCATTATGCACATCTACATCACTTTCATTAGAATCAACCAAACGAACACCCAATCGGGCCAATTTATGAACATCACGAACCAATTCTTTATTCTCATTCTCAACATGAACAACACTGCCCATTGATAGTCAACTAAGTGCATTCGCCACTAAATTAGCCTTACCGGGGTGATAGAGGACACTCATATCGTAATCTTTCAACAACTCAAGCCGCCTTCTTTGGCGAAAATTTAAATTCTTTTTCTTGAATACATATTGCAAACTTTTGTGCTCAGTAAATACATCAACATGGAAACCGTACAAATAATGCCTCCAAAACTTTAAGGCAAAAACAACTGCTGCTAATTCCAAATCATGGGTAGGATAGTTCTTTTCGTGAATCTTAAGTTACCTTGAAACATAAGCAATAACTTTCCCATTTTGCATAAGAACACACCCCAATCAAATTCATGAAGCATCACAATAAAAAACAAACCCGTTGGGGCCTTTCGGTAAAGTCAACATTGGAGCGGAGGTAAGACTATCCTTCAACTCTTGAAAGTTCTTTTCACATGCTTTCGACCACAAGAACTTAACCTTCTTTTGGGTCAATGCAGTCAATGGAGAGGCAATCAAAGAAAATCCTTCCACAAACCTTCTATAATATCCGGCCAAACCCAAGAAACTTTGAATATTTGAAGGGGATAGAAGTCTAGGCCAATTCTTCGCCATTTCCATCTTCTTAGGATCAACCTCAATTCCTTTACCAGAAACAATATGACCATGAAATGCCATAGATCTCAACCAAAACTCGCACTTATTGATCTTAGCATATAACTCACGATCCTTAAGAATTTGCAAAACAATCCTTAAATGCTCAACTCCTCATCCTCATACTATGAGTAAATCAAAATATCATCAATAAACAAAATCACAAACATATCAAGATATTGTCTAATCACTCTATTCATCAAATCCATGAAAACGGCTAGAGCATTAGTCAATCAAAATGACATTACCAAGAATTCATAATGAGCATAACGAGTTCAAAAAATCATCTTCAGAATGTCACTTTCTTTTACCCTCAATTGGTGATAACCCGATCGGAGGTCAATATTAGAGACATAACTCGCTCCTTGGAGTTGATAAAACAAATTATCAATCCTTGGAAGAGAATACTTATTCTTAATGGTAACCTTTTTCAATTGCCGGTAATTATACACATGCGAATTGAACCATCCTTCTTACGAACAAACAACACTGGAGCACCCTTTGGAGAGATACTCGGTCGGATGAAACCTTTATCCAACAAATCCTTTAATTTGTCCTTCAATTCCTTAAGTTCTGTCGGAGCCATGCAATAAGGAGGAATAGAGATATGTTTTTGCTTTGGAACACTTGAACCCGAACCACTAGGTGGAGCATGCCTACTGTCCTTTCCCTTGTCGATTCTAGATGGAAAATCTCTCAAATGATGACCACTCTTACCACAACCAAAACAATTATCTGTACCCATCAAGCATTTTCCTGAATGACTCTTTCCACACTTGTGGTATACGGGAACCAAAGATCCATTTTCACCATTTCCTTCTTGAGGCTTAGGGTAAGACACCCTATCTTTATTGAACTTTGGAGCTGGAGCATTAGAGAAACCTTGACCGGAGAACTTTTGTCAAAACATAGAACCACAATGTCCATCGGACCTTGAATGTAAAAAGTCACCATCCCGGTATTTGCCATCTTTGCCTCCCTAGACCTTTCCTTATGTTTCTCCTTATCTATTTGATGAGCATGAATCATTAAATGAGAAATATCCATTTCCTAGATCAACATGGAAGTACGAAATCCTTTGACCATCAAGTCAGACACACCCAACACAAACTTACTCATTCTTGCCCTAGGATCGACAACCATAGTAGGAGCATACCTAGCCAATTGAGTGAACTTCAAAGCATACTCCTTCACACTCATATTTCCTTGACTAAGGTTAATGAATTCAAGTACCTTTACCTCTCTCATCTCAAAAGGAACCTTTATCGGAAAACCATTGTCGAAACTTAGGACGACCATACCCATCGGACCTTGAGCATAAGAAGTCACCACCACTAGTCTTAGCTCTTTTTGCCTCCCTAGACTTTTCCTTAAGTTTATCCTCTTCTATTTGTTGCACAGAACCATTAGACGAGAAATGTCCATATCATTGATAAGCATAGCGGTACGACATTCTTTGACAACCATTTCGGACACTCCTGAAACAAACTTACTGTTTCTTGCCCTAGGATCGACAACCATAGTGGGAGCATACCTAGACAATTGTGTGAATTTCAAAGCATACTCTTTCACACTCATGTTTCCTTGACGAAGGTTGATGAATTCTAGTACCCTTGCCTCCCTCATCTCTAGGGAAAAGAACCTATCAAGGAAAGCAACCTTAAATTTCTCCCAATCAAGAGGACCCACATCAACCGCCCTCTCACTCTTCCATTTTTCAAACAAAACTTGAGCCACACACTTGAGTTTATAAGCGGACAACTCCGCCTTTTCCACTGGGGGTACACCCATGATCATTAGCACCTTATACACCTCATTAATAAATTCTTGAGGATCTTCCTCAACCTTGGAACCATGAAACTCCGGAGGGTTCATCCTAGTTAAATCCCTCACTCTAGATGCCGCCGTACCCACATTTGGGTTCACGGAAACCACAACCTCCCTATTGGCTTGAGCCAACACTTGAAAAGCAGCCCTAAACTCCGCATTAGTTACTTGCTCGGCCAAATGGTCGACCGGAACTTGAGGAGCTTCTTCTTCTGTATTCTCTCTTGCATTCCTTCTAGCATATGCCCTTTGAGTGGCCATATCCTGAAAAGCATCGGATAGGGATTAGGAGAGAGACATATAAAGTTAAACTCTATCACACGACATTGGAGTGATGAAAGAAGTGGAGTTTTCTAAACATCTTATCGCCTCTCATTCATAAGTGTGGTGCTCTTCACACACATAAACAAGACTCTACTTGACGTGGCTTATGAGACATCCTAGGACATTTCTAAAACCTTGTGCTCTGATACCATATTTGTCACGACTTAAAGTACCCCTAGACATGACATGGCGTACAAGACCCCGAAAGGCCCCATACAAGCCACTTAGTATGCATTATACAAGATAATAGTAAGTAAAAAGTTTAATAGGCAATTTTCATGTGAAAGTAGCAGAAATCTAAGCATTTGCCTCAAGCCATCTAATACATGAATAGAAAGAAAGTGGGACGTAACCCATACAATTCTTAAAGGTAAAATGACATAAAAGGTAAATGTGGTTGTGTCCTCAAACAGATGAGGACTCATCAAATCTTCATCTCTCGGATGCAACGACTAGCCACGGGTGGATGGAGATAGTCTAGATCCTACACTTATAAGAAAATGTAGGCAAGAGTATGCGTTTGTACAAGAATGTACCAAGTATGATAACTATGCATAAAGGGTACAAAATCATGCAAAAAGGCTATACATAAGATACAGTGACCAAGTTAAATCATATGATGGCATGATAGAAAACATGAAGTAAAGAGCCATGGTCAATGCAAGGAAATCATCTTAAAAACAACATATGCTTAATAAGCCTTTAGAAAGTAACCTTAGTTCATTTTGTGGGAAGTGAGCCTTAACCGACATAGATCATGTGAGCTATAACATGAAATCCGGTGTCTACCCCACACCAAAAAGAGGTGCCCTTACTTGCCAAGGTAAGAACCATAACTTCTAGCTTAGGTGGACCCACTAGCTAATGTCTATCTAAGACAATCATCCTGTGGTGGCACATAGTTATGTGATAAAGAGATTGTTTCTATAAACCTAGCCTCTACTAACGGGAGACCTTCCATCTCAATATCCACTCGGTGCTAAGCATAATTCCCACGGAATAGTCATAATTCATAGTTTATCTTATCATTAATAGCCATAGGTAATCGCCTTTTGTCTCATCATTAGGGAGCATGGGTAATCGCCTCTTGTCCCTTATTATGGAAGGCACATCAAATAGCCAATTCAAATTAGATTTAATTAGAATAGCTTCTTAATCTTTGATTCAAGTTTAGTTGAGAAAACCTTTCAACCCCTATGAATCCTTTATGTGAGAAAATCCTTTCACAATTTAACATCATCAACATTTATGATTCACTCTCAAAGCAAATCTTAAATCATCATAATTTCATAGTTTGAACATGCATAACTTCATAAAATTCATCTTTTGATCATTCATAAACTTCATCATATACTCATAGCTTAAAAATCATATATCAAGCATAGGATCATATAATTTCACCATAAAATCATTCAATTAACTCAATTCATGCATAAAAAGACTCAATTTAATCCATTAGATCATAATTTGAAAGAATCCATAAGATAGGAGAAAAAGCCTATTTTCAATTGAAGAATCTAACTTTACAAAATTGAAGAATTTAGGAACCCTTTGGAGGAAAGGACTCCATAGGTGAAAGCTATCATACCTTGATGCCAAAATCTTAAAATCAATGGAACTTAGGAGACTTGAATGGAAACCCTAGAACCTTCTTCTTCTTCAATCTTCTAGAGAGAGAAATAATTGGGGAAAGATTTTTTGGAGGGAGTTTAGAATTGATTAGAATGGGTAGAATTAGGTTTAGAAGCCTTATATAGGGTCTAGGATTAGGGCTTAACTGACTTAGATTAGGAATTTGTCAATTAGGGAAAAGACCAAAAAGACCTTAAAATTAACTACCAGATCTCGACCTATGGTCCATAGGTCCAACCACGGACTGTCCTAGTCAACCGTAGAAAATTTCAAAAACTATTATTTTGGACCTTCAACTGACGGGACCCTATGTACGGTCAAAAGGTCCATTGACGAACCGTACATACCAACCGTCAGTCCAATATTGAACCTTTAAATTTTTCACTAAGTATGGAGAGACCTACGAGACCTACCTACGGTCCGTAGAAGCAATGACGGACCGTCCTGTTGAGTTGTAGAAAGGATCCTGAAACTTGACATTTTGAAAAAGTTCACCTTCCCACCTATGGTTCCCACCTACGGCACATAGATCGACCTACGATCCGTAGATGGCTTCCGTAAGTATTGGTACCAAACCTGAAAACCAGAAATTTGCTTCCTTTTTGAATCCGAGGTGTTACAATATCTCCCCCTTGGGAACATTCGTCCTCGAATGACAATTAAGACGTCATAAAAAGAATAAGAACTCAACCTAACAGCCCAACATGAATGCAATCACATATATGAATGTATTCGAGGAAGAAGCATCATCTCCAAGCTAAAGCATGTTCAAAGCAACATCTCATAAGGTCAATATGCAACATATGCTCAAATGCACATAAACATGAAGAAATCAATCAAGTTAACTCATTTTCTGAAAAATTAAGCTTTTTCATGATCATGCATAAATGAGGACTCATGGGAATATCTAAAAAACATGTGACCAAAGAGTGAACCATGAAGAACTATATACCTCAAGCTAGAGTAGGAGTAAAGGGAAAGAGATGAGGATAACGGGACATTATATCGGCCTCGGCCTCCCAAGTAGCACCCTCGACTAACTGATTTCTCCAAAGAACCTTAACGAAAGCAACTTCTTTATTTGTCAACTTCCAAACTTACCGGTATAAAATCTCAACCGGAACTTCTTCATAAGAAAGACTCTCCTTTACACCAAGACTTTCCAATGGCACTATAGATGTCGGATCACCAACACATTTCTTCAATAAGGAGACATGGAAAACCGGATGAATCCATGCTAAATCATTAGGAAAGTCAAGTTCATTAGCCACTTTACCAATTAGCCTCAAAATCTTATATGGGCCCACATAATGGGGACTAAGCTTTCCTTTCTTTCCAACCCTCATTACACCCTTCATGGGTGAGATTTTCAACTAGACTCAATCATCAACATTGGCATAGGACTTTTATCGACTTTGAGCCGTTTTCAACCTCTCTCTAATAAGCCAAACTTTCTCCATAGCGTCATGTACCAATTTAGGACCTATCAAAGTGACTTCACCAAATTCAAACCAACCTATAGGAGATCTACACCTCCTACCATAAAGAGCCTCAAATAGAGCCATACCAATACTAGAATGATAGCTATTGTTATACGCAAACTCAATCAAAGGCAGATGGTCATCCCAATTACCCTTGAAATCAATCACACAAGCTCTCAACATATCTTTCAAAGTTTGAATAGTATGCCCATCTTGCCCATCGATTTGAGAATGGAAGGACGTGCTAACCTTAACACGAGTACCAAGGCCCTTTTGGAAAGATTTCTAAAATTGAGAAGTGAACTGTGTACCACGATCGGATATAATGTATAAGGGCACTCCATGCAACCTAACAATTTACTTTAGGTACAACTTAGCATAGTCCACTGTTGAATAGGAAACCTTCATGGGAATAAAATGAGCCGATTTCATCATACGATCCACAATAACCCAAATTGAGACATGTTGTCACCGGGTGCATGGTAAACCAACAATGAAATCCATATTGAAGTCTTCCCACTTCCAAGTATGAATGCAAATATCTTGGGATAAACCTCCCAGCTATTGGTGCTCAACTTTCACTTGTTGACAATTAGGACACTAAACCACAAATTCCGCAATATCCTTTTTCATCCCATTCCACCAATAGACCTCCCTGATAATGCTCAACTACACCTCTTATAATTCAAGCTGTAGGCAGTCTCTAACAAGCATAAACCCAATGATGAGTTGGGGTCGACCCCACAGGGAGTGGTATGGAAATTAATTCAAATACGAAGTATGAATGTGTTCTAATTTCTTGTAGAAGGGAAATAAACAAAACACAACATAATGTAAATCATCAAGTTTTAATTATTAATATGAAGAGAGTTTAGTAACCAATTGTCAATGAAAATTCTAAACACGGGGTTTAAACAAATAAAGATGGAACCTTAGGAGTGTGTGAGCAATCGAATACTAATTTCACTTAATGGGTAATTAATGATTTCTTAAAGTCGTTGAATCTCAATGGGTAGGAAGGATTATAACTATAACAACCATTTTTCAATCAACTATCATGTTTCACACAAGTTCTTTCAAACCTTAACAAGCTTAACAATACAAAACAACCCAAATCCTTAATTTAACCAACTTTGTCAAGCTGGGTTGTAAAGGCACGAGTCAATACAACTATCTGTCATAGACTCCACTCTAAACACCTTTCACAAGCAAGCAATAGAGATCTAAAGCTAGAACTGAGTTTGCAATCTTAGTTCATACATGAAAACATGAATAAATAACTGAACCCATTTTAAAACAACATTATATCTAGCAATTAGAAATACCCACAAGCTAATTTATGTATTCGATTGCATATTCACACCCCTAAGGCAAAAGGGTTTTAGCCAATCATAGCAAAAAGCAAGAATTAGTTACCAAAGAGATTCTCCATCGGAATAACAAAGTCTCCATTGCTCAAATGCTAAAAATTAAGACTAAAATCTTAAAACCCAATGTCTAAACTCAAAACCCTCTTCAAGAGTGTTCAATATCTCCCAAAAAATCAGAAGTATGAATGTCTCCTTCAGTCGGATACCCCCTCTTTTTCTTTCTCTCTCTTCAAAATCAATTAATACGTTTGCAAAAATTTCCCAATATTTCAGTACGTGGGACCACTCAGCAAAATTAGTCTGGGTCACGAAACCACTCGGCGATCCACCGATCAGCACACTCTCTCACATTTTGGGCTTGACTTCAGCATCCAGTTGCTCTGTTCCTGTAGGTTAGCTAGATCGAGCTTGCTGTTCCGTTCGGCAATATGCCGAAGTGCTCTTTTGTTCACTGAGTTGCCTTATCTCCTGAGTCACTTCGCTGGAACTTTTGGCGAGCCAGAGGCTCACTCGGTGAATTACCGAGTGGATTTTTCAAGCTCCAACCTTCCTTTTCTTTAGCTTTTCCAATTATTTCGCTTCGTTTCGCAATGTAATGACCTTGCCTTGTTCTTGAGCCTCCATGGCTACACATAAGCAATTTAACATAAGTTATAAACACAAAATAGGCATTGAGGACACTAATTTAATAAATAACTAGCCCTGAATGAGTCAAAATTCCTGACTCATCAACACCCCTAACTTAAACTTTTGCTTTTCCTCAAGTAAAACATGAGATCAATCAGGTCAACAGGGATGTCTACAAGTAGTGCTCCTTGAGAATCAACATGAGAATGCACAAAAGGTTCAATTCAAACATGCAATGTTCAAATGTGCACTCAAAGTTTCAAACTCTGACTAGCCATCATCAATTAGAGTTCATGCTCACAACTGCTCACTTCAAACACAAATTCATGCCCAACAAAAGTATTTGAATGCCCTCACATCAAGAATGATTCCATGCTCTCATAAAGCCGATCAAAGACTATAATTAAGGAATTGAAATCAATACTTAGACTCCCAAATGAGAAAAAACATGCATGACTTTACCCATAGGCTTTCCCGTATTTTCCAACCAACACATCACTAGGCTTATGCAGGATCAAAAAGGTCTTTTAAGGCTTGTAATGGGGCTGAGGGTCAGGGTATGATCATTTTGACTTAGTGACTCTTCCTTCATAAAGCATGGCTCAAATTTCACTTCTTTTCCTTTTCTTTCATTTTTTTCATATTCACAACTCATCCTTGGCCTATTCATAGCACACAAAATTTTTGGTGTACCCCTTTTTATTTCCACAACAATCCACAATGGATACAATTTATTCATTTCTTCTCTTTTCTTCTTTTTTTTTATATGGAGGGGTTCCATTTTTTTCACAAGTTTTTTTCCAAGGATAAAGCTCAAAAACTTCTTGCTCAGTTTCTTTCTTCACTCTTACCACACCCCCAACTTGGGCTCTTGGCCTAAGTTGGCTATTCAAAAAAACCAATGCTTCACGAAGGTTATAGGTAGGAGAGACACGGAAATTTCAACAACCGGCCTAAACAATTGTGTTCATGTTTCATCCAAAGAAAAGTGTAGGCTCAAATGGTGCCAAAATGGGTTCACACACTCACCAGGTGGTCAAACCAAGGTATATCAATTAGGTTCACTCTTAAAAATTCATGCCTATGATCATTTCCTTCATTCACCAATGCTAGTCAATTGAACCAACGGGACAATTTCTAGGTATCATCATGCACACCTTTCAGGTAAAGGTCACCACACATGACATCCAAACACAAATGTGGATCACAACTCTACGAGTCAAGCTTGCCTGCAACGGTTGTTGCAAGACTTACTTTGGCATTCAATTAGTCATAATGAGATGCTAAGAGTTCACACAAGACTTATGCAACTCAAATTTCCTCGTTGGACTCACACAAACATATCGTTCATCAAGAGCACTATTCAAGTCATCGATATTGATCACGACCGACACTCGAATGCATAAGAGAACATCAACCAATCATTCACACACCAACATTCACCAACAAGCAATCGAGAAAGAGAAACCACGGGAATAAGACCAATACATTCATTCCAATTGAAAACATAACAATATCTCAAAAGCAAAAACAACACAATATCTCAAAATGAACATACAATCAAAACGGGTAGGCAGTTAGATACCTTCACCCCACCAAAAAAGAAATGCAGTGTCCTCAATGCAAAAACAAAAATAAAAGTATCAACAGGAAATAAAATGGAGGGAGAGTAAAGATCCCCCTGTCAGGCTAGGTCTGAGGTGAGCTGTGGCTCGGTAGTGTGACCTCGACTTGGGCATCAGTGCCTAGCTCTCCTCCAACTCCTGAAGTCTGGGCAACGTCCTCAACTGTGGGCTTAGACCCACTAGACCCAATCATGCACGTGAGTCGAAGTGAAGCCGCCGTGGCCACCTGTCTCAAATCACCCTCCAGGTCCTCCAAGTCCTATATACATCTCTCTCACGAGCTAAATTCTTCTCATCCATCTCGGGAGTGGCTGAATCCCCCTTCTCATCAACAGTGGTAGCATATGCGATAGTAGTAGTTGGACGAATCTCAGAACTAGGGCCCTCGGGGAGCTCTACAGTACCCCAAAGCATGGATATATCAGTGGACTTCAGCTCGTCCATATCCTGATGCAACCCAACAATATAAGCCTTCACGACTGTCAAATCAGCAGGGCTATGGTCCGTCTTCTCACATACCTCAACCCAAGCGGTGAGGTCATCCAATGCCAGCCCATGTGCAGTGATCAACCGACGCTGTTCTTTCAACTCCTCTCGGATGGGAGCAAGTGCAACAACAATGTCACGCTTAATCATTATGGGAATAACGACCTCAACCCTCGAAGCTCTCACATCGGCTGAATGGGCAAGGTTACCGATTTTATAAATCATGGCATGAGTCAATGGGGGACTGGAGGCAGGAACAGTGGTAGGAGCAGGAGTAGTAGAGGTCGAGGATGCGGGTATACCTGATGTCTCGACGGTGGGAGGAGGAGGTGTAGGCTTAGTCCATGGAGTCTACATCAACAACAGAAGAATTATCTATAAAAGTTTTCTTATTTCTCTGTCCTTCATCCTTTAAGTACTCTGGTTCAATCCGAAGAATATCACAAGACGAGGTAGGAGTGACCTCAATATCCGTCTTTGCCTCAAAAGGCACACCCGCTCAGCTATATAGGTCACTGATCAAAATTAGAAATGGCAATGAGGTTTGATTTTTTTTGACCCTCATAGCCATCTCTTTTTCAATAAGCATCCCTAGATTCAGCATCTCCCAGCCAATTATACAACCCAGATGTGCAGCCTTCGGATGCCAGATGATGGACTCATTCTGGGACAACATCAGTGTACTACTAATGAACTTGAACCAGTATCGAGCTGCGATGTTAAGGTCCTTCTTTTCAATTATGGCCCCCGCCTAGATCCATAGGGGTGTTGCATCACTCAACAATGGGGCAAGCCACCCCTTCAAGTCATCCAATGTCTTGATCTTGATTTTGTCGGCCAAAGAATGCCGAACCTGCACTGAGCAACCCAACACATCATTAATATCGTGTTGACTGCATTTAACCTTCTTACCTCGCACCCTCACAAACTCTACCGGTGCCATAGACTTAGCCATTTTCTTCCCCTTCGGGATCAGCTTTGCGTACTCAGCATAAAACTCTCGAACCCATGCAGGAACGTATGGGCTCCGAGGTTTAATGAACTGCTGGAATTTATGAAACCTCAGTGTCTCCCAGATAGTAGGATATCTATCCACTACGCCATTTATGGACAACCGCTTCTCCTCGAGTATGGTCCTAAAACCCTCAGCCTTTAACCTATTCATCGACCTCAGAGGATTTACCAGAATTAGAGGCCCAGGTGTTGCCTGTGGTGCTTGTGTTACCTGTGGGGCCTCTTGAACTGCTAGGGGATCATGGGCTACTTTGGAGCACAGCTCTGAACATTTTGCTTGATTAGTTCAGCTATTGGGGCCCCGTACTCCCATGCTTCATCACCGTCGGAGTATGTGGATGTGAACTGTATTGATGGGTCAATACTCTCCGAGCTGGAACTGTCAGATACTTGTTTTTTTCCTTTTCCTCTCACCTGTGAAGTTTGCCGGTGAGTGGGTCGGGGTTGCTCACCCTCCTCAGCAATCACCACACTTTTTGCCCTCTTGTGGGGTGGTGGACCGTTAGCGGGTACCTTGGGTCAAGCCATTCTTGTAAAGACACACAAAAAAGAACAAAATTCGATCGCAACAGGTTAGAAAAAAAGGCCTCACAGACAAAAATGTAGAAAAGCTCGCCGAACTAGTCGGCGCGTCGCCGAGACACTAGGTCATCATCGAAAGTTCCAAAAAAAATCATCAAAAATTCAGTTCAAAAAGGGCGATCACAAAACCATTCGGTGAGTCACCGAGTTTACTCGGTGAACTAAAGGGACCTCACCGAATATCACAGAACAATTCAGCACACAAACAAGTCAGAAAGGCGATGAGGAGGACATTTGGCGAAATGCCAAACCAACTTGGCGAGCTCAATGTAGCTCGCCGAATTGATCTAATGCAACACCTCCCCATTTTTATTTGATTCACAACAAACAGCCCACGACACATCAATTCAAGCACAATTTTCAACAATTAGCAATCACCCACTAATCAATTACTCCCCGGGGTACTCAAACTTCTCCCAATCGATTCGAAATCAACAAAACGATGATTTTGACCTTAAGAATGGCATCACCCAATCCATCATCGGGAAAAATCAACTCATTCGATCGAATTCGGGCTACTCAGACTTCACTCACACCTAACCCAACAAGTATCAACCATAATTAATCAACTACTACGAGAAATTAGAATGAAATTGCTCAACCAATAGATTTAATCACGCTCGAATTCAAATTAATACAATACGAAGAAATGGGCATCAATCAAAGCATATAATACAACCAAACAACCATATACCCAATACACTACCAATGAGCACTTCAAAAAAGCATGAAAATAAACCAAATATGAGAAACTAACCTCAAAGCAGACAAAAAGGGCTGACGCAGCAAAGGGGAAGGGAAAATGACTCCAATCGACACTCAAAAGCAAAGCACACGACACAAATTATGAAATTATGAACTAAAGTTTGAAGGAATGATTAAGGAAGTCAAATATTTTGAATAAAAGAAAAGATTTGAATTTGGAAGGTAAAAAATCATTCAGTTTGCGCCCCAGTTGGCGAGCTAACTAACGTCACCGATCTACTCGGCGATGTTCCGAATGGGCCTCAGCTCGCCTAAATGAACAGAAATTCAGCCCTTCAGTGAGTGCAAAAAGGCGAGCTCGATCGGTCTTGCCGATCCAACTCGGCAATGCACCGAATTGGTTTTCAGCTCGCCCAATCTTCCAGAGGTTTTCTCACTTTTTACCTTCAAGAGGCGATGCATTTGGGTGATGATAGGGGCAATTCGGCGGCTCACCAAGTGATCAAGACCCTCACTCATGTGCATTTCTTCCAAAATATGAACTTGAACCTACACATCCAACAAACGTTATTCGAACAAAAAAAAGTAAAGCTTGGGTTGCCTCCCAAGAAGTGCCTTAGTTAATGTCATGGCACGACATGGACATACCTTCAAGCATCATCCAAATACACCACATCAATCACCGTCACATTGGGGCGCTCTCCAAAATAAAGCTTAAGCCTTTGCCCATTCACCTTGAACATAGAACCATCCTCATTTTCAACTTCTATTGCCCTATTTGTAAACAAATGGTGTACTTTAAACCTTCCCGACTGTTTTGACTTGAGTTTTCCCGAAAAGAGTCTCAGACGAGAATTGTAGAGCAACACAAGTTCTTCAACTTTAAAATCTTGATGAAACATTTGTGCTTCTTTCCATTTCTTCATTTTCTCTTTATAAAGGGCTGAACTCGAAGCCGAAACCTTTCCAAAACATGGAGTTGGTCAACTCGATTCTTTGATGCATTTTCCTATTTCAAGTTCATGGCCTTCAAGGCCCACAACGTCTTATGCTCAAGCTCAACTGGTAGATGAAAAGATTTACTAAACACCAATTGATACGGGGACATACCAATCGGGGTCTTGAATGAAGTTCTATATGCCCAAAAAGTGTCATCTAACTTTCGGGACCAATCAGTTCGATTTGCATTAACAGTCTTGGCCAAAATCCCTTTTATTTCCCGATTTGACACCTCGACTTGCTCACTTTTTTGTGGATGATAAGGGGTGGCAACCTTATGCTTGACTCCATACTTGCTCAATAGCGATGCAAAATATTTGTTACTGAAATGAGAGCCCCCATCACTTATAGTTGCAAGTGGAGTGCCAAACCTTGTGAAAACGTATCACTCGAGGAATTTAACCACACTCCTTCCTTCATTGTTAGGTAAGGCCACATCCTCTACCCATTTAAAGACATAGTCAACAGCCACCAAGATTTATTTGTTCTCGTACGAACTCACAAAAGGCCCCATGAAATCGATTCCCCATACATCAAACAACTCAACCTCTAAAATCGGAGTGAGAGGTAATTCATGCCTTGGCGACACTCCTCCTTGCTTTTGATATTGAACACACTTTCTGAAAAAGGAGCTCGCATCTTGATACAACGTTGGCCAGTAAAAACCACTTTGCAACACCTTTACAGCTGTGCGCACTTCACTATGGTGACCACCAATCGGTGACGCATGGCAAGCGTCAAGAAGAGCATCTACCTCGACTTTCGGAACACATCTTCTAATCATATGATCTGCACACTCCCGGAATAAGTAAGGCTCATCCCAAAAATACTTCTTCACATCAAAAGGAACCTCTTTCGTTGGTAAAATTTCAGCCCATCGAGAAGAATCCCACACACGACATAATTGGAAAAATCAGCATACCAAGGTGTGGTGCTCTTCGACACAACCATTACCGACTTATCGGGAAAGGCTTCCTCGATGTCTTTTTCAACGAAAACAACCACATTTGTTTCAAGCCTCGATAAGTGATCTGTCACTTGGTTCTCACACCCTTTTCAATCTTTGACTTCAAAGTCAAACTCTTGCAACAACAACACCCATCGAATCAACCTTGGCTTTGCATCCTTTTTGGCCATCAAGTAACGTATAGCAGTATGGTCGGTGTGCACCACCACCTTGGTCCCCAATAAATATTCTCTAAACTTCTCAAAAGCATATACGACGGCTAACAACTCTTGCTCAGTGACATTGTTGTTCTTTTGAGCTACATTCAAAGTCTTGCTACCATAATAGATCGGGTGAAACAACTTGCCCTTGCGTTTGCCAAGTACAGCCCCCAAGGCCACACCACTAGCATCACACATTAGCTCAAATGGGATGTTCCAATCCGGAGCCACAGTGATCGGAGCCGAAACTAACTTCTCTTTTAGACACACAAATGCCTTGACACAAGCTTCATCAAACTCGAATACACTTTCTTTTTCATGTAGCTTGCAAAGAGGATAAGCTATCTTAGAGAAGTTCTTTATGATGCTCTGGTAGAAACCCGCATGACCCAAGAAGCTTCTAACACCTCAAAACAAAATAGGAGGAGGCATCTTGGCTATAACTTCAACTCTAGCTTGATCAACTTGTATGCCTTCTCCCAAAATTTTGTGCCCCAACACAATACCTTCCTAGTCCATGAAGTGACATTTCTCCCAATTGAGCACAAGATTCAATTCAAAACATCTTTGCAAGACTCTACCAAGGTGCTCAAGGTATGCTTCAAATGTATGCCCCACAACAGAAAAGTCATGCATGAAGACTTCCATCAAATCCTCTACTATATTAGCAAAAATGGAGAGCATACATCATTGAAAAGTTACCGGTGCAATACACAAACCGAAAGGCATTATTTTAAAAGCAAACATCCCATAGGGGCATGTGAAAGTTGTCTTCTCTTGATCCTCCGGTGCAATGGAGATTTGATTATAATCGGAAGAACCATCCAAAAAGCAGTACCATCCATGACCTGCAAGTCTATCAAGCATCTGATCCATAAAGGACATTGGGAAATGGTCCTTCTCGATCCATGCATTCAATTTCTGATAGTCCATACATACACGCCAATCGGTAACCACTCGCAATGGCACAAGCTCACCTTTCTCATTCGGGACCGCGGTCATACCACCTTTCTTTGGAACATTTTGAACGGGGCTCACCCACTTGCTATCCGCAATAGGGTAAACTACTCCCGTATCAAACCAATTGATGATTTCTTTTTTGATAACTTCTTGCATTGGAGGATTTAACCTCCTTTGATGTTCAACACTTTGCTTACAATCACTATCTAATTGAATTTTTTGGGTACAAATACCGAGAGGAATTCCCACAATGTCGGCAATCGTCCATCCAATAGCCTTAATAAACTTTTTCAACACACTAACAAGCGCTTGTGTTTGCCAATCGAGCAAGTCTGCGGCAATAATCACTGGTAAAGTGTTATTAGCTCCGAAGAACACATAACAAAGGAGCGGGGGAAGTACCCTCAATTCAAGCTTTGGTGGTTCTTCGATGGATGGCTTTGGGGGAGTACTTTCCCTATTTCTCAAATCAATATCAAGCTTTAAAGGATTCTTAGCAAGAGACCCTAAACCTGATAAAGCAGCCACTACCTCATCATAATCTTGAATTTCTTCACATCGTAATTCAAGAGGACGATGTCAAAAGATTCACCAACACACAAAATTTCACCCACACTAGCAATCACTTCATCAATCACATCAACAATCGATATCACATGGTGGCCACTTGGTTGCTTCATAGACTTGCACACGTTGAAAGTTACTTCCTCCTTATTTACCCTAAATTTCAAATCACCACTTTCCAATCAACAAGAGCTCTCCCGATAGCGAAGAACGGCCTACCAAGAATAATAGGAACCTTGGCATAAATCTCACAATCGAGGATCACAAAATCTACCGAAAATATAAACTTGTCTACCTGCACCAAAATGTCATAGAGAATGCTAATAGGACACTTGATAGAACAGTCAGCCATGAGAAGATGTATAGTTGTTGTCTTAGGCTCTCCTAGCCCAAGTTGCTTGTAAATGGCATAAGGCCTCAAATTTATACTTGCCCCCAAGTCTCACAATGCTTTAGCAAGTTGAAACATCCCTATAGTACAAGTGATAGTAATTGCCCTTGGGTCATCCTTCTTAACAACCACGTTAGACATAATGGCACTACAACTATGGGATACTTCAATTGTCTCAAAATCCATACTTCTCTTCTTCGTGACCAACACTTTCATAAACTTTGCATAACCCAGCATATTTAACAACGCCTCCACCAACGGAAGATTAACAAAAAGACGAAAATAAATTTTTTGAACTTTGTGTCTTCATCCCTCTTTTTTAATCCTTGAGGAAATGGTGGAGTAACTTTGGGCAACGGTTTTGTAGACACCGAGGGAGGAACAACCCCCACCTTTGACTTCTTAGCTTCACTTGAAGCAACACTCTTCGGTTCATCATCAACCTTATTGGAAATCTCATTGTTCAATTCTTCGGCAAGTTCGTCACCCTCAAGAAAAACAACTTTCCTTTTACTTAAACTTGCTTTATCATCATTTGGCTCATCATTTCCCAAAACCTTACCACTCCGGGTCAAGATTGCCATGCATTGGGCATTATCATTCTTCGGATTCACCAAGGTATCACTAGGAAGACCCCCTTTTGGTCTCGAATTTAAGTGGGTCAAAATTTGACCCATTTGGGTATCAAGTTGCTTTATCGAAATCGAATGAGAGGTCACCATTTGATTCAAAGAGGAGAAGTCAGATTTCATCTCCTTGAGCACTTTATTTGATCCTTCTACCTTGTTTAGGATGCGGGCAAGCATATCCTCGATCCAAAAGCTCTCGGGGTCAGCATGTGGTTCCTTCGGTTTTGCACGGTCATGGGGAGTCACATAACGGTCTTTATCACTATCCCTATCTCTCCAATTGGTACCCCTATCACCCCAATCTTGATCCCTATCACTCCAACCACCATCGCGATTTTTGTTCCAACCTTGATTCCCGCCCGACCTATGATAGCTCTGATGAGAACCCCCCACTTGGTTTGACAAAAATTGGACCTCTTCATTATACATGGCTTCAAATTTTGCATCATCCAGACTCATTCCACTATTAGCGCCAACCGCATTTACAGCCTTATAACCACTTCGCATGACATGTTTTGTCAACAAATCCATTTGGGTCATCATCTTGGTCATGTTTTCATCACGCTCTTGGTTTTTCTCCATTTGTTCTTTGGTCAACCTAACATTGAGAGGAGATACTTGATCCTCTCTCTTGTGCCATGCTCAATTAATCTTGGTCATCTCGTCAAGCAAAGCCGATGCCATGGCGAATGGTTGTCTCATGATTCCACCCCTGATAAGATGATCAACGACAACTTGGTTGACTGAGTCAAGACTCCGGCAGAAATATTGCAAGAGCATATTTTCCGGCAACCCATGAGTAGGACATTGGAGGAGCAACTTTTGAAACCTCAATCAAGTTTCATGAATGGATTCACCATCAATCCACTTGAAATTTTAAATGCCATCCCTCAACTTCACCATCTTCATGGGAGGGAAAAATCTTTCATTGAACGCCTCTGTGAGGTCCTCCCAAGAAGTAATAGAGTCTCTCGGTAGTTCGGCCAACCATTTCGTTGCTTCCCCCATTAGAGAAAAAGGAAATAAATGAAGTCAGATTGACTCTTGAGAAATATTCTTGAAGGTGAATGGTCCGCACACATCCATGAAATCGCGAATATGATCAAGAGGGTCCTCATGAGCAAGTCCCCCAAAGAGCCCTTTCATTTCCAGCAGCAAGAGCATAGTTTCGGTCATATGAAAAATAGCGTTACCCACAGCTGGGGGTAAATGAATAGCTCCGGCACTTCCCATTTGATCTGCATTGAAATTGTTCAAGTTTCCGATATCGTCATCATGCCCAAGTTGACGCCAGCGTTACTCCCAATCACACTCATTTCTTCACCTGTTGAGAGCAACGACAACAACAAACTAATAAGAACATTCTACTACAACCAAATTAGTTCACAAAATACTTCAATAAGAAAATTCTAAACGCCACTCCCCGGCAACGACACCATTTTTGATAATGCTCAACTACACCACTTATAATTCAAGGTGTAGGTGATTGCTAACAAGCATAAACCCAATGATGAGTTGGGGTCGATCCCACAGGGAGTGGAATTGAAAATAATTCAAATACGAAGTATGAATGTGTTCTAATTTCTTGTAGAATGGAAATAAATAAAATGCAACATAATGTAAATCTTCAAGTTTTAATTATCAATATGAAGAGAGTTTAGTAACCAATTGTCAACAAAAATACTAAACACGGGGTTTGAACAAATAGAGAGGGAACCTTAGGAGCGTGTGAGCAATCGAATACTAATTTCACTTAATGGGTAATTAATGATTGCTTAAATTTGTTGAATCTCAATGGGTAGGAAGGATTATAACTATAACAACCATTTTTCAATCAGCTATCATGTTTCACGCAAGTTCTTTCAAACGTTAACAAGCTTAACAATACAAAACAACCCAAATACTTAATTTAACCCACTTTGTCAAGCTGGATTGTAAAGACACGAGTAAATACAACTATCAGTCATAGATTCCACTCTAAGCACCTTTCACAAGCAAGCAATAAAGATCTAAAGATAGAACTGATTTTGCCACCTCAGTTCATACATGAAAACAAGAATAAATAACTGAACCCATTTCAAAAGAACATTAAACCTAGTAATTAGAAATACCCACAAGCTAATTTATGTAATTGATTACACATTCACAACACTAAGGCAAAAGGGTTTTAGCCAATCACAGCAAAAAGCAAGAAATAGTTACCAAAGAGATTCTACATCAGAATAACAAAGTCTCCAATGCTCAAATGCTAAAAATTAAGACTAAAATCTTAAAACCCAATGTCTAAACTCAAAACCCTCTTCAAGAGTATTCAATATCTCCCAAAAAATCAAAAGTATGAATGTCTCCTTCAGTCTGATACCCCCTCTATTTCTTTCTCTCTTCAAAAATCAATTTATACGTTTCCAAAAATTTCCCAACATATCAGTATGCGGGACCACTCGTCAAAATTAGTCACTGTCGATAACCCACTCGGCGATCCGCCGATCAGCACACTCTCTCGCCTTATGGACTTGACTTCAGCATCCAGTTGGTCTATTCCTTTAGGCGAGCTGGATCGAGCTCGTCATTCTGTTCGGTGATATGCCGAAGTGCTCTTTTATTTGCTGAGTTGACTTATCTCCTGGGCCACTTTGCTGGAACTTTTGGCGAGCCACGGTGAGTCACCGAGGGGCTTTTGCGAGCCCTAGCCTTCCTTTTCTTCAGCTTTTAAAACTTTTTTGCTTCTTTTCACAAATGTAATGTCCTGGCTTATTCTTGAGCCTCCATGGCTGCACATAAGAAATTTAACATCAGTTTTGAACACAAAATAGGCATTGAGGACACTAATTCAATAAATAACAAGCCCTAAATAAGTCAAAATTCGTGACTCATCACTCCCGCAAGTCACAATATATCTTGGTGGCTCCCGGGTGAATGGAATATTAGGAACTATGGGCTTCCGATTCTCCCTCAAGTTATCTACATTTGAAACACACAAATGACCTTGATATTTTGGAGTACACCATCTCCCCCTTGGGAGAAATCCTCAACATACTTTTTAAGCACCGCTCCCTTCAATTCTATCAAAATTGGATCAAAATCTTGCTTTGCTTTGACATCCAACACAAAGGACGACTCTCCACCATTATGAACAACAATGCCACCTTTATTAGAATCAATCAACCGAAAACCCAATTGGGCCAATCTATGAACATCTCAAACTAATTCCTTCTTATCATCCTCAACATGAGTAACACTATCCATGGATAACCGACTAAGGGCATCCGCCACCACATTCGCCTTGCTGGGGTGATAGAGGACACTCATGTCATAGTCCTTTAGCAACTCAAGTGACCTCCTTTTGTGAAGATTTAGATCCTTTTGGTTGAACGCATATTGTAAACTCTTATGGTCAGTGAAGACATCGACATGGGCACCATATAAGTAGTGCCTCCAAATCTTTAGGGAAAACACAACCGCTGCTAGTTCTAAGTCATGGGTAGGATAGTTCTTCTCATGGATCTTAAGTTTCCTTGAAGCATAAGCAATCACCTTCCCGTTTTGCATAAGGACACATCCCAACCAAATTCTTGAGGCATCACAATAAACAACAAATCCATCAGATCCTTTTGGTAGAGTTAACATCGGAGCGGAATTAAGCCTATCTTTCAATTCTTGAAAGCTCTTCTCACATGCCTCAGACCATACAAACTTCACTTTCTTTTGGGTCAGTGCCGTGAATGGAGAGGCAATCGAAGAGAATGCCTCAACAAACCTCCTATAATAACCAGCCAAACCTAAGAAAGTACGAATATCTGAAGGAGATACTGGTCTTGGCCAACTCTTAACCACATATGTCTTCTTAGGATCTACATCAATACCTTTACCAGATATAATGTGACCAAGAAAAGCCAAAGACCTCAACTAAAACTCATATTTACTAAACTTTGCAAAGAATTGTTGGTCCTTGAGGACTTGCAACACAGTCCTCAAATGGTTGGTATGCTCATCCTCACTCCTTGAGTAAATCAAAATATCATCTATGATCACAATCACATACATATCTAAGTATTGTCTAAACACCCTATTCATCAAATCCATAAATGCAGTCGGAGCATTGGTCAAACCAAACGACATTACTAAGAATTCGTAATGGCCATATCAAGTTCGAAAAGCTGTCTTCGGAATGTAATCTTCCTTCACCCTCAATTGGTGATAGCCCGACCGAAGGTCAATCTTAGAGAAGTAACTCGCTCCTTGAAGTTGGTCAAACAGGTCACCTATCCTTGGAAGAGGATACTTATTCTTAATAGTAAGTTTATTCAATTGTCGATAATCAATGCACATGCGAGGCAAACCATCCTTCTTTCGAACAAATAAAACCGAAGCACCCCATGCAGAGATACTCGGTCGGATGAAGACCTTGTCCAACAGGTCATTCAATTGCTCCTTTAATTCCTTAAGTTCTGCTGGAGCCATTCGGTAAGGAGGAATAGAGATAGTTGCATATCTGGGAGAAGGTCAATACCGAAGTCTATTCCCCTTTCGAGAGGAACACCAGGTAGATCATCGGGAAACACTTCCAAAAACTTATTTATAATGAGGGCCGACTCAAAGATAGGGGTTTCGAAATCCATATCCCTAACCCGAACAAGATGGTATATGTAACCCTTAGAAATCATCTTCCTAACTTTAAGACAAGAAACAAATCGACTCCTAAGCATAGAATTTCCCCATTTCCACTCTAAGATAGGCTCATTTGGAAATTGGAACTTGACCACTTAGGTCCTATAATCAATAGAGGCATAACATGAATGCAACCAATCCATCCCAAGAATGAAATCAAAGTCTAACATATCAAGCTCTACAAGATCAAGATGAGTGACTCTATGGGATAAGGAGACGGGACAATTTCTATAGACTCTCTTAGCCACGATAGATTTACTAATAGGAGTAGAAACAGAAAAAAGATCTAATAACACATCTGGAAGAACATCAAACCTCATAGCCACATATGGTGTCACAAAAGACAAGGTAGCACTGGGGTCAATCAAGGCATAAATATTAAGTTGGAAGACTTTCAACATGCCAGTAACAACGTCGGGAGAACCATCTTGATCATGACGAGTTTGGAGTGCATATAAATAGGTTTTTCTTGGGGGATTTTGGACCCAAACCACAAGGTGAAGCTTTTTTACCTTCTCTTCCCTTAGACGTAAGTGATGGAAAATCCCTTATCTTATGACCACTCTTACCACAGCCGAAGCAACCATCCATACCAGCTAATCATCTACCCTCATGCTTCTTTCCACATTTAGCACAAGCAGTTGATGAAAGTCTACTATTGTTCCCTCCTTGAGACCTAGGGTTAGACACCCTATCTTTGTTGAACTTAGGAGGAGCATTGGAGGAACCTTGATCATAAAACCTTTGTCGAAACTTAGGACGACCATACTCATCAGACCTTGAGTGTGAGAAGTCACCATCACCGGTCTTAGCCCTTTTTGCCTCCCTAGACTTTTCCTTAAGTTTCTCCTCTTCAATTTGTTGCACATGAACCATTAGATGAGAAATGTCCATATCATTGTTAAGCATAGAGGTACGACATTTACCACCATTTGGGACACTCCTGAAAAAAACTTACCTATTCTTGCCCTAGGATCGGCAACCATAGTAGGAGCATACCTAGATAATTGTGTAAATTTCAAAGCATACTCCTTCACACTCATGTTTCCTTGATGAAGGTTGATGAATTCTAGTACCCTTGCCTCCCTCATCTCAAGGGGAAAACGTATCAAGGAAAGCAACCTTAAACTTCTCCCAATCAAGAGGACCCGCATCAATTGCCCTCTAACTCTTGCATTGTTCAAACCAAACTTGAGCCACACCCTTGAGTTGATAAGCGGCCAAGTCAGCCTTTTCCATCGAGGTTACACCCATGATCATTAGCACCTTATACACCCCATCAATAAATTCTTAAGGATCTTCCTCGACCCTGGAACCATGAAACTCCGGAGGGTTCATCCTAGTGAAATCCCTCACTCTAGATGCCGCTGTACCCATATTTGGGTTCACGGGGACCACAACCTCCCTATTGGCTTGAGCCGTCATGGCTTGGGCTAACACTTGAAAAGCAACCCTAAACTCCGCATTAGTTACTTGCTCGGCCAAAGGGTTGACTTGATCTTGAGGAGCTTCTTGTTCCACATTCTGTCTCGCATTCCTCCTAGCATATGCCCTTCGAGTGTCCATATCCTGAAAAGTATCGGATAGGGATTAGGAGAGAGACATATAGAGTTAAACTCTCTCAAATGACTTTAGAGTGATGAAAGAAGTGGAGTTTTCTAAACATCTTATCACCTCTCATTCATAAGTTTGGTGCGCTTCACATCCATGAACAAGACTCTACTCGACGTTGCTTATAAGACATCCTAGGACCTTTCTAAAACCTTGTGCTCTGATACCAAGTTTGTCACGACCTAAAGTACCCCTTAGACGTGACATGGCGGACAAGACCCCGAAAGACCCCATACAAGCCACTTAGTATGCATTATACAAGATAATAGTAAGTAAAAAGTTTCAAAGGCAATTTTCATATCAAAGTAATGGAAATCTAAATATTTGTCTCAAGCCATCTAATACATGAATAGAAAGAAAGTGGGGCGTAACCCATACAAGTCTTAAAGGTAAAATGACATAAAAGGTAAATGTGTTTGTGTCCTCGAACATATGAGGATTCACCACATCTTCAACTCTTGGATGCAACGACTAGCCACGGGTGGATGGAGATAGACCGGATCCTACACTTATAAGAAAATGTAGGCAAAAGTCAGCGTTAGTACAAGAATGTACCAAGTATGATAACTATGCATAAAAGTTACAAAATCATGCAAAAAGGCTATACATAAGATACAATGACCAAGTTAAATCATATGATGGCATGATAGAAAACATGAAGTAAAGAGCCATGGTCAATGCAAGGAAATTATCTTAAAAACAACATATGCTTAATAAGCATTTAGAAAAGAACCTTAGTTCATTATGTGGGAAGTGAGCCTTAACCGACATAGACCATGTGAGCTATAACATGGAATCCGGTGTCTAACCCATTCCAAAAAGAGGTGCCCTTACTTGCCAAGGTAAGAACCATAACTTTTAGCTTAACTGGATCCACTAGCTAATGTCTATCTAAGACAATCATCCTATGGTGGCACATAGTTATGGGATAAAGAGATTTTTACTAGAAACCCGGCCTCTACTAACGGGAGAGCTTCCATCTCAATATCCACTCGGTGCTAACCATAATTCCCACGAAATAGTCATAATTCATAGTTTATCTTATCATTAATAGCCATGGGTATTCGCCTCTTGTCGCATCAATAGGGAGCATGGGTAATCACCTCTTGTCCCTTATTATGGAAGGCACATCAACTAGCCAATTCAAATTATATTTCATTAGAATAGCTCCTTAATCTTTAATTCAAGTTTAGTTGAGAAAACCTTTCAATCCCTATGAATCCTTTGTGTGAGAAAATCCTTTCACAATTCAACATCATCAATATTTATGCTTCACTCTCAAAGCAAATCTTAAATCATCGTAATTGCATAGTTTGAACATGCATAATTTTATAAAATTCATCTTTTGATCATTCATAAACTTCATCATAGACTCATAGCTTAAAAATCATAGATCATGCATGGGCTCATATAATTTCACCTTAAAATCATTCAATTAACTCAATTCATGCTTAAAACTCAATTCAATCCATTAGATCATAATTTGAAAGAACCTCTAAGATAGGAGAAAAACCCTAATTTCAATTAAAGAATCTAACTTTACAAATTGAAGAATTTAGGAACCCTATGGAGGAAAGGACTCCATAAGTGAAAACCATCATACTTTGATGCCAAAAGCTTGAATCAATGGTGAACTTAGGAGACTTGAATGGAAACCCTAGAACCTTCTTCTTCAATCGTCTAGAGAGAAAAATAATTGAGGAAGGATTTTTGGAGGGAGTTTAGAATTGATTAGAATGGGTAGAATAAGCCTTAGAAGCCTTATATAGGGTCTAGGATTAGGGCTTAACCAACTTAGATTAGGAATAGATCAATTAGGAAAGAGACCAAACAGCCCAAAAAATTAACTGTCGGATCTCGACCTATTGTTGTGACCTACGGTCCGTAGGTCCAACCACGGATCATCCGGGTCAACCATAGAAAAGCTCAGAAACTATTGTTTTGGACCTTCAAACGATGAGACACCATGTACGGTGTGGGGTCTGTAGGTCCATTGACGGACTGTACATACCAATCGTCAGTCCAACTTTGAACCTTTACAATTTTCACTAAGTCTGGAGAGACCTACGAGACCTACCTACGGTCCATACAAGCAATGACAGACTGTTCTATTGAGTCGTATAAAGGGTACTGAAACTTGACATTTTCAAAAAGTTCACCTTCCCACCAATGGTTCCCACCTACGGCACGTAGATCGACCTACGATCCGTAGATGGCTTCTATTGGTACTGGCACCAGATATGAAAACTAGAAATTTCCTTCATTTTTGAATTCGAGGTGTTACATAAAGTCTTTGTATAGGGCTTATGATGAAGGCCAAAACGACATAGAGTATGCTTAAAACATTTTGGAAAAGACATAAAAGGCTTTGAATTTTATCTACCAGACTAGTCTACAGATCAGACCTACATACTGTAGAACTTTCTACCATTCGTACTAGTCAACCATAGACCAAGTATTTGGACCTTAAAATTATCCAACTTTTTACGGAACACTTTTATGTCCCGTAGGACTTCCTACAATCCGTAGACTCTAACCGTAGAACTCAAATTTTGGCCTTAAGTTTTCACTAAGTCTAGGACCTACCTACGAGATCCTTCTATGACTCGTAGATCATTTGATGAACCATCATGTTCAACCGTAGAAAAGTTTAGAAACTTGGTTTTTAAAAATTATTTTCTCCCTTTCTATGAGACTGGTCTATGACACGTAGAAAGTTGTATGAGTTGTAGACTTGTCTGGTAGACCTAAACCTACAGCTATAAATTCATGCAATCTGTTCCCTTTTTGAAATCTGAGGTCTTACACTGAAGTGCCTATGATAGCCAGAGTTGACACGCTCACAGAGGTGACTAAGACTCTAGATGTTGGGATGATAAAATATGATACTAAACTGGTTGCACCATGATGAGGACCTTCGATTAGCAAGCGAGATATGAGCGAGGTGCCTGCCCAGAATAAACAAGAGAGGGAGTTATTCCAGAGTAGGATCCTACTACTACTGAGTTGATAGAGGCCACTCCCCTTCCACATTTGTTCCATCTACTAGCACACCCCGTGATACGATAGCTGCACCAGGCTATTACACAGTGTTGGCTGACCGATTCCAGAAGTTAGATCAGAGGCAGGCTCACACCGAGGTTCAGTTGGTGTAATTACTCCAACAACGTTGACCTTGGGTTTGATAAGGGATTACAGAGTCTGAGGAGCGGACGAAGACTGAAATGGAGGAACAAAATCAGGTTACATAGAGGAGGATAAACTAATATGGGCTAAGGATGTTGGTTCATCCCAGACCACCTTGAGTGCTGATTTGGAGAGTTTCTTGACGGAGTTAGATTGGCTCCGATCTGAGGTGACTGCATTAGATGTAGTGCCACCACCTTCACCTCCTATTCCTTCCATCTTGGACCCATCTAATATTTTCGTTGATTTTTTTGTTACTAGGGATCCTCCACGTGCGGCTGGGAAGTGTACACTTGCTGATATGGATATTCTGGAGGAGTTGGTAGATAGAGTGGTGAATAGGGAGCGTCGTCTACTCAAGTCAGCCCGAGATGATTCTATTCAGTTTGAGGAGATGAAATTAAAGAGGGTTAGGTAGAAGATGATTGGAACTTTGAGCTTAGGGGGTACTATTAATGGTGCTCCATATATTGATCTAGAGGCACATGCTGATGCATTGGGATCCACACCATTGGAACCACCCTCTTCTAGTTAGTACACCGATGCTTAGTTGTTATAGGTTTATCTTCACCCTCCATTTTATATTTTTACTGCATTAGGGACGTTGCACAGTTTTTCATGTGGGGTGGGATGAACTGCTTGAGAGTGTCTAGGTGAAGTCTGAATAGGCCAAACTCTCGGATCTTTCCTTGGGGTTTTTTTACCTGTGTTCTTTTTCACCGAGGACCTTTTAATTTCTGTTGAACTGGCATGTTTTGGATGTAATCGTATAATGTGAAAGAGTCTAGGAAAAAACAGCATGATGGTCAATAATTGATGATAGATGACACCCCTTCAAGTTGTATGCTATATCTGTATTTAATAGGTTAACTGTGTGGGATCTTTGTATGGGATGACATGAATTGATAGGATACCATGACTTAAGATAAAGCATGAACCACATACATTTATACTTGATAATGAAACTATGTACCATGTGTGTGAGACCATTGTTTATTCGAAATTTATGTGCCAATCTAGAACATGTCACGTTAGTCTTGCTAGGACAATTGAACTGTTAATTAGGAACGATTATAGGCTGTTGTTGAAATATAAGTCCACTAAGCCTAAAAGAAACCAAATGAATGAAAATATCCGTTTGATTCAACCTTTTGAGCCCTAATAGACCTTTTATTGAATTACCTAATTCAACTCCCTCGTTCTGAAGTGTTAACCTTTGTTTTGACCCCGATCCCTCCTTGGATATCACGCACCTCAACTCAGGCTAAAAGCCTAAGTTGAGGATGGCTTCTATAGAGAAAAACAAGAAAATAAAGGGATATGAAAATAATAGTGTAATGAGATAAAGGAAAATAATAGTGTGTGGCTGCGAAAAAGAAAAGAAAAAGTGAAAAGCCACACCCAAGTATTGTTGAAAAATTGAAGAAAAAAAAGAAAATAAGGGTGAAATGAAAAGCGGTTGTGAAAATAGGAAAGAAGTCAATATAATGCCAAGGAGGGAAGAAAGTCACTATTAATCAAAATATACCACACTTGACACTGAGCCTACGTTTTAAGCTAAGAAAGTCATATAATGATCCTAATCTGACTATTCAAGAGTCTAAGTTTGAAAATAAGGGCAAGCCTATGGTATTGTGCAAGCACAATTCTGAATTCTTTTGTTGAGAGAGAGTGTATACCGAGTCCCTATTCAAAAATAAAATTCTAAAATCTATGTGAGATCGAAATTTCTTTGTGGTAAGGGCACAAGTGGCATTATTAAAAGGTCATTATCTCGGTGATTGCTGACTGTGTATGTGAATGTGTCCATTAGTATAGTTATGTCATAAATTGATCCACATATGTTAGCTTGTTAAGTGTTAAAGGATTGCACTGTGTTGAGAAGAAAAAATGGAGGATGTGTTTTTTGGAAAAGACCGTGTGATTGCCTAAATTGTAATACTTTTTTTTGCATAGTGTTGTTATGTGTTACTAGTGTCGCTTGAGGACAAGCAACGATTTTATGTTCAGGGTGTTGATGTACCGAGGATTTGTAGTACTTGTAATGCTTTAAACTTGTAGTTTTTCATGTCTTTTAAGCATTTGTTAGTAGATTTGATGGTATTTTATCTATGTTTCGTAGGAAAATAGGGTTGGCAGTTCGGGTTGAAGATTACAGTGTAGCAGCTGAGTTTTGGTGTCCTACGAGTTGACCTATGAGCTGTCGAATTTTCTACGAGCTATAGGAATTGTTCATACACGATACTAGAGGTTTTTTAAGCTAACTATGGAGCCACGAGAGAAGACTATGAGTCCTAGGAATTTCTATGAGCCATAGTTTCAATTCTTAGAAAACACCAGAGATTTTGTGCTCCAGTACAAGGACTACGATTAACTAGGACAGATCGTGCAAAGTTCTAAAATTCATAAGACCTATCCGTAAGAAAGAGTCCTAAGAAATATTGAGATAGCTATTTCCACAAGAGGTGTCTACGATCCGTAGAAACACCTACCATCTGTAGATCATGAGCCGTCGAAACGGCTACTGAATCCTATTTTTACTTTGTTTTCTTAGTTTTTTTTAATTTAGGATTAGATGTTTATAAATAGTTGTCTCTAATTTATTTTATGGAGTTCAATTTGTACAATTCAGTTTTAGAGTTCATTTTTTTGTTCTGAGAGTTAATTTGTGAATCACTTTTCCATTTTAATTTTTGATTCTTTGGTTTATATTGTATCTTTGTTCATCCATTGTTACTTGGCAAATTTCAATTCAAGATTTCGGAACTCAACTACTCTAATTGCATGTTTATGATTTATCTTAACCAAATTAATATGAATTGTGATCACCCAAGCATGAGTAGCTGATTCCCTAGTTGTGGGAACCATGAGAACTTGACAAAGTAGACCTAATAACTATACTTAAATAGTGTTTATGCTTGTATTGTTTTTCTCTTCGCTTTGATTCCTTTTTAACGGAGGCCTACGTTAGAACTCGCCTTATTCCTACTCATCGAACCAAGGGGGTAACAAATGGAAAATGAGATTATACAATGGAGATTTGAGGCTACCAGCCCTCATCTAATAGCTTGAACGGATCAATGGATAGCTAATCTGGGGTCAAGGGTAAGGGTCAGTAAAGCAAACACATGTAGACGGACCAAGTTGCATGATGAAATTCACTTATTTAGGCGAACATACACTTAGGTGATTCCTAACATACCTACTTTGCATTCTAGACACTATACAAGGTTACTACTATAAGCTTTACTGCTTTAAGGACTTTTGGTGAACACAAATAACCTAGTTTTATCTTCTATTTATTTTACAAATATTCAATCCCGCTAACTTTCTAACTTGTTTCTACAATCATTCCATCAAGATTTTGTTTCACCTCCCTCCTTTATGGAAATAACTAGACTAAAAGTATAACTAACAAACAACTAGGCTAAGTCTAGACCTCATTCCTCGTGGGATCAACCTTAACCTCTGTTAGGTTCTTTATTTGAGCAACGACCACTTATATTTCTTTTGGGAGGTGTAATTTGGACATATCAAAATCAATTAATTAATTAATTAATAAAAAATAGTCTACAATACCAATTGATTCTAGGTAAGCATTCAGGAGATTTCGAAGGGAAGGTATTAACACCCTTAAAAATTTAAAAATGTGGGTGCCGACTGAACTCATTTTTTAAAAATTGAGGAGGATAAAAATAATGATAAAGTAAAATAAACATGAAATATATACAAATAATAAAGTTAAATAATAAGATGAGAAATGGCCTAATGTTTGCATATCATTTACAATATACATAAAAAAATATTATTCCAATGTCTTTCGAATATCTTCCTTGGGAAGCAACTCTAGGTACCTGTAAAACCACTTAGTAAAAGTGTCAGTAATGAATAAATATTAAACAAAATAAATGAAAGAAATAATAACTCAAAAGTAAAACCCATCTTATATACTTGGGAGGCCTTGAAAATCGACGAAAGTTTCTTCATCGGCCAATTTTATTTAGAATCTATTCAATATTAATTTTAAGATAACAAACACATACTGAAAATAGCAAAATTATCTAAAAATAGTTCCAAAGAAATAACGATCAATATTGGACAATGAAAATAACCTTACATGTTGCCTTAAATCTCAACACTATTATCAAAAAATAATAATCAAAATTTTCCAGATCAGTCAAACTATCAAAAGAAAAATAGCTGAGGCAAAATTCAACAAACATACTGATGACCAAAACAGAGCTAATCTAATAAAAAAGTAAAATATTAAGATAACAATATATATTATAAAGTAGAAACGAAGAGTTTGTACTACTGCCAAGAAAGAAAATATTTATACAAACACTATCCTATTTGATATTATGACTATTGAAATGATAAACTTGAACTCTAAATATATACCAAGTTTGGCATGCCCCAAACTAGGGGAGGCGTGACTGGCACTCATTACCTTATTCAATCGAGTTAGTCACTTAAACATACTAACTGACTCAACTATGGGCCTAGAAGGTTGGGCAGCATAATATCTGAAATACTAAGCCTGAACCATTAAGGTCATAACCTGAATAATAGTAAGTCATATAGATGAAGGTAGACAAGCCAAAAAGAATAAAGTACTAGCTGGCTGAAGAGGCTGCAACTGAAGACATACGTACGTACATTCATATATATACATGCCAAGCCTATGGGGCTGGAGACTTGAAGCTACAGAAAGAAACCCACAATATCGTGTCCACAATAGCCTCTAAGAGTGTCATAAGCATTGGTCGGGAGAAGGCCCCAACTATACCCAAACTGTATAACAAAAGTGAACATCCTATGAAAGCTCCAAGAAGAGGTAGAGCATACCAACTCACAACTGAACCCCGAATCCTAGCGGAGGGTCAATCAAAATCTCTACTTGGACCTGCACGCACGAAACAAAAATGCAGCGTCCCCAGGCAATGGGACGTCAGCACGAATAAAAATGTACTGGTATGTAAGGCAGAAAGTAGAATCATAAATAGTTGTTGTAAAAAGGGTAATAAAGATACCACCTGAAATAGAAACTCTGATAGCCTCCGTGGTTAAAATCCAACTTTATATAAATTAAATATGCATGGAATGCTCGTGTAATCGTATGTCATGAAAAAATATATATAGATGCAAATGAATGTCATACCCAACCAAGTGCTAGAAATGGTGGTGCCTTCCGGTAGCTAACCGACATCATATTCGCCAACTTGTAGCCATATGTGTCTCATACGTATAAATATAGGCAATAGGCCCCATACCTCTCGATTATAATTCAGGAGTAGAATGCATAGCATGCCATGTCATGGATTCGTAATGCATTATGTTACCATAATCATGTTGCCAATCTTGGCCCGTTAGTACTCTTGTTCTCATAATCCCATAACCACTTTCATATCACATGTAAATGTCTCGTAGAACCTCATATGCTTTTAGATTAAACTGAAACACTTAACTCGAATTTAGAAAGGTAACTTAAACCTGAGGATGTTCATAAAGAGCTTAAGGTGCTTCACTTAGTTTCCATATGTGTTTCCTTAGTAGTTTGTAAAAGAAAGTATTTAAAAAAATATTTCCTTTAGTAGTTTAAACATACGACTTACATTTAAGAGTTTGAAAATCAACGCATTATTTTAAGGTTTTTCGAAAAAAATAAATTAGCGAGGAAGGAGGAGAGATTGCAAATTCTTAATTTTCCTCCATAATATTTTTAAGTTACAACATCTAAAGAAGAATAAGAATATATACACATACACCTTTAGTCAAGGGAGTTGACAAAATGACATATAGACGCCAAGTACCCTATATTACTGAACGAGTGGAATATCAACATAATGGAGTCACAAAGTACTTTAGCTGCAATCCCAATGCCTTTCATAGAAGGTCTTTCTAGCAATAGAATAGTAAAATAGCATTTGACAATTTAGGTTTCTAAAATTCATGTTCAAAGGAAGTACAATGCTTAGCCTTAACATACCTCGATTATGGGCCTTGCGGTAATATTATGGATAGTACCTCTTCCTTATAGTTGTAATCTACACAAAATCATGTGACACAGCCATTACTAGAAGAATATTAACACGTTAGAATCAAAGTAGAAATTTAGAGATTACTAGGAGAGAGATTAGCTCGTCCGGCCCTTTTTAAACGTATGCTTCATAACATTTTCTTCTCCGAATTACAACCACAAATTAACGACATAACATACATTTTTGGAGTAGCTATTAACAAGTGAAGGCCCACAAGATAGTCCACCACAACCAAATAGAGTATACCTGCACAACAATAAAAGCTTGACGTATCGCCACACCTCTCCTTTCCAACCCTAAAATAACTACAAACAAACCCCAACCATGAGTCTTCAAACCATTAAATGCAGAAAAATATATAATATATATATATATATATATATATATATATATATATATATATATATATATATATATATATACACATATATATCTATAATACAGTCGTATAATTGTTCAACAACCATAATAACTCGAACTCACGACTTCTGATCACCATCCTGTGAGTTCGTCCAATAATTATATTTGGAATCATATCTTTCTCCTCATAAGCAATAAGGGGTTAAGATGGCAAAACCTTAATCTAAACTTGATGGAGTTTATAGTATTTTAACATGTCTCCTCAAATAACAAACATTTTCCTCAAACATAACCTTGAACCAAGAAGAAACCATTTGAAAATCGCAATGCAATAATAGAACTAACGTTACGGTAATTTATCTTACAATTCAATACCCATCTATATTTATTCTTTTCTTCCAGATTCATATCAAAAACAACCACACAAATACAAATTATTTCCAAAAATCCCAGAAACAACAACATCAGAAAATACTTCAAAACAGTTCAACATGACATAACTATCCAAATACGATTTTCCAACCATCTATTCGTGTGTTCTTGCTTATATAGCTTAGCTATAACATGGATTCACTCAATAAAATGAAAGGTGAGAATTATTACCTCCAAACAGCAGAAACACCACCTAAAAACGAGACTCCTTCACCATAAAGAATCCTTCAAATCACAACCAACGAGGAGGAAAGAAGTACCACAAACTCTACAAACATTCCGAGGGTGAAACCACGTTGAAATCTTATAGATCTTGGCTTGGATGGTAGGGAAACCCTTAGAGAGTATTTAGGACTGTTTTTATTCTTATTTGTGTGAAAAAAATGAGTTAAAACGAAGGGATATCCACTCTTATAAAGCTAATCAACATAGGGGCTATGGGGTCCACCTTCACGTGCCTACTTATGCAGTCTCATGAAAATGTGAATATCTCTCTATTCTGAAGTCGTATAAATGAACAGTTAAGTGCATTAAATAATAGACTCGTAGACCTTCGATTTGGTATATTGGGGTCTTTCTAAAGCTTTATAGATTGGGAGAAAAGCTCCGAGACATTTAACCAAAATTTTAGAAAGTTTATCAAAGAAACTTACAGTAACTTTTGCCCACTTTTATTTCACAACTTGCTTGACTTCCAAAACTTAACTTACGATCATTGCATGACTATATTACCTAATAAAACATCTTTTTTTGCATATAATACACTCTTAGTCTTACACCAAAGGTACTGGTTAATTTAAACTTTTTGAACGGATGGGGTGTTACAAGAGGCATTTTTTAACTCGAACTTGTTTAAGGGCATCCTTGACCCATAACTTTAGTTTAATTCTTTGATCCTACAACCCTTTTGCAACCTTATTCTCTTGACGTGATACATCAAGTCATATACACCTCATACACTCATGCCATGCTATGTATATTATGTGAAAGAACCACGGAGTGGTCTCACATTTCCCCCCCTTAAGAACATTTATCCGTGAATGGATCCAAACAATTTCTTGGTTGCATTTCTTTGCTGCTACTGTGTTATTTGTGAGGCAATATTTGTTACATTCGCAAATCTTAAATCCAAATCTAAAAATTCTAGTTACAAGGATTCGCATCACTACCTCGCCACAAGCCATATAAATTACATTTTAAAGTTATTTAAAATCCAATTAAGTTAATATCCAAACAAATAACAATCAGTAATGGACAATAAAAATAACCTTACATGTTGCCTTAAACCTCAACATTGTTATCAAAAAATAATAATCAAAATCGTCCAAATCAGTAAGAATAGCAAAAAAAAATAGCTGAGGCAAAATTCAACTAACATACTCATGACAAAAACAGAGCTAATATATATATATATATATAAAATTAAGATAACAATATGTATTGTAAAGTAAGAACGATAAGTTTGTACTACTACCAAGAATGAAAATATTTACACAAACACTATCATTATATATATATGTGTGTGTGTGTGTGTCACGATCCAAATCTGGGTGTGATGGCACTTGTCCTATCCCACCAGGACAAGTGAGCTTAAACCCAACAAAGACGAAAATAAATGTTGAAATAAGAAAATTTAATAAGAATTACAAAAGCGGAAGTTTTTCAAAAGTTAAATAACCCCAAGGACTGGTTGTCACATGTACAAGCCGCTAATAACAAAACTGGAATGAAAACAACAAGTCTCAAGTATGTCTTTGTTTCTCAAGTAGAACAAAACATAAAGAAAACAGGAATAAGAGAATTTGCCTGATGACAATAGCTACCTCTCTCGGTCTCTTAGAAAGCCTCGGATGATCGAAAAAAGAGAAACTCACGGTCTGGGCTCGGAACCTACACAAGTGTAGAAGCAAGGAGTGAGTACCAAACGACAAATCTTCTATAGTAGCCTGCTAGCCTGATGAAACTGCACACCTCAATAGAAGAAGTGGGCCTAGCCCAACCACGGACTACCTCAATCCTTATCAGATCCACTATAATCCCATCCTTTGACACTAGATGCCCTAAGAATGCTACAGACTCAAGCCAAAACTCACAGTTAGTGAATTTGGCATAGAATCATGGATCTCTCAAGGTCTGTAGTACAATCCTCAGATAATTCTCATGATGCTCCCTACTCCTAGGGTAGACCAAGATGTCATCGATAAAAACTATCATGAATGAGTCCAAATAAGGCCTGAACGCATGGTTCATCAACTTCATGAATGTTGCTAGGGCATTAGTCAACCTAAAAGACATAACTAAGAACTCATAGTGGGCGTACCAAGTCCTTAAGGCAAGTTTAGTGTTGTCCACCACCCTAATCCTCAACTGGTAATAACATGATCTTATGTCTATCTTAGAAAACACCGTTGCACCCTGAAGCTGATCAAATAATCGTGGATCTCTCAAGGTCTATAGTACAATCCTAAAATATTTCTGATGATGCTCCCAACTCCTAGAGTAGACCAAGATGTCATCGATTAAAACTATCATGAAGGAGTCCAAATAGGGCATGAACACATGGTTCATCAACTTCATGAATGTTGCTAGGGCATTAGTCAACCTAAAACACATGACTAAGAACTTATAGACGGTGTACCAAGTACTTAAGGCAATCTTAGTGTTGTCTGCCGCCCTAATCCTCAACTGGTGATAGCCTGATCTCAAGTCTATCTTAGAAAAGATTGGTGCACCCTGAAGCTAATCAAATATGTCATCAATCTACGACATAGGATACTTGTTCTTGATGGTCCCCTTGTTTAGTTGCCTATAGTCAATACACATACGCAAGGTACCATTCTTTTTCTTCATGAACAGGGTAGGAGAATCCCAAGAAGATACACTCGGTCTAATGAACCCCTAGCCTAAGAAGTCTTAAAGCTCCTCCTCAAGCTCCCTCAACTCAACTAATGACATCCGGTATGGAGAAATAGAAACATTTTATGTTCCTGACTCAACATCAATACCAAAATCAATTTTCGAGCCATGAGGAAGATCAGATAGATTGGTAGGACACACATCAGCAAACCTTTGACCACAGGAACGAACTCTAGAGGGGGAGTGTTGACACTAGTGTCACTAATATAAGCAAGATAAGATAGGCACCCCTTCCCTACCAACCATCGCACTGTCAGAAAAGTGATCACACCTCTCAACATATGACTATTAGTACTGGTCCACAAGAGAAAGAATACAAGGGATGCACAATGTAACAGTCTTGAAGAAGCAATCCAAGACCGCATGATAGGGAGATAACCAATCTATGCCTAGAATCAAGTCGAAATCCACCATATCTAACTCAATCAGGTTTACCCATGAATCATACCCCAAGATGGTCACCACAAAAGATCTTTAAAATCGATCCAATACTAAAGAATCACCCACAGGGATGGCAACACGCATATGCACAAACATTGGCTCATAAGAAAACTCAAACTGTGTAGAATAATAAGCAGACATATATGAAAATATAAACCCTGGATCAAATAAAGCATATGCAAACTAATAAGAGATGGATATCGTACTAGTGATAACAACGTCTGAAGACTCCACCTCTAGCCTCCCCGAAAAAGCATATATACGGCCCATCCATCTCAACCACCCGACTTGCCTGATTGAGGACCACCTCGAGTACCCTGGGGACTACTCTAGCTACCTTGAACACCATCTCTAGTCGACTGCACTTGAGCCCTGGGGGCCTAAACCTGCTGACCCTATATGTTGTGATGACTGACTGTAGTGCACTCTCAGGCAAAGTGACCCACTATACAATACACTTAGAAACCCTTGCTAGGAGAAAACAGCTGGGATGACTTGGCTGAAGCTGACTTGACACAGTGGCCTGAATGCCCTGAATGTGAACCTTGAGAAGTTTGAATCAGAGTTTGACCCATCTAACCACTAGCACCCGCAGTGCCACCATCTGTAAGATGAAGAGCTACCTGAACCGTCTTCGTGAGCTCAAATTGTTGTGGGTAACCTCTATCTAGAAACCCTCTAACACGGGACTGAGACCAGCTAAAACAACCATTATGGTGATGCCTCTTTTCGCTGCCCCATATGCTTTATGATAGATCATCTCAATGGTGCGTGCATGGTCAACTACCTGAAGAAAAGAACAACCTGATGCCACCATTTGCTTTGTAGCTAATCTAAGTGGAAATGAGAGCTCTCTAACAAATATGCACACCCTCTCATGCTCTGTCGACATAAGCATAGCCACATCTCTATCATGGAATCACATCTCATACTTTACAAATAACAAGGCTCCTAGAGTCAAGTTTGTGAAGTCATCCCTCAACCACTCCCTCAAGCTATGAGGTACATACTTCTCTAAGAAAGCCTTGAAGAACTGAGCATAAGTCATCAAATATAACACGACTCGTCTACACCTAAGGTAAGACCTCCACAACTACTTTGCTGGCCATCTAGCAGAAAAGCAGTGTAATCAACCTTATGAGAATCCATTAGACCGAGATTATGCAACCTTACCTGACAACTGAATAGAAACTCGTGGGGATCCTCACCCGCAGCACCTGAGAACCTAGGAGGGCCTAATCTGATAAATTATCCCAATATTTTCTGCTCCTCAGAAGACATAGTCGACCTAGCTTAGATAGGTGGAGCAAAAGACAGAATCGGCCGAACCACTAAAAGAGGAGTCGCAGTAGCATGATGTGCCCCTGGAGTCTTGGCACCCTGTGCCCTTGCCTAGACTGAAGTCTGAGCCTCATCTCGAACCTGGGTCTAACTGAAGAGATAGGCAAGGTCTCTTCCTGTGACTTGCCCTCCATGAAGCTAAGGATCTTGGCCAAAGTATCCCGTAGCACTGGCGTGACCATGAGTCATGGTTGAGGCTTGGCTGTCCCTATATTATCAGCTTGATGCAAAACATTCTCAACCTCTATCTCGGGCTTTGGTGATAGTGTTTGCTCCTAATCTCGGTATTATGCTGCAGCATAAGCTTTACCTCGACCTCTATCTAGGGCTTCATAAAGATGTCTAGGAGGCTCTCGCCATCCAACTGATGATCTCATCCTATCCATCCAAGAAAGAGTAAAACAAATAGAGTTAGATATTATTGCAATCACCATCGCACGATATGAAACAATAAACATTAAAGTATTTTCTTCTTGAAGATTGGATACAAGTGTCATCGTACCAATCCGTGTGACTCTACTTTGAACATTCTCCTGTACTGGTGAGACCGGTGAACTTAAAGCTTTGATACAATGCTATCACGACCCAGAAATAGGCCATGATGGCACCTGTTATGACCACCGAGTAGGCAAGCTAAAACCTAAAATCAAAAGTTGTGGAAGATAACGTTTATATAAAACTAACTAACAATAAGCAGAAACAGGAATAGAATGAAGCAAGCAGGCCATATCATAACTCTTTAGTACATGCAAAATATAAAATAGAGGCTCAAAAGTTACCAAGATGACAAACTAACACAAGACCTAACCCCGAGCCTGGTATCACCAATACAGGACCTAATAAGTAAAAAGGCTATATATAAAAGAGAACTAACTAATAAAAAACCAAAATACAAGTCAGTACAAAAGAGAGAAAGCAATAAGTCTCTGAATGCTAGGATCTCACAAGGGTCCGAGTCTGTGATGACCAAGAAAGAACGCTCACTGAGGGTGGGTCGTACTAGGAGCTCCATCAGAAAAAGATGCAGAAGTAGTATGAGTACCAAGACATGAGGTACTCAGTACACATAATAAGCCGACGGAGCTCAGAAAGACTAAGTATTTAACAAGAAGCATGATGACACCAGCATTTCAAGGTTAGAGTCTTATGTATGACAACACCACTATGAAGAATAGATAAGCAATGCCAATAACTCAAGCCCAAAGTACACACAGATACAAGGCAAACACAACCACACCCAGCAGTCAAAACACGCAATGGTGCAATGCGAATTATGAATGAAAGAATGTAAGAAGCCTGGAAGAAACCTTGAGCAACCCAGGATGATGCCTCAGACTTATCAATAGTGTACCAATAACTCGGATATATGTCAATGGGCCACCCGGAATGATTCCTTGGACTTACCTGTAGTGAATCAATAATCAAGATATATGTTAACGGGCACTTGGAATGATACCACAGACTTACCAATGAGTATAAATAGTATAATATAGCCCAAAACTAAGTAAATGGGCCACCTGGGATGATACGTTAGATTTATTAGTTAAAATGTAGCGGAAAGTATGGACAATCAAGTAAATAAGTATTTTCTTTCCATTTAGATCATGGAATCTCAAGAATTACAAAATTATTCGAATACAGACCTTTTTTTATCATTCTCATGGCTTTATCAAAGATGAATAAGCAAATGTAACTAGTATACTCAAATATCATCACAAATCTCAAACCTCACATTAGAAACACAACACATCAAACACATATGCGGGTAATTCCCATCACAACACAGACGTACTAACTTGGAACTCCAGCTAGTCCAAGTTCATGGCCTCAGGCCAAAAAATAGCGATATAAACTATGCCTTTTTCTCATTAATTATGCTTAACTAAACAATTGGGAAATTTGTACATCTATATACCAACTCTTAGATTTCTATTTGAGAACTATACTTATCCTACATGAAGTTCTCTTCTTAAAGACATACATATATAGAATACACTCGACATTGTACATGAAATCCTAAACAGGGTTAAGCTTAGAGTTAGTTTAAGATTAATGTATTTATCATGTGTAACTAACCTATGTCATATATATCTCTATCAAATTTCATGTGTCTAGTAGATCTTTTGTAACAATTTTAAGTGTTTTTCTCTACACATAATAAATTATTTACAATTTGTTTCTTCCTGTATTCAATTTCTCCCATAAGAAAATATTTCTGATGCATATACAAAATTAGATATGCAATATTCTTACTATTTAGGTTAGTTTTTGTTTGATGCAAATCTTCCATAGTTTGTAATCTAGAAACTCATATTTCAAATCCAAGTTCAAATATATCAGTGATCACTCGAGAGAACATTTTTTAGACATATGTATTGTATAATAATTTTTTTTCACTATTAAATGGAGACTTTAAAGAAGAATTATTGGTTGAATGCAGGGAGTTAGACCAACAATGAACTGAATCAAAGAATCGAACACCCATACAAGATCATCGCAAATAACAATGTACTTAATAGTGTTCAATAAAAGGAACAACTCATACCTAGTCTCTTTCTTCAAGCTCAGGAAATCTACATTAATGAATAATTAGACTTTTTAATTGTCAAATATATGCCCCAAAATCTCATAAAGCCCAATGAACTTAGGGCTATGCTTGTCCTTCCTCTCAAATTTAATTATGTCGTTCATGGACAATATTAGTAGGATCGCACGATCACCAACCATGAACTTTAATGCCTGCACCCTCATATCAACATAGCTCTTCTGCCTACTCTAGGCAGTAAAAAGCTGCTCTTGTATCACACAAACGCCATCCATAGAATCATGTAACTAATCTATGCCCAATGTCCTAACCTGAGAAGCATCAAACAAGCCCACCAAAGACCAACACCTGCTACCATACAACACTTAGAATAGAGCTGTTTGAATAGTCGACTAGTATCTATTATTATACACAAACTACATCAAGGCCAAGAACTGATCCCACTAACCTTTAAAATCAATGAGACAGGCTTAAAGCATGTCCTCTAAAACTTGAATAGTCCTTTTATACTGATCATTAGTCTATGGATGAAAATCCGTGTTGAGCTCAACTCTGGTACCCAATCTCTCTGAATAGACCTCTAAAAACACAACGTGAACTGAGGACCATGATCTGAAATGATAGACAGCAGCACCATGCAAATGGTCTCTCGAATGTATATCTGACCTAACCTCTCTAAACTGTAGGAAGTCTAAACTGGAAAAAAGTGAGCATACTTGGTCAATCAATACACGATGACCCAAATAATATTAAATCTCTTAAATGTATGAGCCAAGCCTACCACAAAGTCCATAGCTATCTGCTGCCATATCCAATAAGGAATGGGTAGCAATTGGGTCAAACCACTTAACATGTGGTGCTCCAACATAAAATACTAATAGTTCAAGAACATAGCCACAAGAACCACAATATCTCTCTTCATCCCACACAACTAGTAGTGTTGCCTGGGATTAAGATATATCTTTGTTGCATCCAGATGATTTGAGTATCTTGAATAACGAGACTCCTCTAGAATCAACTAAATGAGGTCTCCAGCTCTAGGAACACAGATGCACCTTTCCCTCAATCCTCAAAACAACCTCTGGATCTAAGGTCGCCTTCCTACTTCGCCATTGAGTACCTTATATTGAATCACCCTCCGTCTCGTATCCTTAAACTGTTGTTCTTGAATCTTTTCCATTAATGTGTACCTAGTCTCCACAAAAGTAAGAACCCTCCCAGGCTCATAGATGTCTAGCTAAACAATCTAATTGGCTAATGAATTAATGTATGAAGCCAAGGTTCACTCCTCTATTGCTAGGATAGCAAAAATCCTCATACTCACCGCCTTTCGACTTAAGGTATGTATCTATTACAACATTTGCCTTGACCGTGTGATAAAGATTCATAACATCGCAGTCCTTTAGTTATTTCCAACTACCTACGATGTCTTTCATTAAAGTACTTCTTGCTAAATATGTACTGAAGACAAAGATGACCAGTGAAGATCTTACAATGAACATCATACATGTAGTGCCTCTAAATCTTCAACGCGAACACTACCACCGTCAACTCTAAGTTATAAGCGGGGTAGTTCCTCTTGTGAACATTCATCTTCCTCGAAGCATATGCAATAACTTTGCCCTGATGCATCAACAAACAATGCAAACAACCACTAGAAGCATCATAGTAGATCGTAAACCCAATGCCCTCTATAAGAAGTGTTATATTCAAAACTGAACTCAACAAGGCCATGAACTTCAGAAAACTCGCCACACACTCATCAGACCACAAGAAAGGGTGGTGCAATCAAACAAAACAACTCAAAAAAGCACCTATAGTAGCCTTTAACTTGATGAAACTATGAACCTCAATAGGGGAAGCCTATATCTTCTCTGGTTTACATAATTCCATCCCTGGACACTACAAGCTCAAAGATTCCATAGAATTAATCCAAAACACACACTTAAAGAACTTGTCATACAATTGTTAATCCTGCAAAGTCTGAAGTATAATCCTCAGATGTTGCTTATGATGCTCCCTACCCCCGGAGTAGACTAGAAGGTCATTAATGAATATTATAAACAAAGGAGTCGAAGTAGGTCTTAAACACATGGTTTATCAAATCCATAAATGTTGTTAGGGTATTGGTCAAACCAAAAGACATGACTAGGAACTATTTATGCGAACACCTAATACTTAAGGGAAAATTTGGAATGTCCACAACCATAGTCCTCAACTGGTAGTAGCCTGGCCTCGGGTCTATCTCAGAGAACACCGTTGCACCCTAAATCTTGTTTTAAAACATCAATATATGACATAGGGTACCTATTATTCATGGTCACCTTGTTCAACTTCTTTTAGTCAATACACATGAGCAAGAAAAAATCTTTCTTCTTTATGAGGAGAATAAAATACCCCCCCCACAGAGACATATTAGGCCTAATAAACCTGTTGCTGAGGAGGTCCTGAGTAGCTCCTTAAGCTTTCTCAACTCAATTGAACCCATCATATAGGGCTGAATAGAAAATGGTTGTGTGCCCGACTCTCTATCAATGCCAAAGTCAATGTCACAATCAGGAGGAACACTAGGTAGATCAAAATAAAACACATTACAAAACTCTCTAACCACAACAACTCAGTAGAGGGGAGGACTGTTGGAACTAGTATCATTAACAAAGGCAAGATAGGCCAAACACTCCTTTTATACTGACGCTGCACCATTAAAAAATGATATCACACCTCTAGATATATGGATACATATACCCATCCACACAACTTGAGGGATATAAGACATGCCCGATGTAAGAGTCTTGGAAAAGCAATCCAAGAAGGCATGATAAAGAGATAATGTCACGACCCTAATTATATCCTAGGTTTAGCATGGCGTATAGAACTCCGAAAGGCTCTACACAAGCTACTTAGCATACATCATAAAAGATAATTGAAACAAAGATTTCAAAAGTAGTGTTCAAACATCATAAAAGAGGTTGACAAAGTGGAAGTCTAACATAGTATCAACAAGCCATCTAATACATCAACAGAAGTGGTTGGGACATAACCAATACACCACGTACAATGTCTGAAAATTGAATTAAAGAAAAACTAAAACAGTGTCTTGGTCCTCAGAGCATGAGGACTCACCAATCTTCGAGCAGACAAGGGAGATCAACTAGCCACAAGTATAAAAGGTAGGAGCGCAGACCCTATATTATGAGAAAATATAGGAACAAGTATGCATTAGTACATGGAGTGTACTAAGTATGATAGTAATGCTTAAATCATATAAAATCATGCTAAAAGGACTTTTCATGACATGTAATGACCAAGCTAATGCATAACATGAGACTTTAGAAAACACAAGTCATAATCATGGTCAATGCAAGCTTAACATGTTTAAAACAATTGGTGAGATACTTTGAAAGTAACCTAGTTTGTTATTGTGGGATGTTTACCGTTAACCAACATAGACTATGCGAGCTACACCATAAAATCCGGTGTCTATCCCACACCGAAAAGAGATGTTCTACTTTTCAAGGTAAGGACCATAAGCTTCTAGCTTACGTGGATCCACTACCTAAGACATCCTACGGGGCATGTAGTTAGGGACAAAGAGATTGTTACGAAAGACTCGGCCTCTGATAATGGGAGAGCCTCCATCTCAATATCCTCTTAGTGCTAAGTAAAATCCCACAGAATAGTCAATAATCATATTCATTTCATCATCCATGGAAAGACACAACTAAGCTACCAATCAAACTTAAAGTCATTTAGAATAGCTCTTTATATTTTGATTCAACTTAGGTAAGAAAACCTTTTAACCTTATGAATCCTTATGTAAGAAATCCTTTCACAATCTCATTGATACTTTCATCTAAAAGCATCCTCTATTCATTTACATTAATCTCATAAAAGAATGTATATCTTTATAAATTCAAAGATCATAGTTCATAAGCTTCACCATGGGTTCATAGTCTAAAATCATGGATCATGCATGGGTTCTTGTGAAATCAACACAAAATCATGTAAATACTTCAATTCATGCATTAAAAGATAGAAATTAAGCAATTAAATCATAATTTATAAGAACCAATGAAGATAGACTAAAACCCTAACTTTGATTTGAGAATTGAACTTATAAAATTGGAAGATCTTGGGATTCCAATGGGGGAAAGGAATCCATTGGTGAATACTAACATAACCTAGTGATCAAGGCCTAAAAGCTATGATGAATTGGAGATCTTGAAGTGAAACCCTAGCTTCTGCTTCCTTAGCTTTAGAGATAACTTTTGGGGAAGAACTTTGAGGGAATTTGGGAATTAGAAGAATGGTTTTAGATTAGATAGTTTTAGGACTTACAATAGGGGTTAAAATGATATAACTTAGGTAATAGATATATAGGAAATGACTAAACTGGCCCTGACTTAAAAAGCAGCAGGAGCCTTGTATAAGGGCCTTCAGATCGTTTTACCTCCCACATGTCATTCAGGCAATCGTGAAAGTGGAGGGTCTGGTTCACAGCAGGGCTAAGGGGTCGTTGACCTCTTCATGGTCCGAGAACCTACCCGTTAAACCCACTTTATACCTACCATATTCCGAGATGTTACAACACCCCTCCCTTGAGAACATTCATCCTCAAATTAGACTCAAACTGGCATGAAGAGAGTAGAGGAAAGAGGTCTAGCAACCCAAAATGAATGCAATTATATAAATGAATGATGAGTGGTAGATTTGCACTCATTTGAGGTCAATTTATCTCAATAATAAGTGACCTCAATGCCTAATTTTGTTCTTTTCTAATAGAATATTGATGATTTGCAGCTATGAAGGTAATTGGACAAGGCAAGGATTGATGTTTTAAAGAATGGCAAAAAATTGTAATAGGAAGTGCAAAATAAATATTGTTGATGGCCTAACAAGAAGGGCGAGATGTCAAAGCAATCTAAGACCGCCTAAATTGACAGTGCACTGAGTCAGCCTTCAAGGTCAATTGGTGAAGTGAGGAAAGAAGGGCGATTCGCCGAAAGACACAAGGCGAAGTGAATAGATGTTACAGAATTTGAAAGTGTTGACAAATAAAACAATGGCTACAAGGGCGATACAAGGTGAAGTTCGGTGATTCATCCAAATTGCAAAAGCAAACTCGAACAGAATCACCTAGTGAGACTCAAACATCTGAATCTTGATGTATAGAAAAGGCAAATTAAAGGAAGAAGGATGATTAACCGAATACAGTGGGCGAACTGAGCTAATGTCGCCAAAAAGGACATGGAACTACTTTTTGGGTAAAATTTTGGGAAAGTATTAATAGCTCAGAGGAGAGAGAAAGAAGGTGGAAAATTGAGAGAAATATTCTGAACAATCTAGAGAGAGAAACATTTTCCATTAAAGAAGAAAACATTTTTTGTTGAAGCTTTCAATTGTGTGAACTTGAATTTGGAAAATTGATGTTGGATTCGAAGTGGGTTTGCTTTTAATTACTCAAATTCATGCTATCCATGGCTAATTTCATGCAAGGTTTAACCTATTTACACTTTGCAATGTGTGGATAAAACCCCAAACTCTTGGGGTGTGATTATGGGATTCGATGTTGATTTAATTTAGTGGGTGTGTTGAATTGCTCTGTGTTTTGGCTGTTAATTACAAATTTGACTGATTGCCGGGTGATTAATTCATGAATTGAGGTGGCCAACTTAATTCTAGTTTCAATCTTGTAATGTTGCTCGAAAGAAACCAAGACAAGTGGGTAATATGCTCAATAGCTGTATTTTAAGTTATTACTTGATTGTAGTTCTAAAGTGTTCGGTTGTTTTGAATGGCATATAGATGAGACCAAAAGGAGATTCTATGCAAGGATGCACTGAGATCAAAAGAATATTAGCGCCAATGATGATGACCTAGCTTATTTGTGATTAATTAATTGTAATGAGCTATTCTACTATACCCCATGTGAAATCAACATTCAATCCCCCACACCACTAGAGTCCTTTAGCTTTGTGAATCGCCAATTATTTCCATTCTGATAATTGGCTTTCAAAATTACTTCTCTTAATGTTCGTGGACTTCTCCAGCCAATTGTTTTTATTCCAACTTCAATTAATATAATTGCTTGTTAAATCTATAATTAGATTGTTAACTGCATACCATTCTTTGTGGGATTCAACCCCAACTCTTTGTTGAGTTTTTAGTGATGACGACCACTCACTCTTTTAATTGGTTTTGGAGAGTGATTTGAGCATTATCAAAAATAGCGTCACTATTGGGGAATGGTAGTTAGAAATTTAGTTTAAGAAGTAATTTGGATATTAATTTTTTTTGTAGTTGAACAGTCTTAAGCTTGGAATTCTTGTGGTGATATCTTGATAGGTGGCGAAATGAGTACCTAGCACAGTAATGATTCTACTTACCATGGGCAGGACAATGACGATAGAAGGAATGATGAGGTGGTTTCTCACACCACCCATGATGTGGGAGCAATTTGTCTTCCACCGGTTCATAAGGAGGCTAATTTTGTCATAACCTAATCAATGTCTACATTCATTAAAGCGGAAGGATTATTTGGGGGTCTAGAACCCTAATGAGCATCTCCGCAAATTTACGAATGTATGCAAGTCTTTTTCAGCCAAGGGTATCTCACAAGAGTTAGTGAGGCTAAGGTTATTCTCTCTTTCTCTAATGGGGGAGGCAACTAGATAGTTGATTGAATTCCCAAGGCTCTCTATTACCTCATGGGAAGGGTTGATTGAAACTTTCCTTAAGAGGTTTTTTCCTCCATCTAGAGTTATGAAGTTGAGAAAGAACATCCAAAATTTTGAATGAATAAGTGGGGAACTTGCACATAAAGCTTGGATACGCTTCAAGCGAGTCTTTTCACAATGTCCTAGACATGGTTTCTCGGATGAGCTTCTATTGCAATACTTCTACCATAGTCTTGATGTTCTAAATAAGGGATAGGTTGATCATCTGGTTAGAGGAGGTATCATGAGGCAATCATTCACCAAGCCAACAAAGTTGCTTGATGAGATGACTAAGCTAAATCTTGCTTGGTATACGAGTGATGATTATATGTCCTTTCCATATTTGGGGGTATTCAAGGAAAAAGAAGAAAAGAACCAAGAGTGTGACAGAAGCTTTGCTAGATTGACTGCTCAAATTGAACTTTAATTCGACCATGTTATCAAAGGAGGAACGGACTCGATAAATGCAATATCCCCATGTGGGTATGAGGATGAGATGTACATGAGAAGTGGAAGATCGAAGGGTTTTTGGCCAAGTTATCAAAAACTTGCTGGAAACCAAGGTTGTTCGGAACCCTGTGCACGCAAATGAAATATGGTACCCCCTCAAATTTGACATTCCAGACTCAATGGTGCAGTCAAAATTTCCATACGAGGTTGTTTCGATAAACACTGGGTCCCATACCCAATTAGCCATTTTAGCCAATTTCTACCGAAGGCCTCAAAATTATATAAAATTCTCACGGTAATTCTCGAAGGTCAATCTAGACCAAACTCGGCCTTCCGGAACTAACCAAGCTGTCGGAATCTTCATCCAAGTGCACTTTCCATGAATGTTGACCAAAGTCAACCTTAAACCAAATTTCAAAGATTAAAGAGCTAACTGGCCCCAAAATCACACCGAAAACCCCAGGATTCGGGCGAACCATGCTTCTAGACTAATTTGGCCGCTCCGGAGCTGATGGAACCATTAGAATTCTCATCTGAGGTTGTTTACCTGAAGTTACAACCGAAATCCATTTTTCAAGATTCAAAAACTCCAAAACAGAAAAACATGCATAAAACCCAAACGAACGACCAGACGACCGAACAATCAGTGCTAGCAAGTCATAAATGACTTGGGGTCGCTACATGAACACTCTAAATGATAGAAAGAAGGCATTAACACAGAAATGACCTGGAGGGTCATTACAAGCTCCGCCTAGTGTTTCAAGTTCAAGTGCTCCAAAGCAAAACATATTTTATGCACTTCATACAAGACATGATCAAGACGGTTCTCCCGATGTGGTTACCGGTATGTTGAAAGTTTTTCATTTTGATGTTTATGCTTTGCTTGATCTCGATGCTTCCTTGTCTTTTGTGACGCCATATGTAGCTATGAGGTTTGATATTCTTCCGAATGTGTTGTTAGACCCTTTTCTGTCTCTACAAATATTGGTGAATCTATTATGGCTAAGAGAGTATGGAAATTGTGCTGTCTCCTTATCCCTTAGAGTCAATCATGTTGATCTTGTAGAGTTTGATATGTTTGATTTTGATGTTATTCTTGGTATAGATTGGCTCCATTCTTGTTATGCTTTTATTTATTGTAGGACTCAAGTGATCAAGTTTTAATTCCCAAATGAGTCCATCTAGAGTGGCAAGGGGGAAATTCTCTGCCTAAGGGTAAGTTTTTTTCTTGTCTTAAAGCTAGAAAAATGATTTCTAAGGGTTGTATATATCATCTTGTTCGGGTTAGAGATACGTATTCTAAAACCCCTATCTTTGAGTTGGTCCCCATTGTATATGAGTTTTCGGAAGTGTTTCTCGATGATCTACCCGGTGTTCCTCCTGAAAGGGAAATAGACTTCGGTATTGACCTTTTCCCAGATACATAACCTATCTCTATTCCTCCTTACAGAATGGCTCCGACATAACTTAAGGAATTGAAGGATTAATTGAAAGATTTTTTGGATAAGGGTCACTTCTGACCGAGTATCTCTCCATAGGGTGCTCCAATTTTATTTGTTCTAAAAAAGATGGTTCACTTTGCATGTGTATTGACTACCGGCAATTGAACAAGGTTACCACTAAAAAAAGTATCCTTTTCCAAAAATAGGCGATTTGTTTGATCAACTCCAAGGGGTGAGTTACTTCTCTAAGATTGACCTCCAGTCTAGTTATCACCAATTGAGTGTGAAAGAAGATGACATTCTGAAGACGGCTTTTCAAATTCGATATGGTCATTATGAGTTTTTAGTAATATATTTTGGTTTGACTAATGCTTCAGCCGCATTTATGGACTTGATGAATAGAGAGTTTAGACAATACCTTGACATATTTGTGATTGTGTTTATCGATGACATCTTGATTTACTCAAGGAGTGAGGATGAGCACGTCGATCATTTGAGAATTCTGTTGCAAGTCCTCAAGGAGCAATAACTCTTTGCAAACTCTAGTAAATGTGAGTTTTGGTTGAGATCCATGAATTTTCTTTGTCACATTGTTTCCGTTAAGGGTATTGAGGTAGATCCTAAGAAGACGGATGTGGTCAAGAGTTGGCCTAGACTTCTATCCCCTTCAGATATTTGAAGTTTCTTGGGCTTGGCGAGATATTATAGAAGGTTTGTGGAAGGATTTTCTTCAATTTCCTCTTCATTGACTGCATTAACCCAAAAGAAAGTTAATTTCTTATGGTTTGAATCGTGTGAGAAGTGTTTCAAAGAATAGAAACATAGACTTACCTTCGCTTTGATGTTGACTTTACCGGAAGGGTCTGATTGGTTTGTGGTTTATTGTGATGCTTCAAGGATAGGATTAGGGTGTGTTCTTATGAAAAATAAGAAGGTTATTGCTTATGCTTCAAGGCAACTAAAAATCAATGAAAATAATTATCCTACCCATGATTTGAAATTAGTAGCGGTTGTGTTTGCCTTAAAGATTTGGAGGCATTACTTATATGGTATCCATGTTGATGTTTTTACTGACCACAAGAGATTGCAATATGTGTTCAAGCAAAAGGATCTAAATCTCCACCAAAGGATGTGGCTTGAGTTGCTAAAGAATTACAACATAAGTGTCCTCTATCACCCTAGCAAGGTTAATGTGGTGGCGGATGCTCTTAGTCGACTATCAATGGGTAGTGTTGTGCATGTTGAGGAAGATAAAAAGGAGTTGGTTCGTGATGTTTATAGATTGGCAGGATTGGGTGTTCGGGTTGTTGATTCTAATGAAGGTGATGTTATTGTTCATAATGATTCAGTATCATCCTTTGTATCAGATGTGAAAAGGAAGCAAGGTCTTGATCTAATTTTTGTTTAATTGAAGGAAGCGGTGCTTAAAAGGTTTGTTGAGGCTTTCTCTCATGGGGGAGATGGTGTACTTCGATATTAAGGGCGCTTGTGTGTTCCCAATGTTGATGACTTGAGATAGAAAATCTAATTAGATGCCCATAGTTCTCGATAGTACATTCACCCGGGAGCAACCAAGATGTGCTGTGACTAATAGGAGGTTTATTGGTGGATATGAAGAAGGATATTACAGAATTTGTGTCTAAGTATCCTAATTGTCAACAAGTGAAAGTTGAGCATCCAAAGCCGAGAGGTTTGTCTCAACATATTAGTATTCCTACTTTGAAATGGGAAGATTTGAATATGGACTTTCTTGTTGGATTACCCCACACCTGACAATAACACGACTCGATTTGGGTTATTGTAGATCGTATGACGAAGTCGGCTCATTTCATTCCTGTCAAGGTTTCTTATTCAGCAAAGGACTATGCTAAGTTGTTTCCAAGGGATATGGTTAGGTTGCCTGGAGTGCCCCTATCCATTATCTCTGATCGTAGTACCCAATTTACTTCTTAATTTTTGAAATCCTTCCAAAAGGGCCTTGGTACTCGTGTTAAGCTTAGGACGACTTCTCATCCTCAAACCGATAGGTAAGCGGAGCGGACTGTCCAAACTCTGGAAGATATGTTGAGAGCTTGTGTGATTGACTTCATGGGTAATTGGACTATTCATTTGTCTTTAATTGAGTTCTCTTATAATAATAGTTATCATTCAATTCTTGGGATGGCTCCATTTGAGGCTCTTTATGGTAGAATGTGTATATCTCCTATAGGGTGGTTTGAAGTTGGTGAGATTTCTTTCATAGGTCCCGAGTTGGTACATGAGGCTATGATGAAGGTTCGGTTTATTAGAGAAAGATTGAAAACGAATCAAAGTCGACAAAAGTCCTATATTATTAGAAGAAGAGATTTAGAATTTGATGTTGATGATTGAATCTACTTGAAAATTTCATCCATGAAGGGTGTAATGAAATTTGGAAAGAAAGGGAAGCTTAGTCCCCATTATGTGGGCCCATATAATATTTTGAGGTGTATTGATAAAGTTGCTTATGAACTTGATTTGCCTAATGACTTAGCATTGGTGCATCCGGTTTTCCATGTCTCTTTGTTGAAGAAATGTGTTTGTGATCCGACATCTATTATACTGTTGGAGAGTCTTGGTATAAAGGGGAGTCTTTCTTACGAAGAAGTTTCGGTTGAGATTTTGGACCGGCAAGTTAAGAAATTGGGGAATAAGGAAGTTGCATCCATAAAGGTCTTATGGAGGAATCAAATGGTTGAGGGTCCTACTTAGGAGGCCAAGGGCGATATGATGTCCCGTTATCCCCATCTCTTTCCCTCCAATCCTACTCTAGCTTGAGGTATATAACTCCTTATGGTTCATCCTTTTGGTTTCATGTGTATTAGTTGTTCTCATGTTTCCTCATGCATCCACACTCATGAAAATTTTATTTTTGAGAAAATGAGTTTGCTGAATTGAATACTTCATGATTACCTGCATTTGAGTGTGATTTGCATGTATGCCTTATGATATAATGTATCTAATATGTTTTTGCTTGGCGTTGATGTTTCTACTTGGTTATGTGCTTTTGATGAAGTTGCATTCTTGTTGGGTTGTTAGATCTCTCCCCCTACCCTCCTTATGTTGCCTTGAGTTCCATTCGAGGAAGAATGTTCTCAAGGGGGAGTCATTGTAACACCTCAAAATTTGGAGAAGAAAGAAAAGTGAATTTTGGGCTGCAGGCTGTGTCTACGGGTCCCCATCGTAGAAGCTTTTATGGGCTGTAGGTGGCATCCGCAGAAGAGGGAAAATAAATTTTCTAAAACCAAGTCCAGTACGTCGTTTCACGGTTCACCAGGATGGCCTGTTAGTCTTTATACGAGTCATAGATAGGTCTTGTAGGTAGGTCTCAGACTTAGTGATATTTTAAAGAGTTAAGTTGGTTTCTATGGGTGGAGTCTACGGACCGTAGGAAGACCTACAAGCCGTAGATAGGTTCCATTGAACGTTGTTCCAAATTAAGGTTTCGAAACTTTTCTATGGCTGACCAGTACGGTCCGTAGAAGTCCAAACGTAGAAGGGCTTCGACAGTTATTTTAAGGTGCTTTTGAGTCCTTTCCTAATTGTTTAAATCAAAATTATTTCATTTTGTCTTCTACCCTAAGCCCTATATAAAGCTTTTAGGTCCTAAAACTACCCACTTCAAACCCATTCTCCTAATTTCCCAAAACCTAACCAAATTCACTCCCCAATTTCCTCTCCACCTAAGGAAGAAGAAGGAGAGTTAGGATTCCATTCATGTCTTCAATTCACTATTCACCTTGGGCTTTGAGTAGCAAGGTATGTGGTTGAAGTCCTTTCCACCATGGGGTCCCCAAGGTTTCCAATTTCTCAATCTCAAATTCAATTGTTTAAGTTAGAGTTTTAATTCAATCTTTATGGGTTTCATTCAATTAAGATTGATTATTGTTAATTAAGTCTTCTAATGAATGATTCAATGTTAATTCATTATATTTAGTTGAAATTATGTTGACCCATGCCTAATTTATGATTTTCAACTATTAACCTCTGATGAACCTATGAACTATGAATATATGAAGATATGCATGTTCTTATGAAATTATTGTAAATGATTTGGGAATGCTTTGAAAGGAAAGTATTAGTGTTATCATGAAAGGTTTTCTCACATGCTATTATGATCATGATTGTGAAACATATTTCTCACATATGGATTCACAACAGTGAAAAGTTTTCTCATCTATGTTAAATTGTGTTTTAGGAGTCATTCTATGTTTTGATCTTGAAAGATATGGATTAGTATTGATCATTGCCTTTCCAATGTTATATTGTTATTTTACTTTTATCTATTCCGTTGGGATTTAGACTTAGAACCGAGTGGGCTTTGAGGTGAAGGCTCAAATAGGGCAGTCTCTAGTAGCAATCTATAGTCCCAAACTACGTGCCCCATAGGATTGTTTAAAATGACCTGGCTAGTGGATCCACTTTAGTAAAAGATGATATGTACGAATTCTACCTTGGCAAGTAGATTCCCCATCTTTTGGTATGAGGGTTATACCACATTCCGTGACATAGCTCTCATGGTCTTATTGTTGGTTAAAGTTTATATCCCACAAAATGACTATGTTTTCTTCAAAGCTTTTTCTTATGCCTTTTTTGTTAATGTATTTAACCATATTTCATGATTCACATGTAATTTTTTCTTTAAGCTCTTAAATGTTAAAATATTTTTCATGCCTTACATGTTTTAAGCCATTCATTCTATCATTTCTATTTTATGCATATTGCCCCATACTTAGTACATTCTATGTACTAATGCATACTTGTGCCTACATTGTTTCACTAATGTAGGGTCCGACACTCATATCTCCCATACTCGTGGCTAGTTGGTTTCATTGGCTTTGAAGATTGGTGACTCCTCATGATCCGAGGACCAAGATACTTTATAGCTTTATGTCATTTCCATTTTCTAAATTTGTATGTGATATATGGGTTACGTCCCAATCACTTTCCTTATGATGTATTAGATGGATTATTGAGACTTATGTTAGACTTCCACTTGTCAAACTCTTTTATGATATAAGACTACTTCTTTTGAATTCTTTAAAGTCTATTATCTTATATGATGTATGCTAAGTGGCTTGTGTAGGGCCTCTTGGGGTCCTATTCACCTTGTTGCACCTAGGGTATGCATTGGGTCATGACATCTGATAACATTTTGATGATTTGCCACCATGAAGGCTAAGGGACAAGGCAAGGATGAATATATGTAAGAAAGGCCAAAAAATGGAAAGAAGTGTAAACTCCCCATTGTTGATCACCTATCCAAAAGGGAAGATCGCCCAACTAGCATGACCTCGCCTAAAGTGATAGTGCTCAAAGTTTAAAATGTCAAGGCAGGATTGGTGAACTAAATCATGAATTGGCGACTTGCTGAATGTGATGGGCAAATTGAGGGACCATCACCGAAGGTGACAAGACCGGGATAAAATATGAAAACTTATAAGTCGAATAAAGGTTTTAATCAGCGATTCACAAAATGTGAAAGGCAGACTCGAACGATTTCAAAAGTTGGGTCAATGTGATTGCTCAATAACCTTGATTACACATGGATAAGATGGGTCAATCTCAAACACACATTATATTTCTCAATCATAATAAGCTTATTACAAGAATTCCTCTCGGGCATTCCCATGTGTAATCAACTAAACAATCTAATACCTTGAAATAAATCTTCTCTTTCGAGCAACACAAGCATTTAGAGGTGAAAACCCAAATTTCTTTCTCAAGGAAGTAAACAATTTCAAACTAATATGTAAGCATCAAATCAATTACCCACTTCAAATATTCTAATCTCAAGTAATATATGAAGATCTAAAGTAGAATTAAGTTTGCAAACTCAATTCATAACTTAAACACTTGATAATAAAATTGAATCCATGGAAATGAGAGTAAAACAGAGAAATACATATTATCCCACCAATTCAATCAAAACCCAACTCCATTTACACACCCCTAGAATATGGTTTTTAGCTAATCATGTTAAAAATGAAATAAAGTATACCAAAAAAGTTCTCGGCTATTGGATTATTGATTTGCAACATCAATTTAGAAGTCCCACTTCGCAATTCCAAAAATTATGGGTTAAAAGCTTGTTTTTCACTCTACAAAATAGAAGGTTCTATTGTACTCTACTTAGAAAAGTTTTAGATCCAATTGTATGAGTAAAAAGATGATTTTTCTCTCACCTTTCGACTATTTATATTTCCCAAAAAATTAGTCATAACTACATTAAATGGCCCAGTTGGCGATGTTAGTCTGGCTCGCCGACTCATTTGGTGATTCGCCAACTTGCTCTTCTTCTCGCCTTTCCTTTTCTTTAGGCTTCAGGTGTTTGAACCACATTTTGCAAGCTCGATGAATTTTCCATTTATATTCGGTGAGTCATCGATATCACCTAATCTTGGCTTTTTGGCCTTTAATTTAAACCCATTGTTCTATAACTTTCATTGAACACATGTCATTTCACCGACTAAGTTCAGTGAGTCGGTGATTAGTCCATCTTCTCACTGATCTGCCTTGGGAAGTTTAGTCAAAAACCTTGTCATTTTAGGCAAAGTATGGCACAGCCGGCGAGTCACTAAGTGCCATTTTACAAGCATTAGTGTCAAGATTTTGCTCTTTTTCCATGTTTTAGCCCTTTTTTGTGTGATTTCATCCTTTCCTTGTCCTTCAGACTTCATAGCTATAAAACACAATAAATCATTAGATATGGGCATAAAAATCAAAAACCTTGTCATTTTAGGCAAAGTATGGCACAGCCGGTGAGTCACCAAGTGCCATTTTACAAGCATCAGTGTCAAGATTTTGCTCTTTTTCCATGTTTTAGCCCTTTTTTGTGTGATTTCATCCTTTCCTTGTCCTTCAGACTTCATAGCTATAAAACACAATAAATCATTAGATATGGACATAAAAAGGCATTGAGAACACTAATTGTTGAACTAAAAAGACCTCAAATGAGTCAAAATCTCAGTTTCATCAACACCTTCAACTTTAACTTTTGCTTGTTCTCAAGTAAATCAAGAATTCAACCAGTTCAACAAGGATGTTTACAACTGTGCTTATTGTGAGCAAACATGCATATGCTATCACAAGGCTAATATCAAGATAATGTGTAACACCTTGGAAATTGGAAATTTGGATTAAAAAGGAAAAGTTCAATTTTTGTCACTTAAGTAGTGAACTAAAAGTCCTATCTATGGACCGTAGGAAGTTCTACTGTACATAGAAGGAAGTTGGTAAGACTTGGGTTGAGTTTTGAAAATTTCAAGTTCCTGTAAGTTGACCTACGAATATCAAGGACGATTCATAGGATGTTTGACAGATCGTATGACTAATCCATATAGTGGATTTAGATATTTGATTTGAGACCTCAAAACTATGGAAGTAATTGACGGGCCATAGTAGGGTCTACGGGTCATAAAAAGGGTCGCATAGAAGTGATCCAAACTTGGTGAAATTTGAGCTTGAACTTGGGTTCAACAGAAAGGGTCTACAGACCCTAGAAAGGTCAATGAACCATAGGATTGTCTCGTGGGAAGTTGGATGAATTTTGAGTTTCTGAAGTTGGTTCTACGGTTGACCAGTGCGGGCCGTAGAAAGTCCTAAGGACAGTAGGTCGAAATGGTAGGTCGTTCCGACATTTATTTCTTAAGGGTATTTGGATATTTATTTATGCAATTAATTTTTATACTATGTCATTTTGACCCTATTTATAAGACCTATAATTACCTTTCAATTCCTAAAACTACCCTAACCCTCTCATTCTCTCAAATTCCCAATTCCTAGCCAAGTTCATCCTCTCCAAATTCTCTCTCAAGTCCAAGGAGGAAAAGCTAGGGTTTTAAATTCAAGGTCTCCTCTTTCTCTTGCTTTTCTAGGCTTTGATATCAAGGTATGTGGGAATTTACCAATGGATTCCAATCATCCATTGGGTCCCAAAATAATCTCAATTTTCAATTCAATTCTCACCCAATTTGATTAGGGTTTCATGAAAATCTAAATGGGTCCTATTTGTTATAATTCAATTATTTGATTTCAATCTTGTTATGCATGATTTGATTTAATTACATGGTTTTCAATTGATTTCATGTGAATTCATGCAATATACTTGATCATTACTATGAATTTATGAAGAAAGCTTGTGAACTTGTGAATGACGATTTATGAAAGTTATGCATGTTTAAATAAATTGATGTTTTATGAACTAAGAATGCCTTTGGGATAAGTATCAATGCATTGTTAAAGGTTTTCTCACATATTATGAAATCATAGTTGTGAAAGATTTTCTCACATATGTAAGAATCGTGATTTAAAGAAGCTACTTTTAGAAGACTTTATGGTTTGTAATGGTATTATGATTATTACCTTTCGTAATGTTATGCTTTGATAATTGATTTTATCTATTCCATTGGGATTTACCTTAGCACCGAGAGAACTTTGAGGTGGAGGCTCAAATTGGGTACTCCGATAAACCACTGCAACAAGTTCGAATGATCCCCATTGTTAACTTGCTGTTATAACCTAGTTGGTCTTTTTTAGAAATTTTTATGAAATAACCATTTTAGCCCTCCCCATATTGGCCCCAAGTCATTTTTGAATGAGTTTTGAAATTGGTTTCAAGTTTTGAGTTAAAAGTTGTAGTTTTGAGAATTTTTAGATTTTGAAAGACTAAGTTGCTAAGAAGTGGTATTTGGTATCTTTTGGAGTTTCGAGTGTCAGGATAGAATTCTGTTGATTCCATCTGTCCCGAAATATGGATATTGGTGTAAGAGAGTTGTTAGTTTGAGATTCATAGTCTTTTTGAGAATTTGAGGTCCTATGTGGGAAAATTGTGGAATTTTAGCCTTTGGGCTGACTTTGGTCAACATTCAGGGTTTGGATGCTCGAATTAGAATTTTGAGAATTTTGTTGATTTTGGGGGATGTTTCTAGGCCTAGGTGAGTTCTTGGCTGATTTTTTAGAGGTCCCGAGGTTGATTTGACCTTTTTAGGTGACATTCATTTCTTAATTATGTCCTTGAATATTTTCTTTAATGAGTGTACATTGTCTCACAAATTCAATGAATATGGAATAGAGAGAGTAGTATTAAATATTTTAATAAAAAAATTATCTAGTCAATCTATGTGGCACATTTGGTCACAGTGTACGAAATACACGTCTTTAAAGGGCGTGAGACCATTATAAAAAGCAAAAATGCTCAATTTAAGAATTTAAAAGTCATCATCCTTCTCATATATTCATTTTCTATTGTTTAACAAAATCATAACATAAAATTGTGTCCAAATTTCTTCCCTTTTTTTCTACTGTTGCAGTCTTATTTCTTATTCAAAGACCCATTTAGAGTCGTCCATTGGATTTGGACAAAATTACTGATAATGAGTAAAAATAAAGAGCAACTTTTGGATGGGGAAAAAAGAAAAAAAATGAAAAATAATGGTAGAAGGGACTCATTGAGATTTTGGGCAACTTCATTTTTTTCCGCGTCATTTAGATTCACTAATCAATTTGTGTAGAGTTATCATTTTTGTTAATTTACTCGTATGCTCTCTCCCACTCAAAATTTCAAATTTTATTAAACCAGTTAGTAAAGATCAATGTTTTGAAAGACTTTGTCGGGACTCGCTTTGAGGCGGGGTTCTAGTAAAATGCCCCGAGACTCTATTGTTGGGGTTTGTTCTGTAAGACTTGCACCCTAAGCGCCTGACTATACGCCTTAAGCACGCCCAATGCTTGGGACTCGCCTAATAGATCTTACACAAATTATGTATTAAATTATTTAGTTAACATTGTTGACACTCATAGTTCTTGAATAAATGAATGATACTGAATAGTTTTTAATCTCTATAAATAAGAAAATTGAGAGTAACTCAAATAACAAGTTGTAGTATCGTATCTTTACTATTTGGTACACTGTGAGGGTGATTATATATTACGTAACATTTCTTTTAAAAATACATAGCGAAATTTTAGTTTCTCATTTATCATTGGTCTTCATGTTTTTGTCGTATGTCTCAAAATTATCATATTTTATTTAGCTATTTGAAAGTAATTTTAATTTTATTTATGATTGAGTGATGTTTTTGTTATAATACTAGTAAGTTTTATTGATTATTTTCTTTTAAGTGGGTAAATTGTATAGTATGATAATAATATATTTTTAGAAATAATGATTCTTTTATTATTAGAAAGTTAAGATATTAGATTATTTATACTTGTATAATCATGTTAGAAGTTTTATTTTCTTTGAGTTTCCTTAATCCTGTTTGTAATTATTTCAAACTATTGATGAATTTTTAAAATTTTGTATTATTACATTATTATACTATATTGTTAATTAAAAATTTAAAGATCCATAGGGCTTACGCCTCACCTTATGCTATGTAAAACTCCCTGCCTCACGCCCCTGCCTTTTAAAACACTAGCAAAGATGCAATGAACTTGCAACACACAAAGGAAGAATCAAGAATGTGAGATAGAGCCCACGATGTGTACCCACTGTCTCTTTGATGGACCTCATGCCGCGACCCCCCTCTGTCTGATAGTCACGGGTTGACTAAGTCAAAGCACAGTTCAATTGAGATTAGGATTCCGACCCTACAATTATAAATATATCATTAAGACAATATATTTAGGGTTACGTATTATTCATAGGAGTTACAAATTATTACTAGAAGTAAGGGGTTACTATTAGAATAAAATTTTCATGATTCTTAGCTTTCTAGGGTTAATTACTTCTTTCGTAGAAGATTATTGCAGGACAAGCAAGATATTCTTACAAAGGTTTCATTTATCAAATATTTAGTTTACTTTCTGTGATATTTATATTCATTAGTTGTTTAAATTATTTTTGTTATTATTTGCACCTAGTTAGGAGCAGCTAGCTAGGATTATGAAACATATATTAGGGATAAGAATAATGGATTATTTACATTATATTCTTATCATGAAGGGATGATCATCGTGTATTGAGATTCTATCGTAAACATAACTTTTTAATTGTTGAAAATATTAAGAATTCACATGTCTTCTGACTTGCTTGACAAAAGAAGTTAAGATAAGGAAAAAGAATCAGTAAAATCGATTTGGATCTACTAACCTCCATCTAGTTTGCGACCCAAAGTATATCCTAGGTGTAACATGGTGTATAAAACCCCGAAAGGCTCAACACAAGCCACTTAGCATACATCATACAAGATAATAGAAATAAAGATATCAAAAGAAGCATTCTCATATCATAAAAGAGTTTGACAAGCGGAAGTCTAACATAGTCTCAACAAACCATCTAATACATCAAAAGAAGTTATTGGGACGTAACCCATACACCATGTACAAAAGTCTTAAAACTGAAAGAAAGAAAGCAATAAAAGTGTCATGGTCCTCGGAAACATGAGGACTCATAAACTCTTCATCTTCCAATCATCAATGATATCAACTAGTCATAAGTATGCGAAATAGGAGCGTCGGACCCTACATTGTAGGCACAAGTATGCATTAGTATATGAAATGCACTAAGTATCATAGCAATGCATAAAAGGTATGGAATTATGCTAAAAGAACTTTTCATGGCATGCAATGACCAAGCTAAATCATAAGATAAGATGTTAGAAAACACAAGTCATAATCATGGTCAATGCAATCTTAACATGTTAAAACACTTTGCGAGATACTTTGAATGAATTCTAGTTCATTATTGTGGAATATTTACCATTAACCGACATAGACCATGTGAGCTAAAACATGGAATTCATTGTCTATCTCACATCAAAAAGAGATGTCCTACTTGCCAAGGTAAGGGCCATAAACTTCTAGCTTACGTGAATCCACTAGCTAAGACATCCTATGGAGGCACATAGTTAGGGAGAAAGAGATTGCTATAGAGACTCGACCTCTACTAATGGGAGAGCCTCCATCCCAATATCCTCTTGGTGCTAAGTAAAATCCCATGGAATAGTCATTAATCATATTCATTTCACCATACATGGAAAGGTAGAATTAAGCTACCAATCCAAGCTAAAGTTATTTAGACTTAAATCTTGATTCAACCTTGGTGAGAAAACCTTTCAACCTTATGAATCCTAATTTAATATCCCATTTCTTGTAAATTTGCTTTTAATTGAGAAATGACTATTTTCCCCTTTCTCTTAGTTTTGTCTTGCTTAGTTTGGGTTGTGGGAATAGTTGGTGTGGTCTTCGATGTGATCGGGTCTGTTTTTGGTGTTTTTGCCCCTTTTGAGTTGAGAATTTTTGATATGGTTGACTTTGATCAACATTAGGAGTTCAGAGTGTCGTATTGGGATTCTGTCAGGTTTATTGAGTCTGAAATATCAAGTTTGGTCTAGTAAGGTTATCGGTTAGAGTCCCGAGACCTTAGGTTGTGATTTGGATATTTAGGTGAAAAGTTAAATTTTTGGCCTAAATGGGTTTGAGGGGTATTTCGGTCATAACCATAATTTTTGGAAATCTGACAACTCCATTGGTTCCAAAGCATGTTTTGCGATGAGTTTGCACTATTGGTTCGTGTTTATAGGGTTCCGAATGAGTTTCAAGGGTCAAAAATATGTTTAAAAGGTTGTTGGTGCACACGTTTAGTGGCAAAACAATAGACAATTAGCAACGCAATATGAGTTTTAGTGACAAAATCGTTGAGTTAAATATCTATTCGAACTCATTTCGTATTTTTAACATTTTTGGAGCTAGAAAAGTCGGTTTGAGGTGACATTTGATGCGTTTTTCTCTCATAATCATTGGGTACATGTTTCTAACCCTATTTTACACTTTTCCCAAGAATATTCCTTTCTCATATCATGATTTCTGTCCATTAAGTTGAGATTTTAAACCCTCTAGTAGAGAAATCGAAAATTAGTGATTTGAAGGTTGATTTGGAATAAGTTTTTATTGATTTTCGGGATTTAAGTTCCTTGTATTGTGGGTAAACTGATTTTGGTAAAGTTTTTATTAGATTTGTCATTTTTAATTGAATTTCAAATGTGGGTTTTGGGGTTTTTCTCTCAAATTGGAAAGGTAATAAATTCTTGATTTAGAGCTCGATTCTTGCTTGTTTTTAATGGGTTTTTCAACCACGAACTCATCTTGGCTTGTAGAACTAGATTATCAACTAAAAATCTGATTTTATCCTTTTGATTTTCGAAGTGATTTTTGAGCTATTTTACCCCCAATTTCAAATCCTATCAATATGGGTATCATTGGACTTCTTTTGATAAACTCTTTCTATTCTTGATAGTTGAGGATCATTTCGGTTAGCGTATGGTTGAGGATTTGCTCTGGTAGAGTTGTTCAGGTGAAGTTTTGATCTTGAGGTAGGATTGGCTATCCTTCTCCTAAACTTGGATTGGATAATTCATCATTCTTATGTCTTAGGCTATGGGATGGGATCGTAGCATGATTTTTGGCTGTGAGTTGTATTGTGTTGCCTGTGAGGGGGCTTGATTGTTATTGTGTTGCCCGTGTGGGAGCTTGTATATGTTGTTTAGTCTGTGTTGAGGCCTTAATTGTTGTTCTATTTTCTTTGAGAGAATATGATTCATGATTGCCTGTAAGAGAGGCTTGTAGTGCTATTTGACTTGTAATGCCCGAGTGAGGGGCTTAGTTGGAAACTTTATAATGCTTTGACGAAACGAAATGCTTTCTAAATGGAGTTCACTTATTTCAAATGAACTCTTTCCCTCTATTTTTCATATGATGGTGTATATTATGATTCGACTGAGTTTTCAAAAATTTAGACTTTTGATACATGTTGAGTTGACTATTGCCTCCATGTTATATATGTGTTGTGATGCATCCATCCTCATTCATCATATCATGTTCTTGGGAAATTGAGAAAAACGTGGAGATTCCTTTTGAGAAAGAAAATAAGACACCTTTTTATATCCTTGACCACGCTGAGGTTGCAAGTTGATGAGATTGTGATTTGGTATACGGAGTGCGAATCCCCATAGTTCCTTGTTTGGGAGCCTTAGCTCGACAGGTTGTACGACAGGTTGTGCCACAGCCTTGATTCAATCATACCACTACATCATTGCATCATCTCATTGCATATCATTAATCATTTGAATTGCTTGACTTATCTGTGATATGGGAACTGTTGTGATCTTATGTGTTTACTTTACTAGCGCCGTTCATTATAAATTGGCAGCACCGATGCAAGAATGTCACAACCTAAAGTATTCCCTAGATGTAACATGGTGTATAAGACCCCAAAAGGATCCATACAAACCATTTAGCATACATCATACAAGATAATAGTAGTTAAGAGTTAAAAAGGTAATTCCATATTAAAAGAGTTTGACAAAATATCGGAAGTCTAACATAGTCTCAAAGCCATCTAATTCATCAATAAAATGAAATTAGGACATAATCCATACAACATCTAAAGTAAAATGACATAAAACTATAAATGGGGCATTGTCCTCGAAGTATGAGGACTCACCAAGTCTTCTTAATCACAAGTATAATGATCGAGCCACGAGTGGAGGGAGAGGAGTCGCCACGCCCTACATTAGTGAAACAATGTAGGAAAGAGTATGCGTTAGTACAAAAAATGTACCAAGCATCATAACTATGTATAGAGATTACAAAATCATGCTAAAAAGGTGCTATACATAAGAGGAAATGATCAAGTTAAATCCTAAGATAACATGATGGAAAACATAAGTTAAAACCATAGTCAATGCAAGGAAATCATCTTAAAACAGCACATACTTGAAATACCTTTTTAGGAAAATAACCTTATTTCATTATGTGGGAAATTAGCCTTAGCCGACATAGACCATGTGAGCTATAACATGGAATCCGATGTCTACCCCACACCGAAAAGAGGTGTCCTTACTTTCCAAGGAAAGAACCATAACTTCTAGCTTAAGTGGATCCACTAGCTAATGTTAATCTAAGACAATTATCCTATGGTGGCATGTAGTTTCAGGGATAAGGAGATTGCTACTAGAAACCCAGCCTCTACTACGGGAGAGCTTCCATCTCGATATCCTCTTGGTGCTAAGCATAAATCCCATGGAATAGTCATTAATCTTTACTTACATTTTCATTAAGAGACATGGGTAATATCCACTTGTCTTATCATAAATGGATGGCAAATTAAGTAACCAATCCAAGATAAATTTCAATAGAATAGCTCCTTAATCTTGATTCAAAGTTTAGTTGAGAAAACCTTTCAACTCTTATGAATCCTTTATGTGAGAAAATCATTTCACAACAACAACGACAATGCATCACTCTCAATGGAGGATTTGGAGACTCCATAGGTGAAAGTCATCATATCTTGAAGTTCAAAGCCCACTATCAATGGAGGAGTTGGAAACTTGGCTTGAATCCCTAGCCTTCTTCTTCAAGCTTTAGAGAGAGAAATATTAGGGAAAAGCTTTGGAGGGATTTGGGGGAATTTGAAGAGTGATTAGAATGGGTTGAATTTAGGCTTTGAATACTTCTATAGGGTCTATGATTAGGACTAAAAAAACTTAGATTAAGTATAGATCAATTAGGGAAAAGACCAAAAACCCCTTAAAAATAACTGCCGGACCCCATATACGATTGCGGCCTACGGTCCGTAGGTCCAACTAGGGACCGTCCTGTCAAACTGTAGAAAGATTCAGAGACAACTAATTTTGGACTTCAAACAACAAAACCCTTGTACGATTTATAGGTCCATTGACGGATCGTACATGACAATTGTAGTTCCAAACTTATGGCTTCAAAATTTAACTAAGTCTAGAAGAGACCTACAAGACCCATCTACGACTCATGCAAGGAATGACGGGCCATCTTGGCGAACCATGAAAGAGGTCCTAAAATTTGACATTTTAAAAAAATTTACCTTGCCATCTACGGTTCCCACTTACGGCCGGTAAGTCAACCTACGGTCCGTAGATGGCTTCCATCAGTATTGGCACCAGTTCTGAAAAACCTACAATTTTACTTATTTTTGAATCCGAGGTGTTACAATATATCCACCATGGGAATATTCATCCTCAAATGGAAATCAAGACATCACAAGAGGGGTAGAACTAGATCTAACAGCCCAACATGAATGCAATCGCATAAATTCACATATCCTAGGAGGAAACATCAACTCTAGCCTAAAGCATATTCAAATCATCATGTCATAAGGCCTATATGCAACTCATACTCAAATGCACAAAAAACATGATGAAATCAATCAAGTTAACTCATCTTCTCCAAATTTAAGTTTTTCATGAACATGTATAAATGAGGAAATCATGGGAATATCTAAGACACATAAGACCAAAAGAGTGAACCATGAGAATCTAAATACCTCAAGCTAGAGTAGAGATGAAAGGAAAGAGATGAGGATAATGGGACATCATATCGGCCTCGCCTACCTAAGTAGCAGCCTCAACTAACTGATTCCTCCGAAGAACATTTATAGAAGCAACTTCTTTTTTTCTTAACTCTCGAACTTGCCATTCCAAAATCTCAACCGGAACCTCTTCTTTAGAAAGACTCTCTTTTATACCAAGACTCTCCAGTGGCACTATAGACGTCGGATCCCCAACACATTTCTTCAATAAGAAGACATGGAAAATCTCATGAATCGATGCTAACTCATTAGGCAAATCAAGTTCATAAGCAGCTTTGCCAATACACCTCAAAATCTGATATGGGCGAACATAACGGGGACTAAGCTTCCTTTTCTTTCCAAACCGTATCACAATCTTAATGGGTGAGGTTTTAAAATAAACCCGATCATTAACATCAAATTCTAGATCTCTTCTTCTAACATCGGCATAGAACTTTTTGTCGACTTTGGACCGTTTTCAAACTTTCTTTAATAAATCAAAATTTCTCCATAGCCTCATGTAAAAATTTGGGACCTACCAAATCAACTTCTCCAACTTCAAACAAACCTATAGGAGATCTACACCTCCTACCATAAAGAGCCTCAAATGGAGCCATACCAATACTTGGGTGGTAGCTATTATTATAAGCAAACTCAATCAAAGGCAAATGATCATCCCAATTACCCTCGAAGTCAATCACACAAGCTCTCAACATATCTTCCAAAGTTTGGATATTACGCTTCGCTTGCCCATAGGTTTGAGGTTGAAAGGCCGTGCTAAGTTTAACACGGGTACGAAGACCCTTTTGGAAATATTTAAAAAATTGAGAAGTGAATTAAGTACCACGATCGGATATAATGGATAGGGGCACTCCATGCAACCTAACCATTTCCCTTAGGTAAAACTTAGCATAATCTTCTGCCGAATAAGAGACCTTGATGGAAATGAAATGACCCAATTTCGTCATACGATCCCCAATAAACCAAATCGAGTCATATTGTCACCAAGTGCTTGATAAACCAACAATGAAGTCCATATTCAAATTTTCCCACTTCCAAGTAGGAATACTAATATATTGGGACAAGCCTCCCGGCTTTTGATGCTCAATTTTCACTTATTGACAATTAGGACACTTAGCCATAAATTTCGCAATGCCTTTCTTCATCCCATTCCAACAATAGACCTCCCGCAAATCATGGTACATCTTGGTGGCTCCTGGGTGAATAGAATATCAATAACTATGGGCTTTCGATAAAATATTCTCCCCTGAAGTTGTCAACATTCGAAACACAAAAACGACCTTGATATAGAAGTACACCATCTCCCCCCTTGGGAGAAAGCCTCAATGGTCTTTTTAAACACCGCTTCCTTTAATTCCTTAAAGATCGGGTCAAGACGTTGCTTTGCTTTCACATCCGACACAAAGGATGATTCTAAACCATTATGAACAACACCACCACCTTCGTTAGAATCAATCAACCGAACACCCAATCGGGCATATCTATGGACATCTCGCACTAAATCCCTCTTATTATCCTCAACATGAGCAACACTACCCATGGAAAACCGACTTAGGGCATCCTCCACTACGTTTGCCATGCCGGGGTGATAGAGGACACTCATGTCAGTCCTTTACCAACTGAAGCCACCTCCTTTGGCAAATATTCAGATCCTTTTCATTGAACACATATTGCAAAATCTTGTGGTCGGTGAAGACATCAACGTGAACAACATACAAGTAATGCCTCCAAATCTTTAGAGCAAACACAACCACCGATTGTTCTAAGTCATGGGTAGGATAGGTCTTTTCATGAATCTTAAGTTTCCTTGAGGCATAGGAAATGACTTTCCCAATTTGCATACGGACACATCCTAACCAAATCCTTGAAGCGTCACAGTAAACCACAAACCCATCAGACCCTTCTGGTAAAGTCAATATCAGAGCAGAGGTAAGTCTTTCTTTCAATTCATGTAAACTCTTTTCACATGCTTCATACCAAACAAACTTAAATTTATTTTGGGTCAAAGCCATCAATGGAGAGGGAATTAAGGAAAACCCTTCAATGAATGGTCTATAGAAGCCAACCAAACCCAAGAAACTTTAAATATCCGAAAGGGATAGAGGTCTAGGCCAACTCTTAACCTGTCACGACCTAAAGTACCCCCTAGACGTGACATGGTGTACAAGACCCCATAAGGCCCCACACAAGCCACTTTACATACATCATACAAGATAATCGTAAGTAAGAAGTTCAAAGGACAATTTAGGCTTTCTTATTTTTTCCCGATATAGAGAAATTGGCAAGTTTTTCATTGATTTTATCTAATATATTGTCAGATATATCAAAGGTATTTTTGAGCTTAGGATAATTTTCTCTGGAAAATTCATTGATTTTGAATATAGGATTTGGGTCTATTTTCTGACTCATGTTTGTAGAAGATAGAGGAACAGGCCTTCCTGAAAAAGAGGCTCTTTCTTTGGAATCTTCAATTTGTCTAGAAACGACATGAAGAATTTGATTTGTATAATTATTCTGTTCTATAATCTTGTTGATTTCAAGATTGGTGGCAAGGACAGAAGGTTTTTCTTCAGAGAGGATTTTGAAAGGAGAAGCTTTTATAATAGTTCCGGAAATAGGGATATTTATTCCTTCAAGAGGAGGAGTAATGCTTTCAACAACCTTGTTTGAAGTAGTATACCATTTATTGATAATGACTTTAAGAGAGTCTTTCTGATTATCAATTTTGCCGGTCATTTCAAACCATTTGAAGAAATCTATTTCACATTGGATTCTTTTCATATCCAACATCCAAGAGTTTGCAAAATTCTCTCTTTCTTTGAGAGTATAAGTAGCCTTATACCAATCTCTGTTGATTTGGTTATGAGGATGAGTCCAAGATTCTTGCAGAGTCTGAGGATTAGGAATAAAATCCTTTTCAGATTTGATCATCTTTAAATGATCAGGTATAGAATCTTTTTGATTTGGAGGTGGTTCCATTTCACTGGCTGTAGGACTACCAGGGATTTCTTGATAAAAAACTTTAGGGACATTTCCCGAAAAATCCACACCAGTAACTTTTCCTTTGTCATTATCTCTACGGATAAGTTTTTCATCTTCATCATCCTCCGGGGTTTTTGAAGAAGAGGGTGGGTGAGGAGCAGTCCTCGAAGGAGCAGATGGCGAATAAGGAGCCATCCTAGCTGGGACAGACGAACAAGACGCTCTTCTAGAAGCAGTTCTGGATAAAGAATTCTCAAGGAATTTTAGATCTATAGAACCATCAGGGTATTGAATTACCCTTTCAATGCGAGATTTCTCTGAATGAGAGGAAAAAGGTTGAGTGATAGCATCAAAATGCCATTCGTCGTTAGACAGAATGTCATTCCAATTGATCAATCTAGGAACGAATATTGAACTATGCTCATGATTGGCCTCCATGAGCATTGTTACACCCTTTTGGCTCTCAATTCGAGCCTTTGGTGCAAGAGTAGTAGACATAAGCCGATAATATACTCTGTAAATAATCGCTATTTCTCGAGTATTGGCTTTGCTATTAAGATTTTTAGTTTTGACATTGAGTGTCAAAGAATCCATGACATTAGGATCATTAATGTCTATTGAAAAATTAGGATAACAATTAAAGTAAACCGGGCCATCGGCTAGATTACTTTGAAGAACTCCTAACAGCGAATCATCAAAATTAAGAAATCTGTCATCTCTAAGGAGGACACAAATAGGAATATCTAAGCCTTTCCTGAATAGGGGCTTAACAGCAACTTGCACTAAACCAATATGCAGATAATTGAATTTACTTTTATAACGATTAATATCGTTAACATTCAACAGGCGAATAATTTCTAAAGAATTATTGATAGCAACAGTTGATTCACAAGTTTTAATATTGTGATTTGAAAGAAAATTAAATTTTCCTATGTGATAAATAGCCTTAAAAGGTTCTTCTGGTATATTCCAGTTTTGAAGATCATTTTCAAGTTTAGCAATCTTAGTTGCTTGTGAAGACAAATTAACACTATTTAAAATATGTTGATTTGTATCCATTTTTAAAACATACTGTCTTAAGGGCTTACAGACAAGTTTTATAATTAGTATATGAACAGCTAATTCAAGCAAGATCAAACAATAATAATATGATAATATGCAAAAAGATATTAAAGATCTAGAACTTAGTTTCTAAGGGAGGTTCTCTTGGGTTTACACCTGTTCTTTCTCTAGAGTTATCTTGGCTACGGGATCACCATGCAAGGTCTAACGCTCTCCTAGCTTAACGACCTATTCAATTCGGCTAGCCAACGTATGAACCGGGTATTATTCGGTTACCTCACACACATAGAGAAGAATGGACACCTCACACCAGTTATAGAAACAAGTTTAAGAACATAATATCAAAATACATATTAAAATATTAAAACAGTTTAATCAAAGCTTAAATAAGTAATTCATAAACTAATATAAACTTTGTCATGCCCCAGACAGTATATGTATTTAGCCGCTCATGCTAAATACGTATACTGCCAACATGGCTTTGATACCAATAACGGATCGGCGGTAATCCTCCGAAGTTGTATTAGTAAAATACGACAAGATTTATAAGATTTATACGAAGAACAAAAGAGATTAATAAAAACTCACAGATTTTTATTTATATGAACATCAACATGAAAGAGCTACAGGCGGAAGCTTTAAAAACATAGAGAGAGAGAGAGAGGTTTTCAGTATTGGGTACAATAGCTGATCCTTAACTAATGAGAGAGTCCCTTCTTTTATAGAGTAAGAAGATGCTCTTTACATTATTTAACAGTCCATTGTCTGTTAAGTGGGGCTGGCTTTTACTTAAAGTAAAAGTAAAGTATTAGATTCCTTTTTAGGAATAGTAAAGTGTCTCCTTTTGAAAAGTAATTCCGACCTTTGGCCTCTACTTTTCTCAAGAGTCAAGTTGCTATTCATAATCAGGGTCCACATAAGACTGTGCAATTCCTTTTAGGTCGCACATATCTCCATTACTGCTGCCCGAAGATGCTGCATCGCTGACGAGTTGCATGATTTGTGTCTCTGTATAATCTTCAAGATTATCCATAGCCTTTTTAAGCTTAGCTTTAAGTTCTTCTTTTGAAGTCTTGATTTTACCCGGTCTGACGACTGGAGTATTAATGATGGGTTTTCCAACTGGCTTGGGAGTCCATCCTTTGATCATAACTTCTTTGGCTAAGAAGCGAATTTTATCTATTTCTACCTTGGTAAAATTCCAAGAAATAATATAAGAAATTCTTTTCTGAATAAAAAACTTACATAGTTTAATATATTCTGGGAGAGTAGATATCTCCGGATTATTCTGAAACTCACTGAACTTGACATGGAATTGTTGTGGCAATATCTGCAGATTTCCCCCAAAAATGTTCCACCATTCGTAGAACCATTTAGGAATAATTGATTTAATTACCTGGGGGCAATATTTGACAAACCAAGTATGTCTTGGTCGGAGGTACATGAAATTAAACCAGGCTGATTTGTAATCATGCCAATTGTATGTTTGTGGCCTATGAGGCATTGTTAATGACACTGGAGTGTGTAAATGATCCGTATACCATTCGAACGGAGACAAGATTCTCTTGATTGTGAACCTGGAGTATCTGATGAAGTCAGGGTTTTGATCATCCCTGTTATGTTCAATCTCGATGGATTCGGTATCTACCAAAATAGCTTCATAAAACTTTCTGGTTTTGTAGGAACAGTCTGTATCAACAAAGTTGCCATCCGTGTAGCAAGGCTTGATAAGGGTACCAACTTCAAAGTTTTCAAATTCTCTATCTAAAGCAAGTAAAGGTAACATTTGGGTTGTTACAAAATCAAATTTTTCTTCTTTTGGGATAGAAGTTTGAGTAGGAGTAGGAGTAGGTATTTCAGGCTTAACAGCTTGGGCAAAAGACTCAGGGGTCTTCATAGTATAATTGTCTTTAGTTTGGATATTAGAGCTGGCCTAAAAATCTGATTGCGGTTTGGAAAAGCTTAATCTTCTTAGCACTGACTACTAGGCCATTTATCTTAACAATCTTAAAGAAAGTATTAAGATGCTTAAAATGAGAATCAATATCATCAGAGAAGATAAGCACATCATCAATATAAACAATCGACATGTAGCTATAATCATTAAGAATGTTATTCATAATATTTTGAAATTCAGATGGGGCATTTTTTAACCCAAAAGGCATGACATTCCATTCATATTGTCCAAACGGGACATTGAAAGCAGTTTTATATTTATCTTTATCAGCAATTTGTATTTGCCAAAACCCCGATTTCATATCAAACTTACTATAGACATTAGCCTTATAAGTTCTTTTTAACAAATCTCTTTTATTAGGTATAGGATACCTAATCCATTTCAAAACAGCATTTAAAGGCTGGTCGGAATTACTTTTCAAAAGGAGACACTTTACTATTCCTAAAAAGGAATCTAATACTTTACTTTTACTTTAAGTAAAAGCCAGCCCCACTTAACAGACAATGGACTGTTAAATAATGTAAAGAGCATCTTCTTACTCTATAAAAGAAGGGACTCTCTCATTAGTTAAGGATGGTCTTATCTCTGATAAAATTACTTTCATCTTGAGAAAGAGTTTTGACAAATGGAAAATGTAACTCTTTTCCCAAAATGGAAGTAGTAATACCATTAAGATTAGTAATGAAAGGTTTTATCTGAGTGATAAAAGGAATTCCAAGAATGATATCTTCATTAATATCTTCAGTAATAATAAAATCATTGGTTAAACAGATACTATTATTGCAAATATGAGCTTTAGAAAGCTTATAATTAATTTTCAGCAACTCACCAGTAGCAGAATATAGTTTAGAAGTACTTTTTTCTAAGTACTTTGTAGGAACAATACCTTTAACAATGCAATTTCTATCTGCACCACTGTCAAGTAAAGCTATTTTATTAATAACAAAGTTCTTATTAACAACAATTTTAATAGGAATATGATGACTCTGAGGGCTGACAGAGGTAATAACATCGATACCTGGACTAGAGGTAGAAGCGATATTAGGAGTTGGTTCAGCACTAAGATCAATCTGAAAAGGAGGATAATCAAGGTTATCCTTTTCAGGTTCATCTTTAGTTTCTTCATTAAAGTCTTGCTTATCAATCTCTTTTAAGATTTTATCAGCAATGGCATCAGTTTCGACTTTTCCAAGTCTAGACTTAATGTCTCTGATTTCTTCTTTAAGAGTTTTGACTTCTAAATGAAGATCAGATATAGAAGGCTCGGCATTTCTTTCGAACCTGTTCATGATTTGTTTCATGCTGAAGGGTTCAACCATAGGGCGAGCTTTAGGCTTTTCCTTTTGGTTGAGAATGAGGTTCTTGAGTTCTACAAGATAGTTTTTCCTAGCTTCTTCATTATCAATATGCTCGATAATGTCGAAGAGAGCTTCTTTGGAGTCATTGCTAAGGACTCTAATTTGAGGAATACTTTCACAGACACAGAATGCTTCTGTGCAGTTACAATCTCTACCGGATTGGCTGGAATCTGAATCATAGTCGACGTTGATATTTTCTTCGTCGCTATATTCAGCAGAGTTATTTGAAGAATCGGATAAAGGTTCTTCAAGGATAGAAAAGAGTTTCTCTTTAGTTTCATCATCAATCTCTGGGAGAGTAGATATATCTGTAGTACTTTGGAACTCAGTGAACCTGATGTGAAATTGTTGTGGTAAAATCTGCAAATTTCCTCCAAAAATATTCCACCATTCGTAGAACCATTTAGGGATAATTGACTTAATCATTTTTGGACAGTATTTAATAAACCAAGTGTGTCTTGGCCTAAGATACATAAAATTGAACCAAGCTGCTTTGTAGTCATGCCAATTATAAGTTTGTGGTTTATGCGGCATGGACAAAGATACTGGAGTATGTAAATGATCAGTATACCATTCAAATGGAGATAAAATTCTCTTGATAGTAAATCGAGAATATTTTATTAATCTCTTTTGTTCTTCGTATAAATCTTATAAATCTTGTCGTATTTTACTAATACAACTTCGGAGGATTACCGCCGATCCGTTATTGGTATCAGAGCCATGTTGGCAGTATACGTATTTAGCATGAGCGGCTAAATACATATACTGTCTGGGGCATGACAAAGTTTATATTAGTTTATGAATTACTTATTTAAGCTTTGATTAAACTGTTTTAATATTTTAATATGTATTTTGATATTATGTTCTTAAACTTGTTTCTATAACTGGTGTGAGGTGTCCATTCTTCTCTATGTGTGTGAGGTAACCGAATAATACCCGGTTCATACGTTGGCTAGCCGAATTGAATAGGTCGTTAAGCTAGGAGAGCGTTAGACCTTGCATGGTGATCCCGTAGCCAAGATAACTCTAGAGAAAGAACAGGTGTAAACCCAAGAGAACCTCCCTTAGAAACTAAGTTCTAGATCTTTAATATCTCTTTGCATATTATCATATTATTATTGTTTGATCTTGCTTGAAATTAGCTGTTCATATACTGATTATAAAACTTGTCTGTAAGCCCTTAAGACAGTATGTTTTAAAAATGGATACAAATCAACATATTTTAAATAGTGTTAATTTGTCTTCACAAGCAACTAAGATTGCTAAACTTGAAAATGATCTTCAAAACTGGAATATACCAGAAGAACCTTTTAAGGCTATTTATCACATAGGAAAATTTAATTTTCTTTCAAATCACAATATTAAAACTTGTGAATCAACTGTTGCTATCAATAATTCTTTAGAAATTATTCGCCTGTTGAATGTTAACGATATTAATCGTTATAAAAGTAAATTCAATTATCTGCATATTGGTTTAGTGCAAGTTGCTGTTAAGCCCCTATTCAGGAAAGGCTTAGATATTCCTATTTGTGTCCTCCTTAGAGATGACAGATTTCTTAATTTTGATGATTCGCTGTTAGGAGTTCTTCAAAGTAATCTAGCCGATGGCCCGGTTTACTTTAATTGTTATCCTAATTTTTCAATAGACATTAATGATCCTAATGTCATGGATTCTTTGACACTCAATGTCAAAACTAAAAATCTTAATAGCAAAGCCAATACTCGAGAAATAGCGATTATTTACAGAGTATATTATAGGCTTATGTCTACTACTCTTGCACCAAAGGCTCGAATTGAGAGCCAAAAGGGTGTAACCATGCTTATGGAGGCCAATCATGAGCATAGTTCTATATTCGTTCCTCGATTAATAAATTGGAATGACATTCTATCTAACGACGAATGGCATTTTGATGCTATCACTCAACCTTTTTCCCTCTCACTCAGAGAGATCTCGCATTGAAAGGGTAATTCAATACCCTGATGGTTCTATAGATCTTAAATTCCTTGAGAATTCTTTATCTAGAACTGCTTCTAGAAGAGCGTCTTGTTCGTCTGTCCCAGCTAGGATGGCCCCTTATTCGCCATCTGCTCCTTCGAGGACTGCTCCTCACCCACCCTCTTCTTCAAAAACCCCGGAGGATGACGAAGATGAAGAAAAACTTGTTCGTAGAAACAATGACAAGGGAAAAGTTACTGGTGTGGATTTCTCGGGAAATGTCCCTAAGGTTTATTATCAAGAAATCCCTGGTAGTCCTACAGCCAGTGAAATGGAACCACCTCCAAATCGAAAGGATTCTGTACCTGATCATTTAAAGATGATCAAATCTGAAAAGGATTTTATTCCTAATCCTCAGACTCTGCAAGAATCATGGACTCATCCTAATAACCAAATCAACAGAGATTGGTATAAGGATACTTATACTCTCAAAGAAAGAGAGAATTTTGCAAACTCTTGGATGATTGATATGAAAAGAATTGGTTGCGAAATAGACTTCTTTAAGTGGTTTGAAATGACGGGAAAAATTGATAATCAAAAAGATTCTCTTAAAGTCATTATCAACAAATGGTACACTACTTCAAACAAAGTAATTGAAGATGTTACTCCTCCTCTTGAAGGAATAAATATCCCGATTTCTGGAACTATTATAAAAGCTTCTCCTTTCAAAATCCTCTCCGAAGAAAAACCTTCTGTCCTTGCTACCAATCTTGAAATCAACAAGATTATAGAACAGAATAATTATACAAATCAAATTCTTCATGTCGTTTCTAGACAAATTGAAGATTCCAAAGAAAGAGCCTCTTTTTCAGGAAGGCCTGTCCCTCTATCTTCTACCCAAAGCAGTCAGAAAATAGACCCAAACCCTATATTCAAAATCAATGAATTTTCCCGAGAAAATTATCCTAAACTCAAAAATACCTTTGATATTTCTGACAATATTTTGGATAAAATTAATGAGAAACTAGCCAATTTCTCTATATCTAAAAAAAGAGCTGCTTACAGAGCTTCTACCAGCACCAGTGGTAACATTCTTTCTACTATCAAGGAAAATATTATACAAAAACTTTCCAATGATAGATATCATAACCGAAAGAACTATCATAAAAGACCTTCTTTCCCAGACCTTCAATATGAGGAAAACGCTTTTTTATCCACTTCTTCTCATGAAGGAAGTAGTATTACTGAATGGAATATTGATGGTTTAGCAGAACATCAGATTTATAATAAGCTCCACGAGATGGGGATAGCTATAACAGCTTATAAAATAAGAAATTCTTCTGATAGGGAAGCTGCTTCAATGATAGTGGCAGGATTCACTGGAATGCTTAAACATTGGTGGGATAATTATGTTTCTGAAGAAACTAAAGGAATTATCTACAATACTCAAGCTACTGAAATTGTTATTAAAATGGAAGGAACTAATGAAGTTCCTACAGAAGTTTTCAAAGAAGATGCTTGTGCTACACTTCTTTATCACATAGCAAAGCATTTTATTGGAGAACCCAAGCTATTTCAGGATAGGAGTCTCCAAATCCTCAACAATATCAGTTGTCCCTCTTTAGATGATTTTACCTGGTATAAATACAATTTTATGCAGAAGGTAATGATTAGACCAGATTGTCATTTAGACTTCTGGAAAGAAAGATTTGTTAGCGGACTTCCACCTCTCTTTGCTGACAAAGTTAGAACTAAGATTCAAGATAGGAATGAAGGAAAAATTCCTTATGACCAGATGACTTATGGAGATCTTATTAGTGTTATAAACACTGTTGGATTAGAACTTTGTACAGATATTAAGTTGAAACATCAACTTAAAAAAGAAAAATCCTCGTCAAGGAGAGAATTAGGAAGTTTCTGTCAAGACTTCGGGTTTGTTTCTCTAACACCTCCTTCAAGAAAAATCAAGAAGGAGAACAAAGAAAATAAGAAAACTCATCGTAGTAAGTCTAGAAGAACTTCTGAAAAGGATTACAAAAAATCTTCTAAAAGAAGGAAAAAGCATAAAGGATTTAAGAAATCCAAAGAGGATGTATGTTGGACTTGTGGAAAATCTGGCCATAGAGCGAGTGAATGCAGGTCAGGTAAACAGAAGAAGATCAACAGTCTTGAAATAGACGAAGCAACCAAAGAAAAGCTTTTTTCAATTCTTGAAGAACCTTTATCCGATTCTTCAAATAATTCTGCTGAATATAGTGACGAAGAAGATATCAACGTCAATTATGATTCAGATTCTAGCCAATCGGGAAAAAACTGCAACTGCACAGAGGCTTTCTGTGTTTGTGATAATATTCCTCAAATAAGAGTCCTTAGCAACGACTCTAAAGAAGCTCTCTTCGACATTATTGAGCATATTGATAATGAAGAAGCTAGGAGAAAATATCTTTTAGAACTCAAGAATATTATTCTCAACCAAAAAGAAAAGCCCAAAGCTCGTACTATGGTTGAACCTTTCAGCATGAAGCAAATCATGAATAGGTTTGAAAGAAATGCCGAACCTACTATTTCTGATCTTCATCATGAAGTCAAAACTCTTAAAGAGGAAATCAAAGACATTAAAATCAGACTTGGGAAAGTCGAAACCAATGTCATTGCTGATAAAATTCTCAAAGAGATTGACAAACAGAATCTTGATGAAGAAACTGAAGATATCCCTGAAAAGGATAATTTAGATTATCCTCCTTTCAATATTGATCTTTCTGCTACACCTACTCCTAATATCGCGACTACCTCTTGTCCAGGTATCGACGTTATTACTTCTGTTAGACCTCAGAGTCATCATATACCTATTAAGATTGTTGTCAATAAAGATTTTATTATTAATAAAATTGCTTTGCTTGACAGTGGTGCAGATCGAAATTGCATTGTTAAAGGTATTGTTCCTACTAAGTACTTAGAAAAAAGTACTTCCAAATTATATTCTGCTACTGGTGAGTTGCTAAAAATTAATTATAAGCTTTCTAAAGCTCATATTTGTAAAAATAATATTTGTTTAACAAATGATTTCATTATTACTGAAGATATTAATGAAGATATTATTCTTGGAATACCTTTTATCACTCAGATAAAACCTTTTGTTACTAATCTAAATGGTATTACTACTTCCATTCTGGGAAAAGAATTACATTTTCCTTTTGTTAAAACTCTTTCCCAGGATGAAAGTAATTTTATCAGAGAAAAAACGGTTTTTCGAATAAACTCTTTATCTCAGCATGTTAATTTTCTCAAAGAAGAAATTAAAATTAAAAAAATTGAGCAAATTTTAAAAAACCCCGGAGATAATTACTAAAATATCCAATCTTCATAAAAAATTTGAAGATGAAATTTGCTCTGATTTTCCTAATGCTTTTTGGGAAAGAAAAAAGCATATTGTTGATTTACCTTGTATTGAAGGATTTAATGAACAAGCTATTACAACTAAGGCTAGACCTATTCAAATGAATCATGAATTACTTGATTATTGTAAAAAGGAAATTGATAATTTGTTGAAAAATAAAATTATTAATGTTTCTAAATCCCCTTGGAGTTGCTCTGCTTTCTATGTCAACAATAGTGCTGAAAAAGAAAGAGGAGCACCAAGACTTGTTATAAATTATAAACCTTTGAATGCTGTTTTAAAATGGATTAGGTACCCGATACCTAACAAAAGAGATTTGTTAAAACGAACTTATAAGGCTAATATTTACAGCAAGTTTGATATGAAGCCTGGGTTTTGGCAAATTCAAATTGCTAATAAAGATAAATATAAGACTGCCTTCAATGTCCCATTTGGACAATATGAATGGAATGTTATGCCTTTTGGGCTCAAGAATGCTCCCTCTGAATTCCAAAATATCATGAATAACATTTTTAATGATTATAGTTATATGTCTATTGTCTATATTGATGATGTGCTTATCTTTTCTGATGATATTGATTCGCATTTTAAGCATCTTAATACTTTCTTTAAGATTGTTAAAAGTAATGGTTTGGTTGTTAGTGCCAAAAAGATTAAACTCTTTCAAACCTCTATAAGATCCGTTATTGGTATCAGAGCCATGTTGGCAGTATACGTACCTAGCATGAGCAGCTAAGTACATATACTGTCTGGGGCATGACAAAATTTATATTAATTTATGAATTGATTATTTAAGCTTTGATTAATCTATTTTAATATTTTAATATGTTAATTGATATTATGTTCTTAATCTTGTTTTTATAACTGGTGTGAGGTGTTCATTCTTCTCTAAGTGTGTGAGGTAACCGAATAATACCCGGTTCATACGTTGGCTAGCCGAATTGAATAGGTCGTTAAGCTAGGAGAGCGTTAGACCTTGTATGGTGATCCCGTAGCCAAGATAACTCTAGAGAAAGAACAGATGTAAAACCAAGAGAACCTCCCTTAGAAACTAAGATCTAGATCTTTAATATCTCTTTGCATATTTTTATATTATTATTGATTGATCTTGCTTGAATTATCTGTTTATATTTAATATGATTTTGTCTATAAGTCCTTAAGACAGTATCGTTTAAAAATGGAAACCAACCAGCATATTTTAAACAGTGTTAACCTATCTTCTCAAGCAACTAAGATTGCTAAACTTGAAAATGATCTTCAAAACTGGAATATACCAGAAGAACCTTTTAAAGCTATTTACCATTTAGGAAAATTTAATTTATTTGTTAATCACAATATTAAAACTTGTCTAGGAATTCCTAATCCTAATGATTTTATGATTGTAGAAACTGATGCTTCTGACTTAGGATATGGAGGTATCCTGAAACAAAGAAGTTCTTTAGAATCTCCCGAACAATTAGTTCGTTTTACTTCTGGAATCTGGAATTCTGCTCAAAAGAATTATTCTACTGTTAAAAAAGAAATCTTGTCTATAGTGCTATGTATCACAAAGTTTCAAGATGACTTAATAAACAAAGAATTTTTATTAAGAGTTGATTGTAAATCAGCTAAAGAAATTTTACAAAAGGATGTTAAAAATTTAGTGTCAAAACAAATATTTGCTAGATGGCAAGCTCTACTATCTAGCTTTGATTTTCAAATTGATTTTATAAAAGGAGAAAATAACTCTTTACCTGATTTTCTAACAAGAGAATTTTTACAGGGAAAAAATGAGGCCTTTCAAGCCTAATACTCCTTCGAAAGAAGGAAAACCTATGGTGAAACCATTCGTCTTACCTCCTTTAACACCGGCAAAAACCCCACAAAGACCGGTATTTGATAATAGATTTACTATGCTCGCGGACTATCCAAAATTGCCCGCTCCACCCCCTAATCCTACCAACTTAATACAATTAAGGCCTAATAGACCTTTGACTCCTGGAGCCTCAAGTTCTAATGTCCAGACTAAAGACAATTATACAATGAAGACTCCCGAGTCTTTTGCTCAAGCTGTTAAGCCTGAATTACCTATTCCAACTACTGTCCCAAAGGAAGAAAAGTTTGATTTTGTAACAACTCAAATGTTACCAATATTGGCTCTAGATAGAGAGTATGAAAACCTTGAGGTTAGTACTCTTATTAAACCTTGCTACACAGATGGCAACTTTGTTGATACAGATTGTTCTTACAAGACCAGAAGGTTTTACGAAGCTATTTTGGTAGACACAGAATCCATTGAGATTGAACATAACAGGGATGAACAAAATCCTGATTTTATAAGATATTCTCGATTTACTATCAAGAGAATTTTATCTCCATTTGAATGGTATACTGATCATTTACATACTCCAGTATCTTTGTCCATGCCGCATAAACCACAAACTTATAATTGGCATGACTACAAAGCAGCTTGGTTCAATTTTATGTATCTTAGGCCAAGACACACTTGGTTTATTAAATACTGTCCAAAAATGATTAAGTCAATTATCCCTAAATGGTTCTACGAATGGTGGAATATTTTTGGAGGAAATTTGCAGATTTTACCACAACAATTTCACATCAGGTTCACTGAGTTCCAAAGTACTACAGATATATCTACTCTCCCAGAGTATATCAAATTATGTAAATTCTTTGTTCAGAAAAGAATTTCTTATATTATTTCTTGGAATTTCACCAAGGTAGAAATAGACAAAATACGCTTCTTAGCTAAAGAAGTAATGATTAAAGGATGGACTCCTAAGCCAACCGGAGTCAAGCCCAATATCAACTTAGCAGCAGTCAATCCTGCCAAGAAAAAGGTTTCAAAAGAAGAACTCAAAGCAAAGCTCAAAAGAGCTATGGATAATCTTGAAGATTATACTGAAAATCAGATAATGCAGCTAATCAGTGATGCCGCGTCATCTGGAAGCAGTAATGGGGACATGTGTGATCTCAAAGGAATCGCACAGTCATATGTGGACCCCGATTATGAATAGAAACTTGGCTCTTGAGAAAAGTAGAGACCAAAGGTCGGAATTACTTTTCAAAAAGAGACGTTTTACTATTCCTAAAAGGAATCCAATCAACTTTACTTTATAAAAGTAAAAGACCCCACTCACCAACCGACACTTTAATTTGTCTATTGTAAAGAAAGAATCCTTCTTCTATAAAAGGAATTCTTTCTTCTCCCTAGAGGGCATCAGCAATTTTACCCAAAATACTGAAAACCTCTCTATTCCCTAAGCTTTCAATGTTTTTAATGCTTCCGTTTGTAGCTCTACATATGTTCATATAAATAAAATCTTGTAAGTTTTTATAACTCTCTTTTGTTAATCTTTCGTATAAATCTTGTCGTATTTTACTAATACAACTTCGGAGGATTACCGCCGATCCGTTATTACGAAAAGTTTGATTTTGTAACAACTCAAATGTTACCAATATTGGCTCTAGATAGAGAGTATGAAAACCTTGAGGTTAGTACTCTTATTAAACCTTGCTACACAGATGGCAACTTTGTTGATACAGATTGTTCTTACAAGACCAGAAGGTTTTACGAAGCTATTTTGGTAGACACAGAATCCATTGAGATTGAACATAACAGGGATGAACAAAATCCTGATTTTATAAGATATTCTCGATTTACTATCAAGAGAATTTTATAAAATCAGGATTTTGTTCATCCCTGTTATGTTCAATCTCAATGGATTCTGTGTCTACCAAAATAGCTTCGTAAAACCTTCTGGTCTTGTAAGAACAATCTGTATCAACAAAGTTGCCATCTGTGTAGCAAGGTTTAATAAGAGTACTAACCTCAAGGTTTTCATACTCTCTATCTAGAGCCAATATTGGTAACATTTGAGTTGTTACAAAATCAAACTTTTCTTGATACAGATTGTTCTTACAAGACCAGAAGGTTTTACGAAGCTATTTTGGTAGACACAGAATCCATTGAGATTGAACATAACAGGGATGAACAAAATCCTGATTTTATAAAATTCTCTTGATAGTAAATCGAGAATATCTTATAAAATCAGGATTTTGTTCATCCCTGTTATGTTCAATCTCAATGGATTCTGTGTCTACCAAAATAGCTTCGTAAAACTTTCTGGTCTTGTAAGAACAATCTGTATCAACAAAGTTGCCATCTGTGTAGCAAGGTTTAATAAGAGTACTAACCTCAAGGTTTTCATACTCTCTATCTAGAGCCAATATTGGTAACATTTGAGTTGTTACAAAATCAAACTTTTCTTCCTTTGGGACAGTAGTTGGAATAGGTAATTCAGGCTTAACAGCTTGAGCAAAAGACTCGGGAGTCTTCATTGTATAATTGTCTTTAGTCTGGACATTAGAACTTGAGGCTCCAGGAGTCAAAGGTCTATTAGGCCTTAATTGTATTTTTCCAACTACTGTCCCAAAGGAAGAAAAGTTTGATTTTGTAACAACTCAAATGTTACCAATATTGGCTCTAGATAGAGAGTATGAAAACCTTGAGGTTAGTACTCTTATTAAACCTTGCTACACAGATGGCAACTTTGTTGATACAGATTGTTCTTACAAGACCAGAAGGTTTTACGAAGCTATTTTGGTAGACACAGAATCCATTGAGATTGAACATAACAGGGATGAACAAAAACCTGATTTTATAAGATATTCTCGATTTACTATCAAGAGAATTTTATCTCCATTTGAATGGTATACTGATCATTTACATACTCCAGTATCTTTGTCCATGCCGCATAAACCACAAACTTATAATTGGCATGACTACAAAGCAGCTTGGTTCAATTTTATGTATCTTAGGCCAAGACACACTTGGTTTATTAAATACTGTCCAAAAATGATTAAGTCAATTATCCCTAAATGGTTCTACGAATGGTGGAATATTTTTGGAGGAAATTTGCAGATTTTACCACAACAATTTCACATCAGGTTCACTGAGTTCCAAAGTACTACAGATATATCTACTCTCCCAGAGTATATCAAATTATGTAAATTCTTTGTTCAGAAAAGAATTTCTTATATTATTTCTTGGAATTTCACCAAGGTAGAAATAGACAAAATACGCTTCTTAGCTAAAGAAGTAATGATTAAAGGATGGACTCCTAAGCCAATCGGAGTCAAGCCCAATATCAACTTAGCAGCAGTCAATCCTGCCAAGCAAAAGGTTTCAAAAGAAGAACTCAAAGCAAAGCTCAAAAGAGCTATGGATAATCTTGAAGATTATACTGAAAATCAGATAATGCAGCTAATCAGTGATGCCGCGTCATCTGGAAGCAGTAATGGGGACATGTGTGATCTCAAAGGAATCGCACAGTCATATGTGGACCCCGATTATGAATAGAAACTTGGCTCTTGAGAAAAGTAGAGACCAAAGGTCGGAATTACTTTTCAAAAAGAGACGTTTTACTATTCCTAAAAGGAATCCAATCAACTTTACTTTATAAAAGTAAAAGACCCCACTCACCAACCGACACTTTAATTTGTCTATTGTAAAGAAAGAATCCTTCTTCTATAAAAGGAATTCTTTCTTCTCCCTAGAGGGCATCAGCAATTTTACCCAAAATACTGAAAACCTCTCTATTCCCTAAGCTTTCAATGTTTTTAATGCTTCCGTTTGTAGCTCTACATATGTTCATATAAATAAAATCTTGTAAGTTTTTATAACTCTCTTTTGTTAATCTTTCGTATAAATCTTGTCGTATTTTACTAATACAACTTCGGAGGATTACCGCCGATCCGTTATTGGTATTATTAATGTTTCTAAATCCCCTTGGAGTTGCTCTGCTTTCTATGTCAACAATAGTGCTGAAAAAGAAAGAGGAGCACCAAGACTTGTTATAAATTATAAACCTTTGAATGCTGTTTTAAAATGGATTAGGTACCCGATACCTAACAAAAGAGATTTGTTAAAACGAACTTATAAGGCTAATATTTACAGCAAGTTTGATATGAAGTCTGGGTTTTGGCAAATTCAAATTGCTAATAAAGATAAATATAAGACTGCCTTCAATGTCCCATTTGGACAATATGAATGGAATGTTATGCCTTTTGGGCTCAAGAATGCTCCCTCTGAATTCCAAAATATCATGAATAACATTTTTAATGATTATAGTTATATGTCTATTGTCTATATTGATGATGTGCTTATCTTTTCTGATGATATTGATTCGCATTTTAAGCATCTTAATACTTTCTTTAAGATTGTTAAAAGTAATGGTTTGGTTGTTAGTGCCAAAAAGATTAAACTCTTTCAAACCTCTATAAGATTCTTAGGCCATGATCTTTATCAAGGTAGTTACAAACCTATCTGTAGAGCCATTGAGTTCTCCTCTAAGTTTCCTAATGAAATTATTGATAAAACCCAATTGCAGAGATTTTTAGGAAGTTTAAATTATGTTGCTGATTTTATTCCTAAAGTCAAACAAGTTTGTGAACCTTTATATAAAAGGCTCAAGAAAAATCCTGTCCCTTGGGGAGATGATCAAACTCAGGCAGTCATAACTGTTAAGAAATTAGTTCAAAGTCTTCCTTGTCTAGGAATTCCTAATCCTAATGATTTTATGATTGTAGAAACTGATGCTTCTGACTTAGGATATGGAGGTATCCTGAAACAAAGAAGTTCTTTAGAATCTCCCGAACAATTAGTTCGTTTTACTTCAGGAATCTGGAATTCTGCTCAAAAGAATTATTCTACTGTTAAAAAAGAAATCTTGTCTATAGTGCTATGTATCACAAAGTTTCAAGATGACTTAATAAACAAAGAATTTTTATTAAGAGTTGATTGTAAATCAGCTAAAGAAATTTTACAAAAGGATGTTAAAAATTTAGTGTCAAAACAAATATTTGCTAGATGGCAAGCTCTACTATCTAGCTTTGATTTTCAAATTGATTTTATAAAAGGAGAGAATAACTCTTTACCTGATTTTCTAACAAGAGAATTTTTACAGGGAAAAAATGAGGCCTTTCAAGCCTAATACTCCTTCGAAAGAAGGAAAACCTATGGCGAAACCATTCGTCTTACCTCCTTTAACACCGGCAAAAACCCCACAAAGACCGGTATTTGATAATAGATTTACTATGCTCGCGGACTATCCAAAATTGCCCGCTCCACCCCCTAATCCTACCAAATTAATACAATTAAGGCCTAATAGACCTTTGACTCCTGGAGCCTCAAGTTCTAATGTCCAGACTAAAGACAATTATACAATGAAGACTCCCGAGTCTTTTGCTCAAGCTGTTAAGCCTGAATTACCTATTCCAACTACTGTCCCAAAGGAAGAAAAGTTTGATTTTGTAACAACTCAAATGTTACCAATATTGGCTCTAGATAGAGAGTATGAAAACCTTGAGGTTAGTACTTCTGAAGGATTTAATGAACAAGCTATTACAACTAAGGCTAGACCTATTCAAATGAATCATGAATTACTTGATTCATTTGAATTTATTTATCGAGGAACGAATATAGAACTATGCTCATGATTGGCCTCCATAAGCATGGTTACACCCTTTTGGCTCTCAATTCGAGCCTTTGGTGCAAGAGTAGTAGACATAAGCCGATAATATACTCTGTAACTAATCGCTATTTCTCGAGTATTGGCTTTGCTATTAAGATTTTTAGTTTTGACATTGAGTGTCAAAGAATCCATGACATTAGGATCATTAATGTCTATTGAAAAGTTAGGATAACAATTAAAGTAAACCGGGCCATCTGCTAGATTACTTTGGAGAACTCCTAACAACGAATCATCAAAATTAAGAAATCTATCATCTCTAAGGAGGACACAAATAGGAATATCTAAGCCTTTCCTGAACAGAGGCTTAACAGCAACTTGCACTAAACCAATATGCAAGTAATTCATGATTCATTTGAATAGGTCTAGCCTTAGTTGTAATAGCTTGTTCATTAAATCCTTCAATATAAGGTAAATCAACAATATGCTTTTTTCTTTCCCAAAAAGCATTAGGAAAATCAGAGCAAATTTCATCTTCAAATTTTTTGTGAAGATTGGATATTTTAGTAACTATCTCCGGGGTTTTTAAAATTTGCTCAATTTTTTTAATTTTAATTTCTTCTTTGAGTAAATTAACATGCTGAGATAAAGAGTTTATTCGAAAAACCGTTTTTTCTCTGATAAAATTACTTTCATCTTGGGAAAGAGTTTTAACAAAAGGAAAATGTAATTCTTTTCTCAAAATGGAAGTAGTAATACCACTTAAATTAGTAATAAAAGGTTTTATCTGAGTGATAAAAGGTATTCCAAGAATAATATCTTCATTAATATCTTCAGTAATAATTAAATCATTTGTTAAACAAATATTATTGTTACAAATATGAGCTTTAGAAAGCTTATAATTAATTTTTAGCAACTCACCAGTAGCAGAATATAATTTGGAAGTACTTTTTTCTATGTACTTAGTAGGAACAATACCTTTAACAATGCAATTTCGATCTGCACCACTGTCAAGCAAAGCAATTTTATTAATAATAAAATCTTTATTGACAACAATCTTAATAGGTATATGATGACTCTGAGGTCTAACAGAAGTAATAACGTCGATACCTGTTATTGTGGAAAATCTGGCCATAGAGCGAGTGAATGCAGGTCAGGTAAACAGAAGAAGATCAACAGTCTTGAAATAGACGAAGCAACCAAAGAAAAGCTTTTTTCAATTCTTGAAGAACCTTTATCCGATTCTTCAAATAATTCTGCTGAATATAGTGACGAAGAAGATATCAACGTCAATTATGATTCAGATTCTAGCCAATCGGGAAAAAACTGCAACTGCACAGAGGCTTTCTGTGTTTGTGATAATATTCCTCAAATAAGAGTCCTTAGCAACGACTCTAAAGAAGCTCTCTTCGACATTATTGAACATATTGATAATGAAGAAGCTAGGAGAAAATATCTTTTAGAACTCAAGAATATTATTCTCAACCAAAAAGAAAAGCCCAAAGCTCGTACTATGGTTGAACCTTTCAGCATGAAGCAAATCATGAATAGGTTTGAAAGAAATGCCGAACCTACTATTTCTGATCTTCATCATGAAGTCAAAACTCTTAAAGAGGAAATCAAAGACATTAAAATCAGACTTGGGAAAGTCGAAAACAAATGTCATTGCTGATAAAATTCTCAAAGAGATTGACAAACAGAATCTTGATGAAGAAACTGAAGAGGACATGTGTGATCTCAAAGGAATCGCACAGTCATATGTGGACCCCGATTATGAATAGAAAGGTTCTTCTGGTATATTCCAGTTTTGAAGATCATTTTCAAGTTTAGCAATCTTAGTTGCTTGAGAAGATAGGTTAACACTGTTTAAAATATGCTGGTTGGTTTCCATTTTTAAACGATACTGTCTTAAGGACTTATAGACAAAATCATATTAAATATAAACAGATAATTCAAGCAAGATCAATCAATAATAATATAAAAATATGCAAAGAGATATTAAAGATCTAGATCTTAGTTTCTAAGGGAGGTTCTCTTGGTTTTACATCTGTTCTTTCTCTAGAGTTATCTTGGCTACGGGATCACCATACAAGGTCTAAACGCTCTCTTAGCTTGACGACCTATTCAATTCGGCTAGCCAACGTATGAACCGGGTATTATTCGGTTACCTCACACACGTAGAGAAGAATGAACACCTCACACCAGTTATAGAAACAAGATTAAGAACATAATATCAATTAACATATTAAAATATTAAAATAGATTAATCAAAGCTTAAATAATCAATTCATAAATTAATATAAATTTTGTCATGCCCCCGACAGTATATGTACTTAGCTGCTCATGCTAGGTACGTATACTGCCAACATGGCTCTGATACCAATAACGGATCGGCGGTAATCCTCCGAAGTTGTATTAGTAAAATACGACAAGCTTTATACGAAAGATTAACAAAAGAGAGTTATAAAAACTTACAAGATTTTATTTATATGAACATATGTAGAGCTACAAACGGAAGCATTAAAAACATTGAAAGCTTTAGAACTCAAAGCAAAGCTCAAAAGAGCTATGGATAATCTTGAAGATTATACTGAAAATCAGATAATGCAGCTAATCAGTGATGCCGCGTCATCTGGAAGCAGTAATGGGGACATGTGTGATCTCAAAGGAATCGCACAGTCATATGTGGACCCCGATTATGAATAGAAACTTGGCTCTTGAGAAAAGTAGAGACCAAAGGTCGGAATTACTTTTCAAAAAGAGACGTTTTACTATTCCTAAAAGGAATCCAATCAACTTTACTTTATAAAAGTAAAAGTTGATTGGTAACATTCTTTCTACTATCAAGGAAAATATTATACAAAAACTTTCCAATGATAGATATCATAACCGAAAGAACTATCATAAAAGACCTTCTTTCCCAGACCTTCAATATGAGGAAAACGCTTTTTTATCCACTTCTTCTCATGAAGGAAGTAGTATTACTGAATGGAATATTGATGGTTTAGCAGAACATCAGATTTATAATAAGCTCCACGAGATGGGGATAGCTATAACAGCTTATAAAATAAGAAATTCTTCTGATAGGGAAGCTGCTTCAATGATAGTGGCAGGATTCACTGGAATGCTTAAACATTGGTGGGATAATTATGTTTCTGAAGAAACTAAAGGAATTATCTACAATACTCAAGCTACTGAAATTGTTATTAAAATGGAAGGAACTAATGAAGTTCCTACAGAAGTTTTCAAAGAAGATGCTTGTGCTACACTTCTTTATCACATAGCAAAGCATTTTATTGGAGAACCCAAGCTATTTCAGGATAGGAGTCTCCAAATCCTCAACAATATCAGTTGTCCCTCTTTAGATGATTTTACCTGGTATAAATACAATTTTATGCAGAAGGTAATGATTAGACCAGATTGTCATTTAGACTTCTGGAAAGAAAGATTTGTTAGCGGACTTCCACCTCTCTTTGCTGACGGCAAATTCAAATTGCTAATAAAGATGAAAGTAATTTTATCAGAGAAAAAACGGTTTTTCGAATAAACTCTTTATCTCAGCATGTTAATTTTCTCAAAGAAGAAATTAAAATTAAAAAAATTGAGCAAATTTTAAAAACCCCGGAGATAGTTACTAAAATATCCAATCTCTATCTTCACAAAAAATTTGATATTTTATATGATTTTGTCTATAAGTCCTTAAGACAGTATCGTTTAAAAATGGAAACCAACCAGCATATTTTAAACAGTGTTAACCTATCTTCTCAAGCAACTAAGATTGCTAAACTTGAAAATGATCTTCAAAACTGGAATATACCAGAAGAACATAACGGATCGGCGGTAATCCTCCGAAGTTGTATTAGTAAAATACGACAAGATTTATACGAAAGATTAACAAAAGAGAGTTATAAAAACTTACAAGATTTTATTTATATGAACATATGTAGAGCTACAAACGGAAGCATTAAAAACATTGAAAGCTTAGGGAATAGAGAGGTTTTCAGTATTTTGGGTAAAATTGCTGATCCCCTCTAGGGAGAAGAAAGAATTCCTTTTATAGAAGAAGGATTCTTTCTTTACAATAGACAAATTAAAGTGTCGGTTGGTGAGTGGGGTCTTTTACTTTTATAAAGTAAAGTTGATTGGATTCCTTTTAGGAATAGTAAAACGTCTCTTTTTGAAAAGCAATTCCGACCTTTGGGTCTCTACTTTTCTCAAGAGCCAAGTTTCTATTCATAATCGGGGTCCACATATGACTGTGCGATTCCTTTGAGATCACACATGTCCCCATTACTGCTTCCAGATGACGCGGCATCACTGATTAGCTGCATTATCTGATTTTCAGTATAATCTTCAAGATTATCCATAGCTCTTTTGAGCTTTGCTTTGAGTTCTTCTTTTGAAACCTTTTTCTTGGCAGGATTGACTGCTGCTAAGTTGATATTGGGCTTGACTCCGGTTGGCTTAGGAGTCCATCCTTTAATCATTACTTCTTTAGCTAAGAAGCGTATTTTGTCTATTTCTACCTTGGTGAAATTCCAAGAAATAATATAAGAAATTCTTTTCTGAACAAAGAATTTACATAATTTGATATACTCTGGGAGAGTAGATATATCTGTAGTACTTTGGAACTCAGTGAACCTGATGTGAAATTGTTGTGGTAAAATCTGCAAATTTCCTCCAAAAATATTCCACCATTCGTAGAACCATTTAGGGATAATTGACTTAATCATTTTTGGACAGTATTTAATAAACCAAGTGTGTCTTGGCCTAAGATACATAAAATTGAACCAAGCTGCTTTGTAGTCATGCAAATTATAAGTTTGTGGCTTGTGCGGCATGGACAAGGATACTGGAGTATGTAAATGATCAGTATACCATTCAAATGGAGATAAAATTCTCTTGATAGTAAATCGAGAATATCTTATAAAATCAGGATTTTGTTCATCCCTGTTATGTTCAATCTCAATGGATTCTGTGTCTACCAAAATAGCTTCGTAAAATTTTCTGGTCTTGTAAGAACAATCTGTATCAACAAAGTTGCCATCTGTGTAGCAAGGTTTAATAAGAGTACTAACCTCAAGGTTTTCATACTCTCTATCTAGAGCCAATAGTGGTAACATTTGAGTTGTTACAAAATCAAATTTTTCTTCCTTTGAGACAGTAGTTGGAGTAGGTAATTCAGGCTTAACAGCTTGAGCAAAAGACTCGGGTGTCTTCATTGTATAATTGTCTTTAGTCTGGACATTAGAACTTGAAGCTCCAGGAGTCAAAGGTCTATTAGGCCTTAATTGTATTAATTTGGTAGGATTAGGGGGTGGAGCGGGCAATTTTGGATAGTCCGCGAGCATAGTAAATCTATTATCAAATACCGGTCTGTGTGGGGTTTTTGCCGGTGTTAAAGGAGGTAAGACGAATGGTTTCGCCATAGGTTTTCCTTCTTTCGAAGGAGTATTAGGCTTGAAAGGCCTCATTTTTTCCCTGTAAAAATTCTCTTGTTAGAAAATCAGGTAAAGAGGTATTCTCTCCTTTTATAAAATCAATTTGAAAATCAAAGCTAGATAGTAGAGCTTGCCATCTAGCAAATATTTGTTTTGACACTAAATTTTTAACATCCTTTTGTAAAATTTCTTTAGCTGATTTACAATCAACTCTTAATAAAAATTCTTTGTTTATTAAGTCATCTTGAAACTTTGTGATACATAGCACTATAGACAAGATTTCTTTTTTAACAGTAGAATAATTCTTTTGAGCAGAATTCCAGATTCCAGAAGTAAAACGAACTAATTGTTCGGGAGATTCTAAAGAACTTCTTTGTTTCAGGATACCTCCATATCCTAAGTCAGAAGCATCAGTTTCTACAATCATAAAATCATTAGGATTAGGAATTCCTAGACAAGGAAGACTTTGAACTAATTTCTTAACAGTTATGACTGCCTGAGTTTGATCATCTCCCCAAGGGACAGGATTTTTCTTGAGCCTTTTATATAAAGGTTCACAAACTTGTCTGACTTTAGGAATAAAATCAGCAACATAATTTAAACTTCCTAAAAACCTCTGCAATTGGGTTTTATCAATAATTTCATTAGGAAACTTAGAGGAGAACTCAATGGCTCTACAGATAGGTTTGTAACTCCCTTGATAAAGATCATGGCCTAAGAATCTTATAGAGGTTTGAAAGAGTTTAATCTTTTTGGCACTAACAACCAAACCATTACTTTTAACAATCTTAAAGAAAGTATTAAGATGCTTAAAATGCGAGTCAATATCATCAGAAAAGATAAGCACATCATCAATATAGACAATAGACATATAACTATAATCATTAAAAATGTTATTCATGATATTTTGGAATTCAGAGGGAGCATTCTTGAGCCCAAAAGGCATAACATTCCATTCATATTGTCCAAATGGGACATTGAAGGCAGTCTTATATTTATCTTTATTAGCAATTTGAATTTGCCAAAACCCAGACTTCATATCAAACTTGCTGTAAATATTAGCCTTATAAGTTCGTTTTAACAAATCTCTTTTGTTAGGTATCGGGTACCTAATCCATTTTAAAACAGCATTCAAAGGTTTATAATTTATAACAAGTCTTGGTGCTCCTCTTTCTTTTTCAGCACTATTGTTGACATAGAAAGCAGAGCAACTCCAAGGGGATTTAGAAACATTAATAATTTTCTTTTTCAACAAATTATCAATTTCCTTTTTACAATAATCAAGTAATTCATGATTCATTTGAATAGGTCTAGCCTTAGTTGTAATAGCTTGTTCATTAAATCCTTCAATATAAGGTAAATCAACAATATGCTTTTTTCTTTCCCAAAAAGCATTAGGAAAATCAGAGCAAATTTCATCTTCAAATTTTTTTGTGAAGATTGGATATTTTAGTAACTATCTCCGGGGTTTTTAAAATTTGCTCAATTTTTTTAATTTTAATTTCTTCTTTGAGAAAATTAACATGCTGAGATAAAGAGTTTATTCGAAAAACCGTTTTTTCTCTGATAAAATTACTTTCATCTTGGGAAAGAGTTTTAACAAAAGGAAAATGTAATTCTTTTCCCAAAATGGAAGTAGTAATACCACTTAAATTAGTAATAAAAGGTTTTATCTGAGTGATAAAAGGTATTCCAAGAATAATATCTTCAGTAATAATAAAATCATTTGTTAAACAAATATTATTGTTACAAATATGAGCTTTAGAAAGCTTATAATTAATTTTTAGCAACTCACCAGTAGCCGAATATAATTTGGAAGTACTTTTTTCTAAGTACTTAGTAGGAACAATACCTTTAACAATGCAATTTCGATCTGCACCACTGTCAAGCAAAGCAATTTTATTAATAATAAAATATTTATTGACAACAATCTTAATAGGTATATGATGACTCTGAGGTCTAACAGAAGTAATAACATCGATACCTGGACAAGAGGTAGTCGCGATATTAGGAGTAGGTGTAGCAGAAAGATCAATATTGAAAGGAGGATAATCTAAATTATCCTTTTCAGGGATATCTTCTGTTTCTTCATCAAGATTCTGTTTGTCAATCTCTTTGAGAATTTTATCAGCAATGACATCGGTTTCGACTTTCCCAAGTCTGATTTTAATGTCTTTGATTTCCTCTTTAAGAGTTTTGACTTCATGATGAAGATCAGAAATAGTAGGTTCGGCATTTCTTTCAAACCTATTCATGATTTGCTTCATGCTGAAAGGTTCAACCATAGTACGAGCTTTGGGCTTTTCTTTTTGGTTGAGAATAATATTCTTGAGTTCTAAAAGATATTTTCTCCTAGCTTCTTCATTATCAATATGTTCAATAATGTCGAAGAGAGCTTCTTTAGAGTCGTTGCTAAGGACTCTTATTTGAGGAATATTATCACAAACACAGAAAGCCTCTGTGCAGTTGCAGTTTTTTCCCGATTGGCTAGAATCTGAATCATAATTGACGTTGATATCTTCTTCGTCACTATATTCAGCAGAATTATTTGAAGAATCGGATAAAGGTTCTTCAAGAATTGAAAAAAGCTTTTCTTTGGTTGCTTCGTCTATTTCAAGACTGTTGATCTTCTTCTGTTTACCTGACCTGCATTCACTCGCTCTATGGCCAGATTTTCCACAAATCCAACATACATCCTCTTTGGATTTCTTAAATCCTTTATGCTTTTTCCTTCTTTTAGAAGATTTTTTGTAATCCTTTTCAGAAGTTCTTCTAGACTTACTACGATGAGTTTTCTTATTTTCTTTGTTCTCCTTCTTGATTTTTCTTGAAGGAGGTGTTAGAGAAACAAACCCGAAGTCTTGACAGAAACTTCCTAATTCTCTCCTTGACGAGGATTTTTCTTTTTTAAGTTGATGTTTCAACTTAATATCTGTACAAAGTTCTAATCCAACAGTGTTTATAACACTAATAAGATCTCCATAAGTCATCTGGTCATAA